>JARHVA010001279.1:0-525000 GCA_037957365.1 Torreya grandis | reverse complement strand
CTTTATGATGTGATGGCACCTTATAGACTACTGACATGTCATTACATCATGATGGCACCTTGTATACATATTATCTATCTAACACTTTCTTAAAATTAATTAGTTATCTCATCTTGAGATAATGAAAAAGAAAAACAATCAAAAAGAATGAAATTTAACATCACTTAATCCCTAATAAAGAAAATTGCAAGGTAACCTACTACCCTTTCGGGTTTTTAGTAAGCTACTAAAATCAAATGGACACCCTCTCAGGTTTTCAACCAACTTGATCTCTATGAATCAAAAAAATAGAGGAAACAAAATATGCTAAATAACTTAACCTATAAAACACCTAAGACTGAATAGGGGATAGAAGCAAAATAATGGAAGATTGTGTCATTGAAGAAGTGGCCTTTTTTTATCACAAAACCATGAAGAGTTGACTAAGGGGAATAAAAATAGGATCATTAACCATTAGAGTAATGGAAGAATCTAATGTAGCCAAGTCATTCTTATAAGTGTGCCACTCTAATAAAGTTTCTTAAGCCACCTAAACTAATACATGTAGGGGAGCCTAAACATACAACATATCAATAGCCTTGGTAGTCACAACCTTATCATCAATATCACCTCAAAACAAGGTAAGAAGGTCTACATATCTATTCACTTGAACTACAACAAAGGCATTATGCTTCACCTGAGTCTTCCACCCTATAAGTTTATTAGTAACTACATCTCATGCATTTCTCAAGTCATTTAATGCAACATCCATAGATTGGGGGTAGTTTGCAAGTTCAAAAATTCCATGGAAGTAGTCTGTGTAATAGAAAAATTGAGCTATAGACTAGTCCAAACACCTTAAAGTTATTGGTGTCAATATAATAGATTATGATTAATTTGCCTAGTTTGTTGTATAGTCACATTGAGTTGCATATGATACTCAATAAGTAACTTGCACAATTTGATAGTCTCAAATCTGATCTTTGGGCCTTACTAAGAATACTTTGTATGTAGTTTCTTACATTGCTAGTCTTGGACCAATTGATTAAGAAGAAAATGAAGGCTATCCACATAAGACTGGCTAAGATCAATAGTAACTAACTAAATAAGGTCTAGGCAAGAATTATATAGAGTATCACATGCATACTAAAGGGTGTGTTGTAATGCAACATTCTTGGCATCTAGATGTGAAACTTTTTGGATCAAATATTGAGCATACTATGATAAATATTCTTGGAACACAACCACACCTTCAATTTGTTTACTCATTAATAGTTGAGTAACATTAAGAGAATGATCTATTAAGACTAGTGCACTATCGAAAGAAGTGGCCTAAATAGTGGCTGGTGTATGTTAAAGAGGAGTAAGTGGAAACAAAAACATCATTCTCTGATCTTGTGGTAAAGGTACATCTAGTATGGACATCAAGGACAAACTTGTCAAAGTAGACAAGGCTATGTAATCAACAATGTTACACTACATGGTGAAGGATCTAAAGATGTTTGAACTGAAGGTAATTCTATAGTGGGGAAAAACTAAGTCTCACAAGTATCCAAATATGGTTACTCCACAGATGGAATAGATGGTTGAGAATTTTGTGGGTTGGACTGAGCAACAAAATCAATAGTAATTTTATTGTCTTCTTTAGGCTCAACTATAATATCTTCCATCTATGGGCATTGAGCTTCCTACTTAGTCTTAGTGATGCACTACCATGTTGTCTCAGTACAAATTTTTGACGGGGTTCCTTATCCATAACTTTTTGGTTGATAGTGAAGGAATATTGTATCATGGTGATTACCTTTGAAGCATTGTGACTGGTAGGAGCTTGATATTGTGCCTACATGTCTTACATCTTCTATGTATCTTCAGTCTTAGCCTTTTTCTTTTCCTCTTAGTAGCATCATTAGGTAGAAATGTAGTGAGATTCTTCTTGAGCATCTTGTTTTTCTTCCTTATTTAAGGACTTAGGTGTGACTTCCTCAATATCTAAAGGGGTTTCATCAAATTATGAGGAGGACGCCCTTCCTTAATCAACCTAGGGAAACATCCTAGGTATCTACTTGTGGAAAAATTATCTTAAGCTAGGCACTAGTCATCATCGAACGCTAGGAAGTGGTAATGGTAAGACTGGGGGCATCTATTTGAATGATGTATGATTCTTTAGGATCCTCCTTCACCATGCAAAACCTGCATGTGGACTACTTATGCCTAAGTGTGAAATTAGGTGAAATTTCTAGTAGGAGATCTAGATGTTATGGTAAAGGTGCACCTCCAAAGAAAATACCATGTATAGGGTCCATTTAAGCCTATTTAATCCATGTTGCTTCACCCAAGGGGTCCACCACAATGGATGGTGGACAAAGTGGAAGGTAAACCCATAACTTTGGTGGCAACTTATTGTGGATCTACATAATTTTCATAGCCTTCCAAAAGAAAAATTCCTTTTCATTCTCATCCTCATAAAAATCACCTACCATGTCTTCTAGCATTAGGAAGTATACTTTGGTTGCATCAGTCTATAACCTAGGATAATCACACAAAGATGCAATCTTTGAAACATGAGCATCATTGTACTAGGAATCCTATATCTTCATTTTACATCATGGTAATTAAGGTGGGATATGGTCAGCTGGCCATTTACCCTTTTTGCATTATGGTAGCTTTACTAATGCAACAAACAAATTTGGAAGTGTTACTTCAAGAGGAATAACATAAAGAGGCATAGTCTATTATGCAGCTTAAGCTTTTTCTAATGCCACCTCCCATTATGTAGTAGACATGTCCAAAAAAAACCTAATGGCATGGTAGTAATTGGTGGGAACCCATGGATTCAAATAGATGTACCCTTTGAAAGGTGTTAAACTACAACATGTTGGCATAAAAATTTCAAAACATCTAGTGGGATCCATGGATGCATAATGACCATCTAAATGAGCTCATCTTCCTAATTATTGAATAAAATGACTTAATTTTGATATTTATTTATATAAATGGCCAAATTGGAAAAATTTTCATTAGGCCAATAGTCAGTGTCTGGGTGGAATTGTGTGATTGGTGATTACCATTAAGTGAAGATGAGGATAAATACTAGAAATTGGTATTATAAGGTGTTCTTTATGATGCCCAAGACTTTGGAAATGTTCTACTCCAATTTTTCAAGAAATAATTTTGGCCATTTGAACTCTTCTCTACCATGGATCATTCAATGCACGATGTTGACCACACCCTTAGTAGCCTTGATCATGGCCTTCATAGTTTACCAGAACCATTGAGAAATACATACAACTAATAACTATACTAGTTTAATAGGGAAATATTTCATTGGAACACCATAGTTCCCTCTAACTATAGTGGTTTTGATTTTGATAGATATTGGTGGTGCTTTAGACTTATACTTCATGAGGGATTTGCCTCTAGTAAGCATTATGATGACACCAACCATTACTACTATGGAAAAGTACAATAATACATCTTGTGATAAATGAATACAATGTTATTTATGCCATGCTAATAACAACTACATTATGCTATACCAATCCCCAAAAGTGGGTAACCACATTAGGCACTTGACATTTGAGCCAATTGAATGAGGTATGAAGCCATTTTATGCAAATAATATGTGTCATGCATGATACACCGTAACACTACTTTGAATATTAGAAAACTTTGTCTATTGTATCAAAACCCCTATCCCCAAATCCTCCTTCAAAATGGTGAGTATCTTTTTGAAATTATGCTCAAAATCAGCATCACTAAGAGAGATGGCCATGATTACTTACTAAGAAAAATTAGAAGCTCATAATGTTGAGAAAGTAAACTTGGAATAACAATTATAGAGCTCAATTAGAAAGGTTTAGTGGTCTATAATTCCATGAAATGAATTATTTATACACTTTTTTATTTCACTTTTCCCTTTGACCTTGTGAATTTAATATCTGGGATCCTAAAATCCCTCACTTGTGTAAACAAGATTCAAATTTGAATTGATGTTGCACCCCTATTATTGCATGTGTGATAAGAAAATTTAGCTTAGTGGGTGTAGCATTAAATGTAGTCAATGTGGCACCAATTTGGTTGCTAAATAATGTTTGATCAGACATGATACCATCTTTTCATTATCTATATCTATTTTATAGGTGATCCTGATTGTGATTTAAAACTCTGACAGTGAGCTAATAACTACTTACACATATGCTTTGGCCATAACTCATTTTTTAGTAGATGTTATTCATAATCATAATGCTAGATCTATTCAGGTATGATTCTAAGACTTAATAGATGACCCACACTTATCTTTCTTCGAGGATGTCACTTAGAGGCTTGTCCACCTGTAATGACTTGAAAGCCAACATGTGCTAGTATAATTGGACCATGCCTATCTTTTATTTTTATAAAATTGGAATTGATCCTACACTCTTATAATAACCAACTTACTAAAATATTAAACATATAAAAAATGAAAACCAAACATTAAATAATTCGCATGAATGAAATTTTCTTAACTATGATGGATGTGTGAAACCACACTTCCTTGCTATAATGTTGATCCTAATGGTGGTAGACTTTAAGTCTACAACCATAACCTTTATAGGAAAATCATTACCTTCTATGTCTCATAATATTATAGTCCCTTTTTACAAAATATTTTGAGTAACATATGGACCTTTCCATAGAATAGTGAGTTTACTAAGAAATGCACAGAACTGGCTATCATATAAATAAACCAACTACTCATAATGGAATTCTTTTGTGTGGAGATTCTTGTTGTGCCATGCCTTTTGACTCCTTTTATTAATTTCCAATGATTACACAACTTTGTGCCTATCTTCATCCATGCATTTGAGGTCTAATAACTAATTTATAAGTAATTTCCTATCACTAAGATGCATTACATTAGCAACTTGTAGGTTAGGCATGACATATTCCATAGGCAAATTGACTTCCATCACATAAAATAACTAGAATGGAGTAAATATTTATGCTTGCGTAAAATGAGTGTGGTAAGCCTAGAGTACTGCAGGAAGTTAGTCCTCCCAATCATCTTTCTTAACATCACAAACCTTTATAAATAGCTTACCAAACACTTTATGCACAACCTCTACTTTCCCATTCACTTGTGGATGATACATTGTGCTTTTATGATGGGAAATAATAAATTCTTATGTTAGTATCTTGAGGGTCTTGTTAAAAATATGTGTACATTGATCACTTACCCATCATAGTGGGAACTCATACTGAGTAATGATGTTCTTGTACAAAAACATAATAGTGTCTCTTTAGCTCCACAACTTAGTATAGTAGGAACCTCTACCCATTTGGTAAAATAATTGGTCACAATGATTATGTATCTAGCATTAATATGTTTAATTATTGGATTAATGGGGCCAACAAAATCAATTCCTCACTACTCAAATGGTTATTATATGAGTATGGGATGAAGAGGCATCTCATCCCTCTGAGTAGGATTACCCATTCATTGCTAGACATCACACTGTTTGGCAACCCTTTGCACATCCTTAAAAATATGTGGTTACCAAATACCAATTTTTAATATTTTCTTTGTGGTAGCATCCCGCACAAAATATCCACCCACAATGCCCTAATGTCACTCTTCTAGGACTTATTATTATTCATGCTCTAGTACTACTCATCATAGGACCTCATCTTTCCCCATATGATAAAAAAATCTGTTTATAATTCTAAAAGGAGGTTCCTTGGTCAAGAGGTGATTATATTCTTTTTTAGTGTAATGTGTAGGTAATGTCCCCTACTAGAAGAACTATGTGATTTCTACCAACTATTTAGGAATAATAGAAACTCTAAACAAATGAGCATCAAGATACTCCTTGGGAATATCTTTTGGGTCCTCACCATTATGCAACCCACTGAGATGATCAGGGCCAATGTTTCCACCCCTTGGTTTAACATTGATTAAAAAATGAAACTCTTGGAAAAAGCACCAACCAATGAGATAACCTTCCACCCAAAAATGGCTTTTTTAATAGATATCACAAAGCTTGATGATCTGTAAACAATTCAAATGGGGTAGCCAATAAATAATGCATAAATTTTTGTAATGCAAATATAATTGATATAGCTTCCCTCTTAGTTGTGTTATAGTTCTTTTCAACTACAAATAGTTTTCAGCTTGCAAAATGGATTGGATGGTCCAAGCCTCCTTTGCCTAGCTATGCAAGCACTATGCCAACTTTGGTGTTTTATGCATCCACATATACATGGAAAGGTTTAACCTAGTATAGAAAAATAAGGATTGGTACAATAACCAACTAGTATTTTAGATCCATAAAAGTTTTTTGGAAATATTCTATCCATAAAAAATGAACACCTTTATGCAGTAATTTCTCTATTAGATCTGAAATATCTACACACCTTTTTATGAATTTTTGGTAATACCCCATGTGTCCTAAAAAGGATCACACTTTTTTTGAGGAATTTGGTGGTGACATACTCACTATCACTAAAATCTTCACTTGGTCCACCAATATTCCCTTGTTGCACACTACATGGCCTAAAAGGACACCAAACAGTGTGAAAAACAAACATTTTTAAAGTTAAATACAATCCTGAGTGCTCTACATCTTTCCAACATGAGTCTTAATATTGATAATTTTTTTTGAAATAATGATAACACTACCCAATAATCTAAATATACCTCAATAAAATCATTAATAAAGTCTTTTAATGTAGTTACTATGGCCCTAGAAAAAACTACAAGTGTATTATTTAGACCAAATGTCATTACCTTATATGCGAAGGGCCCCTATTCTGTAGTAAATTTCATCTTAGTTATATCCTTAATTATGATGGGTATTTACTGATAATCACTAAATCTATCAGTGAAGGAATACACCTCATGTCTAGCTACAACTTCCAACACTTCATCAGTAAAAGGTATTAGAAAAGGGTCACTAATGCAGGCATCATTTATTATGTGGTAGTCTCTATAGATATGAATCTCACCTATTTTCTTTGGCTGTATGACCATAAGACTTACCCAGTCTAACTTTTCCATGAGAAATATTATTTTTTCATTTTGTATACATTTGAATTTATCTTTAAATTTCATCTCCATCTTAGGATTGAGATAGTAAGGCCTCTTCTTAATAGTTCATGTGCTTTCCTTGAGCTCTATATGCATTTTCCCTAAATAAGGATCCACCCCTCTAACTTCTATAAAATTAGTTGAAAACACATCTGTGTAATCCCAGAGAAGTTGTAATGCTTAGGAAATGTCCTATTGTTCCCAATAGTCACCAACATATGGGGTTGTTTTAGACCCAATGTTCACAATTTATTCCTTTAGCAGTTCTTGATATACTTGGCATTCTTCCTCCCAAATGAAATATTGAATGGCTTGCTCACCCTCTTATTTTGGAAATTATATCTATCATAATCAGTCTTCTTCAACTTTTTCATCCAAAGGTTTAGGTAATATTTCATAGTCTGGCTCAAGCTTGAAAAACTCTACAAGTTTTAAAGAATCCTCACTCACTGAATCAAGATCATCAGTAGACTCTTCTTAAATATGATGATAAGGCTAAATTTCCATATTTTATTTTCCTCTACATAGGGTCTCCATATTCACAACATCAATCATATCCTATGCATCATGTTGACTATGCATGAATTCTATGGTGATAGCATCAATAAGTTCATAAGCCTCCATCTCTTCTAGCTGTGAAGCATGATCATTACACAGATCTTCTACTTGTCCATGGCATAAAAATATTTTCATCTTTTGTAATGCACTACTCACAAGTATAATATCACTTTCAAATGTAAAATTTTGAATAAAATCATTCTAAAATTAAATCTAGTGTTGTCTCTCTATGATGTTCTTGGTGAATGTACCAAGTAGTAGGAAAAAACCTTAATGTGTAAATAAAACAATGCAATCAATACTTTGAATTGATTTCTTTAGCCATCCATATTTTAATGCACTACTAAATATGGTTTTTGGGGAATTCTCTTTCATGGAACATGCACTATCATTTTTTCACTTCCTCAAGAAATTGAAACTATGTGATAAGTAATTCTCACACTTCTGCCCATGTTTTACTACTACTATGATATGCTACCCACTAGTTAGAGATAACTCATTTCAATGCATAATTGAGAGAAATTACCCTTTGGTTATCCTCTAGTATATGAATTTTGAACTACACTATAAATTTTCAAATGTCTTTAGTGATAAAATACTAGGGGATTTACTGATTAGTCTCATAAACCATGTGCAAGGGTTTAAGCTTGTGATCATTTCTAGCCCAATTGAGCATGCAAGTATAGAAATCACCACTTACAAAAGAAGCTCAATCCCATAGAAGCATACCTTTGGGAGTAGTTTTAATGTAGTCATGTTTCATATAACCAACTTTATATAGCATATCTATATCAAATTATGTAGGGGAGTGAGCAAACAAAAATTACACTTCATCTTCTTCTTCTATAGAAATACTCAGATTTTAAAGAACACTTACCACACAATTTGGTAACTATTAAATTTACTAAAGAAGAGATATAATAGTTCATTGGTATATTTAATTATATATTAGTTACACTCTATATCATAATTTAATCAACAAATGATACACCTAGAATAGTTAATCATGTAAATTGCTAGCCCATACCTCATATAAATAATTACTCTATCAAGAACTGGATGTAGATTCAGATGCTGAGAATGTTTTTTTGATCTTCATTGGTTGTTGATTCTAATTCCTTCAAACATTGAGATAAGGTATCCTCATATTCTCTACAAAATAAAATATGACCATGGATGGTAAATATGGATAAATGTTGGTTGATAGGTTTATTTGTGAAATGGAATGGGGGAGGATAATGGAATGTATAATGGATGGAAAATAAATGAAGATCAAGATTTTTAGGTACACACAATGTCTTTGATTCTATATTTGACATAAATTTGGATGTCGTAGGGTTGAATACTTCTAAATATTCTCTCAATAAGACCAACTCATGTTTTTATTATTTAGGTCTGAGAGTAGCTACCATCTTATTAAGCTGTATAGTGAATGCTATTTTGATTTGATATTTGATAATGTATTCATTAATTAGTAAAGAAATTTTGTGCTTAGCCATTATAAATTTAAAGAGGTTTCTACCAATGAATTTATCTTGATTGTCCCATAGCACATCTGAGAAGGTTTCACTAAGTAACATGGACTTTTGAATTTGATCATCCCCTAGCACCTCTAAAAATGTTTCACTAGAAGATGTTGAGTTTTAAATTTGATTTCCCCTATCACCTTGAAAAAAATTTCACTAAGAGAGTGTTCATCTAATATATGATTGTGATCTTAGCCTCCATGCTTTTCTTTATTTGATATGTTGCCATGGATGTAGTTCAACAAGGTATGATTTTGTCGGTCCCACTCGATACTTGTGGGATATAGAATGTCAATGACATGGCTATGATATTTGGTGGTAGTGGTATACATAATGGTAATGGAATGGGAAGAGGCTACACAATCCTCATATAAGATACTAGGAGAAATTGTGTCAATGTTGAATTAATAATCCTAAAAAATATAGAAAGATCACAAATATATTCATACTAATTTGCTAGGAATGCATAACCAATGTTGTAATAGTCATGAACATATTCTATATCTGAATCTAATTCAAACTCAAGGGACTCTAAATATGAATTCAAGATTGATGTTGATTATGATTTTGATGCTAAATTTGATGTTAGTTAAAGAGTATACCCTAACTCTAATTTTGATTCTTCATTTGATGGGTACTCTATTATAATGATGTCTTGTTGAATGTTTGGTATTGGATAAGTAATGACTTGTGATGGCATAATGGACTCCACAAAGACTAGTTTGTCATAGTGAGACTCCTCTAGAATGGGAAAAAGGTCAAGAGATAACTCCTTAGAGAATATCTTGTTAATAAAGGGCTCTTCGAAAATAGGCATATGGTAAAGGTAATGATTTTCCTAAAAGTGATTATAAGCCTTAAGAAGTAACTCAATAAAGACTGGCTCATCAGAGTGAGACTCTTTGACAATAGGTATAAGATTGAAAGGTGATTCATCATACGTTGACTTGTCACAAATGGTTGGTTCAACAAAAACATCTTGGATTGGTTGGTTCTCTTGGCCTTGGTTTCCATTGAGTTGGAAAACACCAATTTTGATCACAACTTGGTCTTCAAATGATTGGATGGGTTGAGGTTTGGATGGGATTGGTATTGAATGAGGAAGGGTCCATGGTTGGATAATGGTAGGGCATTGTGGAACATGATTTCTCATATGAGCCAAAGGATGAAGTCTTGAAATGGTAATGATAGGGTGGTGTGGAACTTGATTAATTTCACAAGACAAAGCATGAGGTCTAAGAATGGTGATGGCATTCCTTGGATATTGTAGAGATTGATATCTTATATAATCCAAAGGAGGGTTAGGGGTAGTCAATGATTGGATAACAAAAGGATGTCATGGAACTTGATTTTTTTCACAAGACAAAGCATCTAAGTCCTCTTGATAAACCATATCATTCTAATCTTGAGTTGGATCATAAGTTGGTTCTTGATTAAGTTCCATGTACTAATTATCATAAAGAGGGTATGGATTTATATCCCAAATAACATTATCTGTAGTTGGGTCTTCAAATTCCTCATAAACCATATCATCCCAATTGATAATTTGATTTAGATTTTATGGTTTTTGACTATGTTCCCCATATAGAGTATTGTAGGGAGAATAATAAAACTTCTTAGAAAATATTTCTCTATAGAGGATCGTAGCAAGATTCTATGTGGCCATTTTATCATAAGTTGGATTATATGTGACTACACCATAGGTATAGCTAGATATATCTAGATAAATTATGAAATATCCAAAAATAAAAAGGTTTAGAGTTCTGCAAACTCTGAAACACTATGTCCAAAAGACAAAGGGTTTAAACATGATCTAGCTTGGTTAAAAGGGGTGGAGCTAAATCTCCAAAAATTTCATGCAAAGACTTGATAAAAATAGTGTATCATCAAATGACTAATGATAAGTTTATAATACATGAAAAGGTCACACAAAATGACCTAAGAATCAAACTACCAAACTTTAATGTTGAAATGTGTTCCAAGTAGATTTAAGCTATTAAAGGGAAAAGTTTCTAGGTCTTTTGTCTAAATGCGAAGTCAAAAGCTAGGTTCAAATAGGATATGCAAGGAATAATGGCCAAATATTGTAAAAATCTCAACTTAAAAAGGATGATTGATTAATCTAACAAACTTGGAATAGTTTAACATAGATAAGGTACATGACTCTAGGCATAAAACATGATCTAGTTGGTATACGATGCTAAACAAGAGATGTTTGAAGATAAACTAATTTGACCAAAATAAAAGCACAAAACAATATAGTTTTCCAAATTTGAGTGACAAATTAACCCAAGTTACATAATCTAAAAGAGGAAGATTTGGGTATCAACTCCATGAATTGAGGTCTTAACCAAAATCAACCAATGTTTGAATTTGAACTTATAATAGTTAATCAAAGACTCCACTAAGGATAAGATATAAATTTGATGAAAAAGAGCTAAAAATAATTTAATAGTGTGACAATGATAATCCAAGATTCAACAAGGCTCAAGTGATTGGTTGTAAACAAATGATAATGAAGATGCAAGATGAAACAAGATAAGTCTTTTGAAATAAAATGGGTAGCCTAATGACATTAGCACTTATAAAAGATGATGTGACAAATGGCTTATGTTTTAAGACTTTGAAGCCTCAAGATTTTGAAATTATTTAGGTAGCATAACGATACCCTCCTTAATCAAGTGATACTCCCAATGTTTTGACAAAAAAAGAGAATGTTTTCAAAGTTAAATCAAAGTGTCATATAGATGACATAGTGTCTCCTCAAACAATTGAGTGATGTGGACTCATGACTTGTTAAATGACATGGTTTGAAAAATATATTTTTTATTCTAACACACCAAGCAAAAATGACCAAAATACACTAAGTATAATCATCAAAATCCTAGCAAGGGTATGACAATGTGGAGTTGACTAAACTAATTATTTTATAAACATTCTAGATGGATCAATTGCATAATGAATTTCACATCAAATGATGCAAAATAAATACACTTTAATTGAGTTTATATGGCGCTTGGCTTGTTACAAAAATGTCTTGCCCTTTTTACAACCACTACATCCATCGCTTTCTCATTGTAGTGTGATGTCCAATGTGTAGATATGTCCCATGTGTAGCTCCAACACTAGAAGGTGGTTTAACCATTCAAACCTTTGATCCTAGTGGGAGTGGTTGAATTCAATGTTGAGAGATGAAACCTTGGGTCAAAGCTTCCCTAAAGAACTCATGGGAGGTAATGAAGTCCCCCTCATAAACCAAGATGCATGAAATAAATGACAAACTAGAAAGACTTTATGGTCACCTCAAGATCACCTAATACTATTGTGAGTTTTTGGGGAGGGATTTAAATGACATTCTTTCCATTCCTTGGACTAGGCTCAAAGTGTGATGAGATGACGCTTTTGATCCCAAAAGTTCCTTAAAGGAGAAGGATGAGAGAGCATACACACACGTCTCTTTTCACAAAATTACACAATCAACAAGCAAGTTTGAAAATAATTAAAGTGAAATTAATTTTGTTGCATCAAATTGAAAGTTTTTTTATTATATTCATTACTATCCCTTTGGAATTAATAAGTGCAAATGGAAATAATTGCAAACCACCCAAAAATAAGTTGGCATTTTTAATCCTAAAAGTTTCCTAAAGGGGACGGATGAGAGAGGATACATACATAACTCCCTATTTACTCAAAAAAGATTAGATGTACATAATTAAAACAACTTGAAATTTTTTTTGAAGTATATTCAATTTTATAACACTAAACAAAATGTGTAGTGGTTTTCTTTTAGCCCCTTGGCTTTAAGTTGTGAACTTTGAAAGAAACCACAAAAACTTAACCAATAAAAAACCCTAAAAAGTTTCTTTAAACACCAAAATTAAAGATTCCTAGTTTGTTTTAGACATATAAATGAAGTGTGAAAAGACTAATTTGGTTTTAAATGGTTTTATCCAAATAGGTCTTGTAAAGAAATGGTCAAAACTTCGTTTAGCCTTGAATCTTATTTATCAAATGAGACAAGCAACTTTGAAGGGTTGAATCTATCAACCTGAAGGAAAAATCCCCCAAAAAAACATGTTATGTTATGCAAAGGTTAGAAAAAATTTCAAGAAAAAACTAAAATAAAACTTAAAATAAATAAAATAAACCTATGAAACATGAAAACAAGTTAGAAGGTAAAAAAAAAAAGAAAACCAAACACAAAATTCATAAAAACCTATAGTTAGTAATTTAGCCATAAGTTTTAAACTACAAATCCATTTATCACAAAATTTTTGAAGGTTATTTAAAGGTATATTTTGTACCTATTTGAAAACATTAAAGTCAAACCAATGAATAAAAAATAAGTTATGATCTCTGTACTAACCATTTTTACTAGAAAATTAAAAAATAGAAAGTGATAGTCACTAAAAGAACTACAAATTGTAAAATATAAATATTTTTTTGTGAAATTTTTAGATAATATCAATGAAATATTCAGATATATTAATAAAAAAATTTAAACAAAAATATTAATTGAATAAAAATTTATGAATTATTTATTGTCTTTTTTTACTCAAAGTAAAAACAACAACAAAAGAATTAAAACTATGAAATACAAAAATGTTTGTGGGTTGCGCTCTCATGAAGATAGTCCCATCGAGCATGAAAGTTATGATCAAGAAATTTGATAAATATATGATGATTAGTATTGTATTATTTCCAAAATTGAATTAAAATTAAATAAACACACTAGCATAACATCTCTAGGCCTAGATCTTAGGGGGAGCTTAATGAATAAATAACAATTGAAAACCTAACTAAAATGTAAAGAACAACAATATATACCTTCCTTGAGAGCTCCAAATGATTTATTCATTGTCTTTATCAGTTTATGCATAAAAACTCTTCATTAATAACATATGGCTAACATCATCTCCTCTATGCACCATTGTTGAATGCTTAGCTTGATTGATGGCTTGGCTGAATTTCAACATTATAACACAATTTTTTTTAGCTTCATATATCTATTCCTACATTATAAGTCTAACTTGATTGAGATCCTAAAATGAAGATATATAAGCTTGATTTTATAGGATTTCAAATCCCTTGGAATGGGTTAAATTTGAACATGGTTGAGTTTATTAACTTTGGTTGAGTTTGACATATTCCTAGAATATTCTTTTAGATATTTTACAAAAGGGACAACTCACAACCCTGGTTGAGTTTGGAATATTCTTAGAATATTTTTTTAGATATTTTCCATTTGAGACAACTCACAGAGGTAAGATTATTTTGAATTTATTTTTTTAGTAATTGATTTAATTGATTTATTAGCTTATGGGTGAACTCAATTAAGATTTGAAATTGATTTGACTTGCTAATTGATTTTGATTAGGATGTGAAAATTTATTAATTCTTTTTAGGCATTTGGTCATTTATTTGATTTTGATTAATTAAATGTGTGGATTTGCCTTATTTAATTGATTTAATAGGCCAAATTGATTTAATGTAAGGTTATGAAGTCAAATTCAATACTAATAGAAATTATTGGGCTAGGTATTCAATGATTGGAAAGAATTGGTTTAAATTCAGATATGAAGCCATTGGTGGCTAAATTTAGGTGTATACATAATTTGCATCTAGATATTACCTTTCACTACATAGAGAGAATTAGGTTTCCTAGGAATTATGTATGGTTTGACATCTTTATTAAAAGGGATGATGATTATATGATCATCTTGGTGTGAATCTATTTGGTTCATTACTATGTTGATGGTCATCTATCCATCATATGCTCACTTTTTCCCTAGAAAAGTTGGGTAGTGCATTTCATCTATCTTCATATCTATTAATTTGAAATCACCATGTAGAATTAACTCTATGATTAATCTCCACATCTTCCAATCATCCAATGGGATATATCCTACCATAGTTCACCAAACTAAGGGTCATAGGGTTGTAACTCAAATATGGTCTACCAATCACCTCCCAAGTAGATTGTGGGATCATATTCATAGTGTTCCCAAATTCAAACAAAACATTTGGTATCTCATACCATGTTATCTCTATATCACCCCTAACATCGACATACCATGACTTTGTCTTAACATACCAAACCATCTTCTAAGGCCTTTCCTTTTCCTTTTGCACACATTTGATTAGATTGGATTATGTATGAAATTAGTGATATTCTATGATATATCTTCATTTTTCAAAGTATTAAGCAATTTCATCAAGTTTGTTTATAATTTGAGAACACCCTCTTATTTCATGATTCACATAATCTGCCCATACATCTATGCATCATGTAAAAATTCATCTACTACAATTGAACCTTATTGTTGAATATTATATAGAATTTTTGTGGCTTATATCATGATTCAATTCTCCTTTACTGGTTCCAAATATGTATCTACTTTATATTTTCATATGCCAAAATATGTTACCCTCTCTAAAGGAGGTAATCCTTATTGTGCATATTGTGTTCTTCTTACTACTTGTATAAATACATTATGGTTGGGCTTAAAACCAAATTGATTTACATTGTTCATAGCTCAATATATATGTTGTGATTCTAAAATAGGGTAGTCATGAGTATCATGTTGTTTAAACACTCAACAATATGCACAATAGGCTTACCATTGTGGATTTATAGGGTAGTTTTGTTGTATGTGATTAGGTTCCTCATAAAAATAACATTTAATAGGGCCTCTAAGACCATTTATACATCCTCATTATGCACCACTATGGTATCGACCTCTGAATCCACCTCTATTCCCTTGATATCCCCAACCAGTTTCTTACTATGCCCCAAAGTTTGTTATGGCTTGCAGTACATTCTACCCCTACTAGTACTATTGATTATCATAACCACCATGTTGGTGTTTATTTATATATGTAGCCCAATTGGATTTTTGTTCCTAGGTAAGTGTAGGATTATAGGTAGATTGATAAGTGTATTACAACTATTGCATAGCTTGAACTCCATTAGTTAATCCTTATGATCGCAATGGCTTTGTATTTTGAGCCCATGCCAACCTAGCATGGGCTATACTAGAGAGAGTGGTTTTTAATTATGAAATATCTTATGATGTTATTGGTTCTTATTTTTTAGATACTATGAATACATTATTATTAATGTCTTACTTTAATTCTTGTAGAGCCTTACAATCCTTATCTTCATGATTAGTATATCTACAAAATTTACAGTACATACTCTATGGATTTATTACATACTATTATAATAAGTGACAATGAGTTATTAAGTGTTCCACTATGTGACATATGTTTTAAAACTTCATATGTACTTTTGGGCATTCATTCCTATGGTGACCTTCCTTACTGCACCTAATACACCTGAGATTGATTCTAGGTCACTTAGTAATATTTTACAAAGCCTCTAACCTCTACAAAATATCTTGGAGTGTGATTTCTAACTATGTTTTATTCTTTATTGGGGTACCATAATATTCTATTTTCTCTACTCTTATTGTGGCTATTCTAGCCTCTAATTTATTATTAAACTTAGTTTGTACTATTGTAAATTGAATCTTTGGTCACAGTACTTCAATGAACCAAGTGGCATTATCTTTATCTTCTAAAGCAATGTTGACATTGTTAACCACATCAAAAAATATATGGTCATAATCATGAACAATTTTCCTTGGACCTTGATAGATTTATTTTAGGTCATGTATGGTTAGTACCATACTTTTCTTAACCTTGAACTCTGCAATCATCCATTTTGCACATCATCAAAACTTTTTGTTCCTAATTCTCTAAGAAATATGAACTCCAATTCTCTTCCATACAAGGCACAAATAATCTCATACTTCTTAATATTTTCATATACAATGCCTTTAGCCTGCCTTTTGATGTCACATGTAATGAAATATTGCTCTAGATCATAGTTACATAGGGTGGCAATGTGATAAAGGATCTTGATTGTAAAGCCATATTTCTTAGGTTTAGTTGAAAATGAAGTTTTATCCACACTCCTCTAGAGGGTGGTAATGATATTATAATTTGTGGAATCGATACCTAAAAAAAATTTGGTGTCAGAAGTGGTGTTGTCACTTGAGGAGGAGTGATTGCTGGTGGTGTCTGACGTGATGGTCTTGCAAACCTAGTAGGACTATCTCTAAGTACTAGTGTATTTGTTAGAAATGGAAATCCTTGAAAAAATAGAAAATATTCCTAAGATCATAGAGGGGAAGGAGATCACTTAGGTGATGCAAGTGCCTTTGAATCATCTTCAGTCTCTGTAATGGTGTCTATTCACATTCTATGCTCCTCAGTCAAAATTTTAATATATGATACCCAATCAACAACTTTTTGAATCAACAAGGGGTCAATCAAATTAGTTGTAACCTTTATAAAATAATTCTTCTATGATTTGGTGAATCCTTACATGGTTATTTCAAAAGTAGAATCTACTAATTATTTGATACTTTTTCTTGATTCCTTGATCTCCTGCTCTCTTTGACTTTCAAACCTTTATGGTTGAAAGTCAAAATGGGTATTTACATAAACTATGGACTCGAGGGTAAAAAATTTATTTATCTAATTATCCTTATGTAGAAAGTCAACCCAATATTGTGCTTGTAGTTGGTCATGCCTCTGAAATTAGGCAACTTTCTTATGAAGGTGAAATATGTCTCTTTGAGTGACTCCAATCTACTACCATCTATTAAAATACCTTCTTTTATGGTTTTTCATTTATCATCATCCTCTACATGCTTCTTTAATTGCTCTTTAGTCTCACTAATCCTAGGTCCTTCTTGCTCATCAACTTTTTTCTCTCATATCCTTTCATCAACTCATTCTTCCTCCTTTTGATTTCCTACAACTATTTGTCTCTACTCTTACTTATGCCTCTACCTCTACTTGTAATCACTTGTGAATTCCTTGATATATTCCACCTCTTTTGTTATTATAGTTCTTGCTCTATATTTACAAACTTATTTTGGTCCCTTTCATCTGGTCTCCTCATCCAATTTCTACTAGCCAACTTTCTTGATCAGCTCTATACCCTCTCACATCCTGACTGCACACATCACCATTGTTCCATAAAGTCTATTCCATTATAAATAGGTAGGGCACTACATATTTTTTAATGACCAACATCTTGATAAGAATTGGTATTCACTATAGAAACTTTCTTCTAGTCCCTCACATGAATAAATCTTTTGCAGCATCAAAATTAATATAACTATGAACTACAAATTCTATTATATATCCATTTATAGTGGTTTGTATCTAGTGATCAATTTTGCAGGTCCAAGGAACCTCAAGGATATGTAACTATTTAATTATATCATCAATCACTAAATTTCATGTATAGATCTGATTTGAAAAAAAATTTCTAATCTTTCCAGTCACACAACAAGCATGCTTGAAAATTCACACCAAACTATTTCATATACATCACCATACAAATGATGATCTATGAGTTCCTTTTTAGTGTAACCTATCCTTCTCACTTATTTTTGTGTGAACTTAGATATTTTTTGATCCCACCATTCTTCTAAATCCATCTAACTTGGTAACCATCAGACCATATCCTTTCTTTAGCAACCCATAATAGATCCACACTCACCACACCATTGTTAGTAAAGGTTCTTAGTTTCTAATAAATTTCTAATTATGAAGAGAACTATGGGAGAGGTAATGGGTTATTACTTGGAAGAAACACAAATTCTAAGGGACCTATAGTATAGTTACTAGAACACATAGATATTTAGACTGGTGTGCTTCTCATATGAATTTATTTTAGTTCATAATATAAATTCATCCACTATTACATAATTTAGATAGCCAAATATTCAAAAAATATTATATATATATAGTGAAATATTATCACTGACAATACAAAAGTCTATGGAAATTTTATAGAACAAATTTAGCTACACAATCATAGAAATGGATAATTATTACATAGGGATCAACTCATTATAATGCACTTATACAAGAAGTCTCTAGTACATGGGTCTATAATCTAATTCTTCAATATCTAAATCCTCTAAACTTTTTGTATCTTTCATATATACATAATTCACTTTCCCTATCTTAGATACATGGTTAAAATAGACTAAATTTGGAATCTTCAACAAACATAACCTCATTATAGGCTTCCCTAGTTAGAAGAATCCAAATCCATGCAATCTATTCCAAATGGAATATAATTGTTGACTGAATATCTTGTGTATGCTGACTAAGTAGATGGTTGGCATATCCTTATGCTAAGATGGCACCTTGTAGACTAATGACATGTCATTAAGTTAATATGGCATTGTGTATGCATACTATTCTAATAACACCCAACATGCCCAATGGTTCATTGGAGGATTAATAATACCTTTTCAAAGGGCACTATCCATGAAAACATTTATAGATCATCAAAAAGTGCTTGAAGCCATGCTCAGAGTTGAGTTAGTTAGGAGCACTGATATAAGAATCATCCCCTTTATGAAGGTGAAAATTATGTCTATGTCCTCCCAACTATATAATTTGACCACTAGTTCATCACAATATGCTCAAAATAGGTTGTGGTGCACTGACTACAAGATGGAAGGTTATAATATAAATAACTACCCTTAGAGGAATATGCACAGATTACTTTTGAACTATGAAGTTTGTCATAAGGTACATGATGTTCACAACTTCCTATTGTTTTAACATGAAAACTAGGTTATCATAACCATCTATCATAAGTTGTGTGATGCTTACACTCACAACATAGCTAACTCATGAGTAATTGATGAAATACACCAAAACATGGAGAGATGTGCATGACATGAAACTACAATAGCTAGATGGTAGGAAAACTAAGGAAATGGGGGTTATGTACAATAAAATTATGTCTATGGGAACTAAAGAGGCACTAAAAGGTGAGGTGGAGGACATGATAGAGGAATATTCCCACCATGATCATTTTACAAGTCCAGGTCAACCAAGCACTATAAGTGTGACTTCTTAATGCATCCATCATGTAGGTATTATCAAGTACTGCATATAGTCAAAGAGTACCTTGACTTGTAAAAAAATCTAACCTAAGGTAAAATTAGTGTTTAGGGGTGAAAAGATGATTAGGCATGAGACTAAAGATATGGAATTGGCTCCAAAGGTGCAGCCAACATGTATAGAGCCAATCAAGGTGTAGGTAACCACATAGAGTGGGTTCACCACTCAGCCACTAATTATGACAACATAAGAGCTACTCTTGGAATATGGTGAACCAAGCCACACTGAGTGTATAACATGGCTTGAATAAAAATTTGTGCCTTACCCTAACCCTTCATGTCAAAAGGATGTCTTGTAACAAGCTATGAGCATAATACAAAATTTATAGGGAGAACTCTAGCTAGACATAGATCTAGAAGCATAGGATACTACCTCATGAATAAAGTAAGACAACCAAAAGGATAAATTATAGGATCTAATATAAATTATGTTTCTCCTCTAAATGGATGGGATACTTCCCCTACTAAAAAATTTGCTCTTAGAGCATATAGGGAAAAAGCCAAGTGAGGTTGTTGATCCCCATGCAATTAAATGTGTGCCACATATGGAGTGGGTGCATTAAGTAAGGAATAATTAGAACATATAGTATGACCAAGACTTATTAGTACATTCCACCATTAATAGATGGTCTATCTATAAGGTGTTGATTAACACTAGTGTAGAGTTCAATATCCTAACCAAGAATGCATGGGAGAAGATGGGTAGGCCATCTTTGAGACCTTTTACCCATGTACTTTTTATGTATAATAAGACCTAAGCATAGCTGATTATAATTATATATGTCACTATTATAGATATTATGGGCACCAAATTCCACACTGACTTCAAGGTTATCAAGTTGGATGAACAAGATAACTACCCAATTGTTTTAGGAGGGCCTTGGTGTTATGTTAACAATGTATATATGCACTTTAAGAATCAATACATGACCTTAAAATATGGTAAATAAAGGATAATTATCCACATTTAAATTTACCAAGGGCCCCCTATGTGGAGATCATTGATCTAGATGATGAGATCAACCATATATACAACATCATAGTGCAAGGCATTGAGAATCTCTATCCTTCTAACCAAGGAGTGCTTTCTTGGGAGGATGAGTAGTCAACTTCAAACACCTTCAATGTCTCTTATGATCAATGGGTTTAAGAGGCATATGAGACCATTTATAGATGCCACTTGGTGTGCACAAAGTTTCCAAATCCCATAAAAATTGCTTCAGTCTAGATTGATCATACTATAAAATGATGGATCTTGTGCCATGAGAAGAAATAAAATAAGGTACTCTACCTAAGCAATGGAAAGATTAAAATGCTACCACAATTTTAAGGGAGAAACCTAGTGGAAAGGTATGTCTATGACCTTGAATAATGCATCCCCAAGGAGACATATAGAATGGGCATACTTGTTTACACCTTGAGGAACATTGTCATGAATTTATGGGTAGTGTAAAGGTCTAACTTGCAAACTTGGCTAGAGGTAAAGATGACCACGTCCACTAGGTTTAGGAGGAGTAATGATAACTTAGATATCTCTGTGTACTCTAGTGACTTTGATCCCATGGTGAATGTTCACCTATTTGAAGAAATAGACTAATTATGGTGTGAATGCCCTAAATAAATTATGGATTCATGCCTTTTATAGGACTCTAAAAACATGAGAATAAGAAAGGTACATATTCAATGAGATGTGTTAAGAGATAACCACTTGGGAGGCCCTTAAGAAGAAGTTGTACACACCTTATCCTTTTACTTATAGAACTTGGAGTTATCCGAACCACTACAAGTAATTCAGAGGGTAGTGTTCAAGGAAATTGTTATCCTCAAGGAATGTTTGAAAGATATGTTTTGAGAAAAATGACTAACACTCCCAACTTTCTTTGAGGAATAAACTCTAAAAATCAACTCAAGTGAAGAAGATGATGAAAATTGAAAGGATCACTACTATAAATCCCTCACCACCAGATAAGAGCTCATGCACTAAGTGGATGACATCACTCTTTATGAAGAAAATCCCAATCATCTTTACATAGAGACAATATAGGGAACTCAACAAGTTGATGACTCACACCAGGAAAAGAATGAGCCATAAAATACACCACTAAAGACCATTAAAGTGGACATTAGTGCAAAATGAGAGCTAAATATGGTGAATCTAGGCACCTATTAGTTTGACATAGTGTTGGCATTCATCATAGACCTCCTAAGGGAGTTCTAATATTTGTTCCCCAAGACTTATCAAGATATGAAGGGAACATACCCATGACTTAGGAAGATGAGCATAAAGCTAATCAATGGTGCAAGACCAATCAAAAATTTCCCCTATAGGATGAATCTTAACCTCCACACCAAGTTCAAAATAGAGATTGATGTAATGATGGCTACATGAGTCATTTACCCTATGTAAGAGTCTGAGTGGGTAAGTTCAATGTTAATAATAATCAATAAGGATGGGCACATTCATATTTACATTGATTATAGAATGTTGAATGTTGCCTACCTAAATGACCCCTTCCCAACTCCATTCACTAACATATTATTGGAAGTTAGCATAGGTTACAAGATTTACACCTTCACTAACATGTTCTCTAGCTACCACGAAATTTGGATTGAGGAGGGGGATAAGCCTAAAATAACCTTTACAAATAAATGGGGTTATTTTGATTATAATGTGATTCCCTTTGGACTCAATAATGCACTAGTTTTATTCTCTATAGTGGTGATCACTACATTCAAATATTCCATCTAAAAGTTCTTCCAAGTCTATCTAGCTAATTAGATGGTATATGGCCTTATCAAGGACCATTGTGAAAACCTATGCCTAATTTTTAAGAAGTTCAGACATATTAAAATATATATGAACCTAAATAAGTGCATCTTCACAACACTATTTGTAACCCTACTTGGGCACATCCTCTATAAGGATGGTTTACTCATCAATCCAACAAAGATCACCATCATCATTCAGCTACAAACTCCCTCCACAAAGAAAGATGTTCACACTTTTCTTGGCTACTATGGTTATTAAAAAAAATTATAAGGAGTTATCTAAATATTATGATGTTCCTAAAAGAGATTTTACACAAATATGGACCATTATAATGGGATGAAGTGCAAGAGGATGCCTTTGAGACCCTCAAGCTTAGATTAGCTAGTGTGCATATCTTATAATTCCTTGATTAGACAACAAATTTTCATGTCCATGTTGATTCTTTTGGATCTATGATGGGAAAAATCTTGGCACAACCTGGCAAAGGTAAAATGGATCATCCCATATCCTTTTCCAATAGAAATTTAACCTTAGTAGATCATAATTACACAATGATAGAGTGTGAGGTGCTTGTCATGGTCTATGCCTTAAAAAAATTTAGAAAATATTTTTTGGTAACCCCATTCATCTTTTTCATTGATCATGAGGCACTCAAGTACCTCATAAACAAGCCTATTTTATATGGGTGCATATGCAAATGAATAGTTCTATTCTAGGATTTCTAGTTCTCCATTGATGTTAAGCTTGGAAAGCAAAACTTGTGGCTAGACCATTTATCTTTCATCAATTATGGTGAGGTAGTGGTTCCTATTGAGGATGACATGCTAGACATGTAATTGTATAGTGTCTAATGCATCCTTCAAGATTTAGCAAAGATCATCGACTTTCTAACATTTGGAGTTGCACCCCAGACTATGATAAATATGGAGAAGAAACAACTAGTAATTTGTGCTACCCCATTTTAGCTCATTAGTAGAGAACTATACAAGCTAAGATGAGATGAAGTGTTATGCCAATGTGTATTTGAGCATGAAAGAGACTCCATATTGTAAGAGGAGTATGAAGTCATAGCAAGAGGACATTGTGCTAGAGATGCAATGAAAAGAAAAGTGTTGTAGTTAGGTTTATAGTGGCCAAGCTTGTTTTAAGATGCAAAGGAATACACTAAGGCATGCAATATATTCTAGTGCACAGGGAAGCCTAATCATTGAGATCAGATTCCTCTCATCCCCATTCTTTCCCAAGTGAAATTTTAAAAATGTGCCATTGATTTTGTTGGGTTGATAAATATTATAACATGATGCACATGTGCAAGGTATATTTTATCAACCATAGATTATTTCACCAAGTGGGTCAAGGCCATACCAACAAAAGACTCCATAGTTTCCATAGTTCCATGCTTCATCTAAGAAAACATAATAAGATGATACATTTTCTCACTTGGTGTGACTAGAAACATAGGCACTCACTTTATCAATGAAATTATATGCATCTTATCAACTAAATATATGGTGATGCACCATAAAAAGACTCCTTATCCATAAATAAATAGCATATTTGAGGCATTTAAAAAAATACTAGGAATATGCCTTATAATGATATGTAACGTTGGTCACAAATATTGGGATGATCAAGTGTTAGCAGTGATATGGGAATATTTCTCAACTTACAAGTGCCTAAACAAGGCTACACCATTTCAATTAGTGTTTGATGCTAAGGTGATCCTGTCGATGAATTTTTTGTTACCATCATTATGTATCACATGTATTGGTTGGTTAGATAACCAAGAATCACTTAACATAAGGCTAGAGGAATTAGAGTGCTTAGATGAGATGCATGCCCAAGAAAAGTGGATCTAGCAGATATAAAATGCATGCCAAAAGATCTGGCATGACAAACATATAAATAACAAGGTGTGAGTAGAAGGACTATTTGTTTTTCTCTGTGACTCTAAGTATTTCAAGTACCTAGGAATATTGTAGATAATTTGGATGGGCCCGTATATCATCCACCACATATTAGAGATAGGCACATGCAAGTTATATAAATTGACTAGTGAAATTCTCCCTAGGAATTTCAATGGAAATAGGTTGAAACCATATCAACAATAAGATGACACTCGCACCATGAAAACACTAACTTCTTGGTCACTAGTCAGTCTGAGTTGAGATAACCAAAATAATGTTTGGCACAAGATAAAAAAATTTATTTTATTTTGTTCTTTAGGTAGTAGTGTAAAGAGTGTAAAAGTGATGTTTTGAATCCCATTGAAAAAATCTACTGGCACTTCACTCATAATTCTAGTCACTTCACTCATAATTCTAGTTGAGTGAGTTAAACACTTGTGATTTTTAAGTGCCTAAGGCTAGATATCTAAGTTTTGCACAAGTGAGAATTGCCACCATCAGATAAAGAAAGTGCACCATACCAACATGCAATAGATTCTAGATATAGGGTACTTCCAATCCCCTAAGTAGATGTTCATATATTCTTTCACACATAATTCTAATCATGTGAGTCAAGCCATTACACTTTCTAAAAGTGCCTGAGGTTAGACATCAAAGTGGTGGGCACATACAACTCGCTAGACTCACAAGGAAGATGCAAAAAATTCATATTCATAAGAGATAAATTGTAGGGCCTTTAGAGGCCCTTGAAAGAACTATTTTGGTACTTCCATATATAATGTTAGTTGGGTGACTCAAACCCATTTAATTTCTAAGTACATTGGTCCAAACACCTATGTTTTTGGGTGTAAGAAGGTTGACATACTTGGAATAAATAGGATCCAAGTAAAGATACACAATATGATCATGTGAAGGATAACTAGAAGAAGAGAATCAAACACTAGCACAAGGGATTTTTATGGGGTAGGATAGGCAAAGGCAAGATGAATCACAAGAAAATGATGAAGATAGATAAAAACACTTGTAATAGAAGTGTAACAAGAAGAGAACATAGAATTGAGTATGTTGAATTTTGTACATGTGAAGTGTTCTACCTAGGTTACCATATTGAAGGTGAAGGTCAGTATAAGAGAACAAAGCATAGAAGGAAAATCATCTAAGATAGTTGGCATCCACCTAGATTTGAGTGGGAAGTGACTTTTTGAACCATAAGTCATTTCACTAAAATATAATTAGAAGAATTTAATGAGGTAATGGTGGAGGCATAAAGACACACATTAAATGAGTTGATGGTAAAGAATTTTTGTATATTTCTTGAAATTTAGTGGAGTTCAAGGAGCCTAGACATCACCATGCCATTAATGTACTTGCATTAAAAATGGTAGATGCAAATAGGGTATAAAACATCAAGTGGTAGACTAGTTTTAGTTAAAAAAAATATGTGAACTTGAGACATTAAACAAACTAGAGTGACCTATAAAACCATAGAGTTGAAACAAAAAAACCCTACTAGAACGAGCATTTGAGCACCCTCAGGCACCTAAAGTGAATGATTATGAAGTAGGAGAAATTATGCTCACATTGAGATTGGTGTAAAGAGGTGTGGAAAGAGATATCTATAGGAACCAATTGATGAAAAAGTGAGTTACCATTGAGGATGCCATTAATGACCCATGAAGCTCAAAGGCCAAAGGTACAGTCATAGATCTTATGAATATGAAGTACTAAGAACCATTCGAAGCTTTGATAGACCAAACCAACCAAACTTAAATACTAGTATATTTAAGATGGGAAAGAAGTAGAAGGGATTGGTCCATATCAAAAAGTTCCAAAGTGGGTCTGCATAGAGATATAATCAGCCCCTAAAATAATAGTAACACTGCAAGTAAGAGTTAGCATCATGTAAGTTGATACCGCGGAACTAACAAAGATGTCTTATCAAGTGATGTAATTTCCCCTAAAAGTCTTAGTAGGGGAAAATTGGAACTATTTGCACACACCTACCAACTAAAGGAATATAACCACCATACCTCAAGCAATGCACAAGACCTAGCATTGAATTAGATGGTTGATATAGGGAACAAGATGGAGCAAGGTGCAACTTTGTTTTATGTCTCAATCAAAGACAAATTGACAGCCTCTAGTACATCTCAACTCTATGAGTTGTCATGATTTAGAAATATAGAGGAAATCATTTACTTCCTTCTTTCATGAGTCTATGAAGACTGTATGTATTTTATAGGGAGGAGCATGTGGATCTTGGTGCACCTCATAGGAAGGATAATTATGATCCTAGCCACTGAAAAGGATATCCATGAGATGATGAGTGATAATGAAGAGGTGAAGCACATGGCAAAGCTATTAATTTATTATAAGGGGGATTTGAATTCCACATAAAATATTTTAAAGATCCAAGAATGAGGGTGGTAATGTGTCTCATAAGCTTGAAACTATGCCTAGGTGGTTGATAGACTGATGTCACAAAAACTTACCTCTGTGTCACCTACCATATAGGATGTAGCATGAACTTCAATATTGAAAAAAATTTAGTATAAGATCTTTTGAAGAGTCTACTAGAGTGACACATGATGAAGGGGACCTTAAGGTGGGGTCCACTCTAATTTTGATAGTCATGGAGGATATTAGGATACCAGATGGGGATGAGAATATTTTTTGGATTTTTCCAAAACATAGTGACTCCTTGCTGTAGAAATACAAGGACTTTACTTACCCTAGTTCCTTTAGTACAAAGTATAAAAATTGAGTATTAGGGTGGTGCAAGAAGTATATAGAGGCATTTAGGCTAGAGTGGTGCATCCCCAAAGAGCTCCCCAATAACATGTATGGGACGTCAACCTTTGTTATTATGCAGCATTTTTTCATAGTCCACTTGGCACTGGTTGATGACAACAAGTCCAGCAGGTTAAAGCTCCCATACACTTTATTAACCAATTATTTTTGGGATGCTCTTAGAAAGATCCCTAATGTACAAAAATTAGATATTCTAGTCAGGGAAATGGACATGGAAAGGAATAGGTTGTGATACCAATTCATGTGCCCAAATCTAAAATTGATAAAGGATGAAGAGGATAAGTTAGATCATACCAACATCCACCCCCTTCAAGAAGTAACCATGCTTAGGTACATCCATAGGATTTACTATGAGATGAAACCTAGAAAGAAGGACCTCAACATTGAGCAAACTAATGAGATCCACATTATGATTGGTGATGAATGAACATTGGTACCAACTGAAAGAAAGAAATCTCCCAAGAAAACTAAGGGGGAGACACTTGAGGAGATAGAGGAGTGCATCAAGTTTAAGATCACCTCCAGTGATGAAGCCGCTCCATCATCCCCTTCAAATATGAATGTGAAGTTTTTACCAAGGACTTTTTTGTCTCAGTAGAGAAGAAAAATAAACTAAAATTCCATTATACAATGCCCACCATCACCCTAGTAGACATAGAGGCATAAGAGTAATAAAAATATAAATAAGAGGAGGTAGGAGGTGGTAAGGGCATGTAAATTATGCCTAAATAAGACTCCTCATCTAGCAAGGAAACTCCCACACAACCTCAAAGTGAATAGTAAAGGTAGGAATAAGTATGGAGGAAGCTTGGCCTCAGTGATGTAAATATCAAGAAGGTGATGCAGCTAGAGAAGAGAAGAGAAGAAATGAGGAAGGTTGGAATGACCAAGGAATGGATTGAGAGGGTTGAGGTTGAGGAGATCAAGGCATAAGAATAAAAGTGTAAGGCTTAATTCAAAAAGAGAAAAGTAGAAAAGAAAGTGGCCCAAGAGGAAAGAGTCAGAAAATGAAAAGAGAAGGTTCCCACTAGCACATAACTTATACAATAAAAATCTTCAAAAGAGGTCCCTAGTGCCCACACTATCCTAGAAAAAAAATATAGAATAGGTACACCCTAGTACTCAAGGGGCACCTGGAGACAAAGAAGGTGATGTTATCACCTTAAAGGAATAAATAGAGGGTGTGGTAGAATAGGATGACACTGATGAAGGGGAAACATCTAAAGAATAAGAACCCATATACAAATAAAAATAAGAAGAGGGAACCAAAGAAAGAAGAAACATTAGTGGAGAGGAGTAGGAGCAGATGGATTTGGCTATCAAATAATAATAATGTGAGCCAAGATATAGGGAAAAGGCACAAAAGGGTTACACCCATGATGAGGATTTTTACATATTGGAGTACATACCCTCTCAAGCTACAACAACATTTGTGTGCCACCAAGTGTCCTTTGCACTTGATTTCTACATGGATGAGTCTCACTTTGAGGTGATAATGAAAACAATATGGAGCACTAAAAAACTAGAGGGGCATAACTACCAACTTGTCAACCCTTGGGATATGAACCCAGTAAGGTTTCCTAATGCCCTCCTTGAAATGGCCTCTAAGGTAGAAAAGAATATTACTAATAATGTTCACACCAAAAAATAGAAAAATATAGCACTTAAGGTAGAAGAAGAAATTGATGCCATGAATCTCAAGCTCAAGTAATTTGCCAAACATCTTGAATAAGTAGAGCCATCCCTTTTGGATGACATTGACACTTCTAAACTTTCATAGGTTGATAAAGTGTGCACACTGGTAGAATAAATGCTCCCACAAATGAATTCAGCATCAGAAGAGGAAGAATACCCTTGTGAACCCATAAAAAAATAGCTCAAAAGGAAGCTCGATGAGGTAGAGGACCTCTTTGCAAGAATGGAAGAGAGCATAGAAAATGTTGATTTCATATTTTAAAACTTCTCTGCATAGGTGTCAATCATCGACATTTGCTTTGAAAAGGCAAAATGGGAGAAGGATGCATTGATAAAGTAAGTATTCACTATTAATAATGCCAATAGCACATAAATTATGGTGTAGGTCAACAGTTTGAGTACCCAATTGAAAACCCAAGAACAAGACTTGGAAGAAATCTTCCATATCTTCCAGACAAAGGTGAGTGAGCAAGGAGCCATCCTAGATGATAGGGATAAAAAATCAAAGGAAAGGCTAGAGGTCTTCTAAAAATAACTAGATAACATTGATGTGTTCATGCTTGAGGCTACCTTTACAAAGATTGATAACACTATTAAAGAAATAAAGATCAAAATTTAGGACTATGAGGATTTCAAGGTAGAATTATAATAGAGCATGCCTGAGTTTTGCATAGTCTGAGGGTAGACAAGCATTTTTTTATGGGGTAATTTTGGGTCCATTTTTGAGCTAAGTATTTGATCTATGCCAATCCAAAAAACACCTAGGCATGAGGTAATTAGGGTGGATGATAATTATTTTGTCTTCTAATAGTGCCAAATGGTTAGTGGCTAATAACTTTAACTAGCATCAGGAAATGGGTGCATAGGATAGTGACATGTCATTAAAGATAAGTGGCTCCTTTGGAATCAAGCAACATTTGGAAATGAGTGCATGAGACAATGACTATGAATTAAATATAAATATTATTAGAGACAATGGGATGTGTATCTCTAAGTACCAACTTAGTAGTTGGAGTGCTCCATTCCCCATGATCTTAAGACACTTCAAAACCCTATAAAAGGAAGTTTAGTTTAGTTAGAGAAGGGAGAGATGAAATGGAGTAGAAAATCTCTGGTGAATTTATACTGAATAGTTGTCATTAGAGTTAGGACTTAGTTTAGGATGTTTTTTGACACTCCCCTTTGTAATACCCAAGCTCATATATGAGCTTGGGCTTTAAAAGCTTATGTTGATAATTTTCTCAATTTATATGGACTATGCATGCATTATTGTTAAAACCCATTAATGAAGAACACTATTTGAATGTTTATCAATTACATACTTTATTCTATGGAATGTATGGTTGAGTTCTCATAAGTTCCTAAATAGACTTGTTCATGGTAGACCTATAGTTGGTAATGAACCCCACACTAAGATAGGAAATTTATTAGGTATGGTTAAGTCCTTACACCCTAAATAATACCCATGCCTCAGTCCCCTAACTAAATAACTAGTTGGCCCTTAAGAACCTAAATGCCATTGAACTTATAAAACCTAAGGCTTGCACCCATGAATGCCTAACCACCATTACACTAACCCAAGCCCTTGAAGAATAGAGTTGTGCCATGGCACAACTAGCCCAACATAGACCCTAGTCCCTTCTCTTCTACAATTAAGGTGAGAGAATAAGGCTCGTGCCTTGTGTATATTGATGCCAGTGTAGTTGAGTTCTAAATTTTGAGTTTCATAGGATTAGTCAAGGCCTACACCCTTCTATAATAAGCCTAAATCTGACTTGGACAGCTAGGTAAGTGCATTACTAGGTCTATAACCAAGAAGCCTACTTTTCTAAACAATGCACATACCTAGATCTCAATACAGATCAACATAACCAAGACAATTCTAGAAACATTATTAATAAATTTATAATACAGACCATATTTATAGATATTATGGTAAATAAAACACTCTGTGATTGTTAATCAAGTGTTTAAGAACTATACATAAGTTTAATCATGTGGGTCTTGAAATAATTAACACAAATTTCAGTTCGAGTTTAGCTAGAGACTAGACTTTATGAGAAAGTGTAATTGGGAGACATATTTATATCCTAAAATGCCCTTAGGTTGTTGATGAGGATTTTCAAGAATATATAAATATTATTTTTTATAGATTCTACCAAGCCTATTCTCTTTTTTATGATAAATTTAGAAATATTCACCAATTAAAACTTTTGACATACATTTTATTCACCCTTCTCTTTTGAAGATAATAATATATGCATAGATAAATTCTTCTATATGATTCAAAATAGATGCTCAAATTGATCAGAGTACATGTGGGCCTATAGAGTATAATGTAAATAATCAATCACCTAACTTAATATAAACCTTGATGTTGGGTGGAGTAGTTTTCATGAATCTAGTAGATGAGACATTCTACCAGAATGAGTAAAAAAAAATTGACCGAATCAATAATCCTTCAAGACTAAAAATTACCTTAATAAAATTGAAATTACATTAAATAATTCTATAAAAATAGTTTTAAAACTAATAACTATTGTACATTTTAAAAAATACATCACAAAACTACCATCTATTGGCATAACTATGAGTATGACTAGTCCTTTCAAAACAATTTATAATTCCATTATGCTAAGGATCAAACACCACTCTGATACAAAATGTAAAATTTGGTCAAAGTTTACCCATGAATATATTTTCATTGATAAATTATTCATAATGTAAACAACCAATAATCATTCATCATTTTATTCACTAAAAACTATTACATATAAAGTGTATTATTCTCCTATAAATAAAGAGTCAACACCAATCTCTAATCCTCAATATCTCTCCTATTTTCCTATTCTTTTTGAGTTGTTATCATAACTCAAATTACACACAACAATAATCCACACATTAATATGATTTAATGAGTTGTTATAAACAAATTCACTTATTCAAAATAACAACTAATAATAAATCATGTGAGTACCAATAGTTCCTAACATTCTCCATTCTCTTTTAATCACACAAATTATAATCTAGATCTATCTATAGTGGTGTACTTCAATGTATTACATGGAATGAATATTTAACTTCAGTGACACTAAACAACCTAGGTATTACTTCTAGCAAACCTATTGTGTGGTTTCATCTTCTATTATGTCTGATGTACATTAAAATCTATTGACACTTAATGGCCTTGGAATTATTTGCGGTAAACCCATCGTGGTTCCACCTTATATGGGTTAGTAAATTTTGTACTAACTCCCATTCATGATAGCTAAAATATGCAACTTTTAAACTCAAGGGCTTGATTAGTTATTCAAAATTGGGACTTGATCACTCTTAATTTGTTAATAGTTTAAATTAACTAAGTAATTCAACAACAAGGCACAATGTTTCATCTCATTATAGGGTAATTTAGTTTCATATCCATATATATGTAATCCTTCCTTGATAAATTTTAAATTATTTTCAATTTTCAAAGTTTAACTTTTTTAAATTTCAAAAATGGGCATGTGTTATTTCAAGGTTTGCTAAATTTGAGTAACCTTCACAAGTGGAGTATCATATAAAAGATAAAATATGTTGTATATACTTAGGTTTTAATTATTTTTCCTTTACTCTAGAAGTTTCATTACTAAAATAAAGGGTTTAAAAATTTAGACAAATAAATCTAGTCACAAGTACTTGACAATTATAATTCTTGACACATATTAAACCAAATGACTTTGTCTCAAATACATAAATATTATTTTACACCATTATATTCCATTAATCTATATGTGGGCTTGACCCTTTGTGTGTTATCATTACTATAAAAAAAATTCAAGTCAAATGATTAAACTCCTTTCAACTACCTTTAGATTGTCTCCATCTCAAGAAAAATGTCCTTAGTTTTTTAGTAGAAGTATGTGCTATGTAAACAATTCTTCTTCTATAGACTTGTCCACCTAGAGTAGCTACATCCTATGCTAAATAATGACTAGTTTCAAAATTTTGAAATATAATTTTGGGTTTTTATGCATGTTTCATAAGATCGGCTAAAGAAAATTATAATTCTTTTTCATATAAATTCACATCAAAAGTCATTCATTATAACCACTTGGTATCTATCTTGGCATTATATATTTATCACTTTGAAACTATTTTTCATTTAGAAAGTTTGCCATATAATTCTAAAATTCTAGACCATTCAAAATTAGTATCTACAATCCATGTCTAAATCATCTCAAATTAAGTCAAGATGTATTATTTCCAAGTATTGAAGCCACATTTGTAACTACATACATATAGTAAAGGAGAAAATTTTCACAAATACTCTAGGTGAAAGAAATACATGGGTTTAATTTCCCTCTTTGGAGTATTGGATACATAAGTAGTTGTCAATCATGAAGGGGATTATTGAGGTCAACTCAACCCATTACACCCCCCTCTTTTTTTTTAGGTTTCAAGATTTCAAAGTGTCATTAGGGTTTTAAATACAAAATAAGGGAAACATAAAATTTCACATGGTACAAAAAAATAGTGAGATCTCAAGCCATTCAATAAATATATGTGAAAAAATCATAATAGTCATATTTACATCATAATAAATGTAGATAAGTCTATTATAAAAGAACATGAGTGACCTACATTGTTGTCTAAGGAGTATAATCCTATCTAGGATTATTATCATTATATTCTTTCATTTTTTTCACTATCACAATTCTACATGTTTTGTCTTTTCTTGTTAGTTATCAGTCATAGTTAACTGGGACAAGTCCATATTCAAAAAATGTGAGTAATTTGCATTGTTTTCTAAGTAGCATGGACCTATCAAGAAACAATTTAATATTTTATTCCTAATTATGAGCATGCATAGTTTAGCCTTTTATTGATTCCCACTTTCAAATATCTAAAATAGTAAAAAAAGTTTTATTGGGGATAAGTACATCTCTTCTTAGTGTTTTCCAAAAATGATAATTTTCCATATTTATCAATCTAAAAATTCAAAATTATTAATTATTGTACATCATTAACATTATGATCTCTTTCACATTTTAGTTTTAAGATTACTTTATTCATAGTGTAGTAATATGTAAGGTTATTATGGATACAAATGTGTAATAGTTATAATTACCAATGTTTTGGATCTCACTTTTGGATCCATCCTCAGGGGAGAAAAGATTGAAGACAATGCTTGAATAGTAAATAAAACCAACACTATCCTAAATATAATAATGTGATACCAATGACAAAAAAAAGGATAGGAAGGGAAAACTAGTTGGCCAATGAAAAGGAGGATGGATTTTTTATAAAAAATCAAATAACATTTACTAACAATAAAAATAAATAAGTAAATAAATAATAAAAAACATAAAATATAAATAATAAAATATAAGTAAAGAATAAAATAAAATAATCAAGTTAAATAAATAAGTAATATGAGATAAATAAAATAAATATAGAAAGAAAAATAAATACATGTTAAATATAATATGAAAAATTAATTTTAAAAATAATTAAAATAATAGTTAAGAGAATAAATCCAAATTATTAAATCAAGAATAATAAGTAAAAAACAAGAAAATAAAATACATAAAAATGAATTTTAATTTAAAATAATAAGAAATAGTAATAAAATACAAATACATACTAATTTCAAAAGAAATATTTTTTTGCATGGAAGAGTAGAGCAGAGCTCATGAAGGCAATGCTTGATATGAGTTGTGGGCGAAGGATTTTCTCAGGGAGAGGTTTTTGAGGATCTTCTTGTTTATGAGTAGGTTTATGAGGTAGATTTGGAGTGGGAGTTAGATGAATCTAGGAAATATCTATTATAAGATATTAGGGTTTTATAAGGCTTAGAAGTGGAGCTTTAGCAATGACCTCTCTTGTTTGTTGATTTCAAGAAGAATGTGGCATTAACAATGCTAACAACTAAAAGTATCAAGTCAAATGTTTCTCTTTGGTAAAGGGTGTGGGTGGATAGGGAGTTAGGGATATAGTTTCTTCCTCCCATATAGGGGCTTCACGTAGGAGCTGAGATTATTCCTTCTTCTCATGATATTTTTTTCCCTCTCTACTCATGCCTCCTTCAACCCTAGTGGCAGGTAGTTTCTTAGCTTCTTTAGTGGATTTGAAGGATTGACTTTTAGATGGTGTAGTGGTGTATCCCAAATCTATGGATATCTTGAGGTTCTTATTATCTTTGATAATGACGTCAGGGATTTTTGGAATTTTTATGTTGAGCTTTGATTTAGGTGCCAAAAATACCCATGGGGGTGATTTTTATTGTGGGTGATGGGGTTATAGGTGTGATTATGGAAGGGATATGGCTAGGACACTTTGGGATCTATAGTGTCTCTCCTTTTTTTCTCTTAGTTCATTTATCTACTTGGTACCTAAGCTTTTTAGATTTTTTTTGGATAGGGTAGGTGTCTAGCTTTGAAGGTTTCCCACTCCTAAAGGCAATATATAGAAATAGGGTGAAGTGCAAACCTCCAGTTGACCATGACATGGACCTCTAATTTTTCCTTTTAGGAGCAGGGACTTTAAGTCCCATGTTAAGGTTAATGGTTTAGCCCTACATTTTTTAGAGGTGTGGTGATCTTGGGTGTTTTTTAACTTATTTTTAGACTTAGGTTCTATTGGTTTATGAACATTGGTGCTCGGTGTGGTGGAGAGTATATTCTCCTATGTTTCTTTTAGTTTTGTATAGCCTTTTTTATTGGCACTTCAATGTCTTGATCTTGATGTAGTTGCTATAGACACCTAAATCTGGCCACTAATGACCATCAACCAAGCTTTTAACAAATTTCCACCAAAATGCATAATTTAGCTTAAAAACACTAAAACACATTAAATGAGTTGAAATTGATAAATTCAAGTATTGATTTTTACCATAGTATCATTAAATGGGGAAGTATAATTTATGAAGCATCTAAATTTGATCAAATCATTTTGAGTCAAAATGTCAATTTTACAGCTGGGCACTCTAGATTTCTCTTTTCTAACAAATTTCTTGTACAAGATGCCTGATTTTATTATTTTTTGTTGACAACATCCTAAATGATATAATGGTTCCAATTCATCTAACATCAACTTCTAATTCCAATCCAGACAAAATTTAAGCCAATAATATGATATTTTGACCAATTTGATTAATTTGTGCACAAATTGCCAAAGTTTTGCATCAAATTTGACTTATCATGTTTAAGGCTAATTAAACCAAATCAAGATCTTAAGTTAATTTTCCATGAAACTTTTTGAATATTTGTTTTTTAGAAATTGATTATCATTAACTACATCATCAAATGACATCTACCTATGGGGTGGCATCCACAAGCCATAAATGCCATAAATATTTGAATTAATGACTCCCATGCCTCATTAAGACCCTCCATACCTAGTTAATGCCCCTCTATCCCAAATATTGATGAGACTATTTATGAGTTTTAATTAAATAATTGAATTATTCCTTAGCCACACATCTTCATCTTGAGATGAATGGTTCTAGTTGATTCTAAACCATTTTAAAAATCTATAAATAGGAGGCCTTACCTGTTGAATTTTAAGCTCTTTTATAAAAAACTTATAATGCCCAAATGAATTAAAAAATCCATTGTAATTAGATTTATAATGTCAAATTATTAACCCAAGCCAAAGCCAAACATGGTGCCAAATAGAGATGGAGGTAGCCACACTTCATTGATGTAGACTTCATGAACACAAACTAAGCAAGTCACTACAATAAGAATTTTGGAGCATCCAAGGAAGGTGAAGGAAGGTATTTCTTTCTTTTAGTTGTGTTTTCCATTTTTTTTGTTAACTAAGCTCCTCCTTTGAGATAGGCTTAGGGTGTTAGCTATTAGTGTGTTATTTTTATTTTGATTTCATATACTAAACAATACTAATTTCCATTTATTGCAATGCTATGCTCACAAATGGCATGCCCAATAGGATCTAGCCTCACAAAGTTATTAACATTATACTTACAAGTAAAATAATAACTATTGTAATGCAGGATCTTGGAGTGTGGAAATAAACAAGGAAAACAATTTGAGCAAAAATCCATTTTTTATGAGCCATGTTTTTATTCTCGAGAATGTCAACCCAACTCGACTGTCAACCCAACTCACCTTTCCAACCCAACTCACTTGTCAACCCAAATCACCTGTCAACCCAACTCACCTATCCAATCCAACTCACCTATCCAACCCAACTTTCCTATCAACCCAACTCACCTGTCAACCCAACTTGCCTGTCAACCCACCTCAATTGTCAACCCATGAGATAAATTCTTAAAGTCATTTGCTCAAACTCCTAAGTGCTTCAAATAAAGTCATTGTAATCTTGTTTTTTTAGTTTGAAGGGGTGATTTGGAAGTATATTTAAATTCTTTTGACTAACCACACACCTTTCAAATTGGGTTTAAAAATAACTTGATCAAAAAACATGCACACTTCAAATTTGGCTTAAAATGAACATGTCATGTTTATCATGCATTTGAATTGGTGCCTAAAACAAACCTAATATTTAGCCAAGTCTTAGGTACTTTTAATTTAGTTCTTAAAACACATCATAAATCTTATAACATTTTAAATTTGGTGTTTTAATCATGAATCTAAGTTAAGTCTTGAATTTTAAATTTGGATTTAAAATGAACTTAGGTTTTTATTGCTTCATGTGGTTATTTTGTGCAATATTTTCCATTTTTGTACTAAATCCAAAGGGCTAGTAATGAATCTAAGTAAACATTTTAAAATTTGGTGCAATAAATAAACATCACTTCATTTGTTTGAAAAACTTTCTTGTTGATTATTTTAGTGAAAAGAGACATGCATGTATGCTCTCACATCCATCCCCTTTAGGGAACTCTTGAGATCAAAAACACCATCTCATCATAATTTAAGCCTAGTCCAAGGCATAGAAATAATGTCATATAAAGAAATAAACAAAAATTCATAATAATTTGGGTGATCTTAAAATGACCCTAAAATCTTTCTATTAGTCATTTATTTTATTACATCTTGGCTTGTGAGGGGTAATTCATTATCTCCCACAATATTTATAGGGAAGATTTGACTAGGGGTTTCATCTCCCAGCACTGACTTCAAGCACTCCCACTAGGATCAAAGGTTTGAGTGGTTAAACCACCTTCTAGTTTTGGAGTTGTACATGGAATGTATCTATACTTTTACATCACACTACATTGAGCAAGCGATGGAGGAAGTGGTTATAAAAAGGGCAAGATATTTTTGTAACAAGCCAAGTGCCATAAACACCCAATTAAAGTAATGATTCTCTTGTGTGCTAACGTAAAAGCTGGTAGACATAGAATCCATATAGAAATGATCAAAAACTAATTATTTTTAGTCAACCCCACTTTTCCACACCCTTGATAGGAATCTGGATGATTTACTTATATTTTGTCATTTTATTGCTTAGTGTTTTGAGACTAAACTTGTTTCTTTATTTATAAACAATGTCAAAACCAATTTGTTTATACATCACTCTTTTATTTAAAGAGGCATTATTTTAGCCATTTTACACCACACTTATGCCTTGAAATTTATGCCCAATTTAATTTGTACATGTGTCATCTGAGTTGAGGAAGGTAGTGTTACATTACCAAAATCATGTCAAACCATTTTACCTTTGAGTCTTTGAAACATAACATTGATCACATCATTCGAGCATGTTTATGCCATTAGGTTTCTCAATTTATTTAAAAACTTGTTTACCATTTCACCAAAAACCATTTTTTTAGACCATGTCACATCAACCATTTGGACCTTGTTTATGCACTATCATGTTATCCAATCTTTTGTAGCTTTGGTTAAATCCTAGTTTTAAATGTTGAATTTTCAAATAACCTTGTCAAAGTTTGGATTCAAACATTGATTGATTTTTATTTAGGACTCAATTCATGGGGCTGATACATAGATCTTTCTCTTTTGGGTTGCATAACTTTGGTTAATTGATTACCCAAATTTAAAGACTATTAGTTTTTTATTTGTTCAATGCCTATCCTCATCATTGTTTGTGCCTTTATTTGGAAGAACATAGCCTTTCTCCAAGAGCCTTTTTCCTTATGTATTAGACCAAATAATCATGTTTATGTTTAATTTCATGTGTCAAGTCTATGTCAAAGTTGTCTCCAAACTTGTTAGATTAAATTAAATTCACATAAATCCTTTTTTTCAAGACTAACTTTTGGTGCCATTTTGATAACAGTCGTATAACAACCTATTTGAGCCTAGCTTTTGACTTCACATTTAGAATAAAAGACCTAGCAACTCTTTTCCCTTTTCTAGTCTAGACCTTGTTTGGAACACTTTGACCTAGACCTTTGACATGATAGTTTTTATTCAGATGATTGACCTTTTATGTGTATGACATTTGACATTAGATTTTTTTATTCCAGGTCTTATCACAAACCATTTTGGAGAAACAAATCCACTTTCGACCAAGTTAGACTAGTTTGAACCATTTGTCCTTTGGACATAGTTTTTTAGAGTTTAAAAAATTCTAAGCCTTTTTATTTTGGAGCTTTCATCATTTATGTAGATATGTCTAGCTACACTTATGGTGGAGTCACATACAATCCAAATTATAATAGAATGGTTGTATAAAATTTGACTAGGAACCCCTAATAGATTTTCTAAGGAGTTTTATTATTCTCCCTAAAATACTCTATATGGGGAATAAAGTCAAGGACTAGCTTACAATCCAAGTCAAAACCCCAACTAGGATGATATGGTTTATGAGGACTTGGATGCTTTGGATTATATGAGTAATCAAGCTCCACCACATCATACCATTTCTATTCCAGGAACACGTCACACCATTTACATACCAGGACCTTATCCTTTGGCTTTTGTGAGCAACCATGCTCGATAATGCCCCAAACTTGTCCTTTCAAGACCTCATTCTTTACCTTGTGTGAGTAACTAGGCTCCATAATGCTCCTTCATCATTCTAAGACTTAGTTCTTTGGCTTATACAAGCAATCAAGATATGTGCCACCCTATCATTACCAATTTAGCACTTTATCCTTTGGTTCATGTGAGCAATCATGATACCTAATGCCTTACCATTATCCAACCATGGGCCATTCCTCATATGGTACTAATCCAATCAAAACATTAACCAATATAATCTTTTGAAGACTAAGCTATGTTCAAAACTGGTATTTTCCAACTCATTAGAAACCAAGGCCAAGAAAACCAAATGATCCAAGATGTTTTTGTTGAACCAAACCTTTATGATAATTCAACTTGTGATGAAGTACCTCTTAATCCTCTACCTATTTTTAAAGAGTATCACACTAGTGAGATAGTATTTGTTGAGTCATTACTTATTATAATTGCCTTTGGGCAAATCATGACCTCAACCATATGCCTATTTTTCAAGGGACTTCTTTTGATAAGCTACTCTCTAAGGAGTTGTCTCTTAACCTTTTTCCCATCCTAGAGGAGTCCCACTCTGACAAATAAATTTTTGTGGAGTCCATTATGCCATCATAGGCTATTACTTGTCTAATACCAAACATTTAACTAGACATAATTGTAATATAGTACCCATCAGATGAAGAATCAAAATTAGAGTCAAGTTTTATTCTTGAACTAACATTGAATTTAGCATCAGAATCATAATCAACATTAGTCTTAACATTGGATTTAGATTTCAGTGAGTTAGAATTAGATTTAAAAATAGAATACATTCATGACTATTATAATATTGGTTATGCATGCCTCATAGATCAATTTGAATACATTTATGATCCTTCTAAATTTTTTGAGGATGAGTACTTCAACTTCAACATGAGTTATCCTAGTATCTTCTATGAGGATTATGAAACCTCTCCCCATTCTATTACCATTCCATAGGACATTACCATGAAACAAAATAGACATATTATTAACATTCCATTTCCCACAAGTGTCAATTGGGACTAATAGAATCACACTTTATTGAACTACATCCATGGTGATATAGCAGTTAAAGAAGAACACGAAGTCTAAGACCACAGTTATATATCAAAAGAACACTCTCCTAGTGAAAAATTTTTAGAGGCATTAGGGGACAAGAAAAGTTCAAACTTAGCATCTTCTAGTGAAACTTTTTTGGAAGTACTAGAAGACAATCAAATTCAAAATTCAATGTTCTTTAGTGAAACCTTCTCAAAGGCATTATGGAACAATCAAGAAAACTTCATTGGTAAAAACCTCATCGAGGCAATAATAGTTGAGAATAAAATTCCTTCACTATTTGATGAAGATAATATCAAATATCAAATCCAAATAGATTCTAATCTATAGCTTAATCAAATGATATCTACTCTTAGAACCAAAAAATAGAAAAAATTGGTGGTCCTATTGAGAGAATAAGTCTTCAACCCTGCCACATCCAAAGTTATATCAAATATAGCATCAAAAATATTATATGTGACTAAATTTGTTGATCTTAATTTTTTTCCCAACCATTACCCATTCCATTATCATTTACCATTCCATTTCACAATCAAACCTACCATCCATTATTTGTCCTTGTTTACCATCCATGGTTACATTTTCCTTTACAAAGGCTACAAAGATACATTGTCTCAATGCTTGAAGGAATCATAATCAATGACCAATGAAGATCAAAACAAAATTATTTGCATCCAAATCTAAAAGCCCTTCTTGATAGAGAAATTATTTAGATGAGGTGTGGGCTAGAAATTAACATGATTGATTATTTTGTTTGTATCATCTGTTGATTAGGATGTGTATCTCCACTTCAAAAAGAATAATAGAATCATATGCTAGTTATCATACCCAATCTAAAAACATGTACCATACCATTTTATTACCATGTCATTACCATTTTTACATATCCTTTTGCCATTATTGCATATCCTAACCAATCACCTTACCACTTGGGGGTAACCCTCTTACCATTTTATCCAATTTATCAAACCATCATTGTCCTTAATAAGACCATACCATCGTATCATTCCATTAATATCTAGACCAAAGACTATTTTTAGTCATCCTACCCAATCCTATTTTGATCTTGGTTCCTTTGGTTCTTCTCACACTTTTCATGAGGGGATTCTAATCAAGTTTCAATAATCAATCAAATTTATGTTTCAATGACAGTCTATGAAAGTAGTGTGATATTTGATCTAGAAAGATATATTTCATTTTCCATCCTATATCAAAGTTTTTTTATGTGATCTTGATTATAAACACCTATGGGTAAATCAATGTTTCACTAGTCTTTCTACTAATTATAACTGCTTTTAGGAAAACTAGTATCATTAATCTATGCTAGTATATCCTAATTATAACCACCTATGGGTAAACTAGAGTAAAAATTTGTTTATCATGCATTTACATTTCACCTTTCCATTAATATTTTCATTTGATTGGCCATTTTTTGGATATGAGAACTTGTTGGGCCCTAGTTGGTTTTTCCTCACAATTTATGTGGATGGAATTACTATGACTTGACATCATTTTAGGACTATGTAGGTCATGCTCAATTTATGTTGAGGTCACCTCAATCCCCCTAATACATGCTCTCACCATTTTTTGAGAAGGTATCTTGTCATTATTGATTGAGTTAATATACCTCAAAATTCTAAAAACATTCAAATATTTAAAAATACCAAAAAAATTTGTCTTGTCTAATCCTAGTCAGTTATCCTTGATTTGCCCTACTAGAGCATGGTCATTATTAGGATTCTTTCTTTTGATTTTGTTTTTAAACTTTTTTTTGGTTTATTTTAAAGTTGTTTGTCTATTTTTGTGCTTTTTATGTGTTTGTTATTTATTTTCTTACCTATTTTTTTGCTTTCAACATTGTTGCCTTGACTCAATCTATATGTATGCATTGGGTGATTCCTTATACACATTATTCTTGAGTTCATACATATTAATATGTCAACATTGTCATCATGGTTTTTATCATTGGTGATTTTTTTCAATTGTTTATTAGATTAGGAGTTAATCCTTACGCATATTTCAAGATAGTCTTCATGGTATTCTATCATGATGCATACCATCACGTGCCAGAGTAAAATTTATCTTCAATAAGGTCTAAAAGTAATGGAGCCATAGAATTTTATCCTTAGTACCTTGTAAAATCCTCATACCTTTGATCAAATCAATCCATTGACTATTCTAGTTGTATTATTGCTAATAAGGATGAGCATCTCCTCATTGGTAGGTATAACTAAATCATTTCTATTGATAATTTTTATTCTTCTATTTATCTCTTTCATCACTTTATGCCCTCTTATCTTTATTCAGTATTATAGGTTATATCCTTGAGTTATGTTTGCTAATAATCCCTAACTAGGACACAAACATCTTTATAAATCAATCTAGGTCCCCTTAATGATTATAACTGCCTATGGGTAAATCATTATTTTAACTTTTATTATTGATTATAACTACATTTGGGAAAATTAATATCCTTTTTAAATCAATGCATGTAAGCATTTTCTCATTTGGATTAATCTCAACCATGGGTTGATTCCACCTTTATTCTTGATTCTTTTTCAAGGGACCATCCATCAATAAATGTGATGTCCTCTCCCTCAAGGGGGCATCATCATAGGCTTCCCAGAGACTCTTTGGAGCTTTTTCTTCAACCATCATCTTCTTTTTTACATATAGGGAAGTTCTCATTATTTGAGAATACATTGATATGTCTATGATTTGTAACATGTTACCAAATAGGGGTAAACTATAGACACCTAAATTTGGCCATCAATGACCATCAATCAGGCTTTTGACCAATTTCCACCAAAATGCATAATTTGGCCTAAAACTACTAAAATATATTAAATGAGTTGAAATTGATATATTCAAGTACCGATTTTGGCTCGAGTATCATTAAATGTGGAAATGTAATTTATGAATCATCTAACTTTGATCAAATCATTTCAATTTAAAATGGTAATTTTGCACCTGGGTGCTCTGGATTGCTCATTTCTATCAAATTTATTGTACGAGACATGTGCCTTTATTATTTTACATTGACAACATCATAAATGGGATAATGGTTATAATTCATATAACATCGACTTTCAATTCTAATCCAATAAAATTTTGAGCTAATAATATGACATTTTGACAATTTGAATAATTTGTGCATAAATTGCTAAGGTTTTACATCAAAGTTGACCAATCATGTTTTAGGCTAATGAAACCAAATCAAGAGCTTAAGTTAATTTTCATGAAAATTTTTGATGTATATTTTTAGAAATTGATTGTCATTAACTACATCATCAAATGACATCATCTTATGTGGTGTTATCCACAAGCTATAAATGCCACAGATATCTGATTTAATGCCTCTGATTCCTCATTAAGACCATCCATGCCTAGTTAATGCCCCTATATCCCAAATATTGATGAGCCTATTTATGAATTCTAATTACACAATTTAATTAATCCTTAGCCACACATATTTATCTTGAGATGAATGATTTAGGTTGATTCTAAATGATTCTAAAAATTTATAAATAGGAGGCCTTACCTATTGAAGTTTAAGCTCTTTTATAACAAACTTATAATGCCCAAATACATTCAAAAATCCATTGAAATTAGTGTTATAATTTATAATTATTGAGCCAAGACAATCTAAGCCAATTATAAATATGGTTCCAAGGAGAGATGGACGTAGCCACACTTCATTGATACAAAATTCATGAGCACAAACCAAGCAAACCACTATAACAAGCATTTTGGAGCATCCAAGGAAGGTGAAGGAAGGTCTTTCTTTCATGTTTTATTTGTGTTTTCCATTTTTGTTTTGTTAACGTATCTCCTCCTTTGAGATATGCTTAGGGTGTTAGTTATTAGTGTGTTATTTTGATTTTGTTTTCATATACTAACATAATACTAATCTCCCCTTATTACAATCCTATGTTCACAGTTACGATCTCTTCTTTGGATCTTGGCCTTTTCTAGAGTTGTTTATGATTAAATCAAGCAATTTTTGGATTACAATGGAGGTTGGTGCTTTATAGGCAAGTGAGGTGGCTGGTAAGGGCTCAGGTAGTATTATTTTGGCTTGGACCATCTTTTTAGACTAGGTTTAGGTTGGGTTTGGTACTCTTGGCTTCAAGCTAGTTTTGGTTGCAGTTGGTTAGTAATTTAAACAAGTTTTAGATTTTATCACATTGGTATTTTTTTGGTACCTTTGGTTATGGTTTTGGTATTTTTTTGTTATGGGTGTTTGGTTGAAAATTGGTTTGTGATAATCATCTCTAGTGTTTGTTATTTTTTTGGATTTTTTGGTATTTTACCTTGTCATGATTTATTCCAACAAGCTAAACCCTTGTATTATTTCATCTAAATAATTTTATGGGTAAGGGACCCTCCAAACATGATATCAATATAAAATAAAATAAAAATATATGCCAATGAGATGTGGGTGAGTTAGTTAAGTGTCTTAGTTGTTTCAATCCCCCCAGGTTCAAATATCTGAAAAGGCATATAAAGGCCAATTGTATTCTTGGGTCCATTAATGGCCATTGGTTATCCTTGAGGCTGGTGGTGGATGTTGTTAGTAATAGTTGTTATACATCTAGTAATATCTTGTATATATCTAGTATTTATGTGATTAATAAATTATAAGGGGATCTAGGCCCTTGATTGTGTCTTAGACTGGTCTACACTCTGGTCAAAGTCATTATCAGTAAAAAAGATAAAATAAATAAGAAAATGAAAATAAAATATTATAATAATAATAATAATAATAATAATAATAATAATAATAATAATAATAATAATAATAATATATAAAATCATCAAAAATAAAAAATTCATTAATTTTAATATATAAAACAAAAACAAAAACAATAAAAAATAACCATTGTCTTCATTCCTTGATGTCATTATCACACAAAAAGAAGTTGGTTCCTTATCTAATCAAATTAATATAAAGAAAACTCATATTGATATTTATATTAGAGTTAATTCCCATCATCACCAATCTTATAAAACATGAGTATTAAAGACTTTATGCACAAGAGCCCTTAGAATTTATGATCCTGATCACTTAAAGAGTGAAGAGAAACACTTACAAAGGGCCTTTAAAAAATGGATATATAAATTAACATATCAAGAAAACCTTTAACAAAATCTAATATGCTAGGGTTGCCTTATTACTATAACACAATCTAAATGTAATAAATCATACCTCCCATATGTTCAAGGTACCTTGGAAAAATTAACAACAATACTCAAAATAAATGGCATAAAAATTAATTTCAAAGCATTTAAAACCACTAAAAGTTCCCTAATAAATGTGAAGGATCCATGTGATCCAAAACTTAGCAAAGGGATTTATGAGATACAATTCTCATGCATTTTACTCTATTTTAGTGAAACTAATTGATCTTTTCAAACTAAGTTCAAGGAACATGTGTAATAACTTCATCATGGAAGCATCAAGAGGTCAACATTGGTTGAGCATGAATCAACAAAATAGAACATGCTATTAGATTGGATAATGCCAAAATATTAGTCCTTGGGGGTCATTAGAAAGATAAGAGGATTAGATAAGTGATTGATATTGAAAAATGACCTCGTAACTTAAATATAAAAGATGGATTCAAATTGAGCCAATCTTGAAAACCCCTCATCCAGACTTGAAAAAAAAAATTGTGTCAGTGTTATCTATCTTTTATTCAATTTAATTTTTTTAGTTTTATTTAATTTAATTTATCATCATCATCATCATCATCATCATCATCATCATCATCATCATCAATTGAGATTGAAAAATGACCTCGTAACTTAAATATAAAAGATGGATTCAAATTGAGCCAATCTTGGAAGCCCCTCATCTAGACTTGAAAAAAAAAATTGTGTCTGGCTTCTCTATCTTTTATTCAATTTATTTTTTTTAGTTTTATTTAATTTAATTTATTATTATTATTATTATTATTATTATTATTATTATTATTATTATTATTGTTGTTGTTGTTGTTGTTGTTGTTGTTGTCGTCGTCGTCATCATCATCATCATCATCATCATCATCATCATCATCATCGTCATCGTCGTCGTCGTCGTCGTCATCGTCGTCGTCGTCATCATCATCATCATCATCATCATCATCATCATCATCATCATCATCATCATCATCATCATCATCATCATCTTTATTTTTACTTATAATTTCATTATTTTTCATTTTAGTGCTATTTTAGTTTCACTTCTTGTATTTGATCTTCATATTTTAAAAAATATTATTATTTTTTATTAATTTTAATTAGTTAATTTATTTATTTATTTTTGATAATTTTATATATTTATACATTATTATTATTATTTTATATTTTATTTTTAGTGTCTTATGTATTTTTATTTTATTACTCTTTCTTATTATTTTAAATCAAAATTTATATTTCTATATTTTATTTTTTAACGATTATTCTAATTTTACTAATTTGGTTTTATTCTCTCAATTTTTTAAAATTATTTATAAAAATATTTTTTCATATTACATTTAATATGTTTTTATTTTATTTTATTTATTTATTCATTTATTTTATTTATCTCATCTTATTTATTTATTTAGCTTGATCATTTTATTTATTTATTTTATTATTCATTTACTTGTTTCTATTTTATTTTTATTTAATGATATTTTATTTTTATAATAATTTTCCCCTTCGTTTTTGCTATTTGATTAGTTTACCCTTCCCATCCCATTTTTTTGTCTTTTTTTTCCTTGGTAACACAATATTCTATTTAAGCTAGTTTTGGTTTTATTTTATTTTTGTTAGATAAACAAGGGTTAAGGGTCCATCCATTTTATTGAAAAGAAAAAGCACAATATTAAAAAAAATCCCTAATGGCACAAATATCTAGTTAAGTCAATGAAATGTCCAAATTTACCCAACATGCACCAAAACCAAAATACAAGTAGGTTTTAGCCGAAGTCAAATTGCCCTTGTTAGGGATTCCCTCTAACCCCCATTTATCCATCCCCTCTCAAGCTTTGAGATCTCAAATTCTAGGATGTTGGTTCTAGAGCCATCTACCCCTCCTTCTTCTTAACCACATTCCATTATTATGATTAGAGTAGAGCATCCATACTCCCATTGTCCATCCTATTAGAAGCTTAAAACTTTGAGTTCAATTCACCATTATTAGTGGTACTTCCACACTTCTTATTTGAGCTTAAAGTATGATTATCATTGATAATCCCATAATTATTTATTGAATAAGTAATATATAAAGGTTCTTAAATATTTCTAACCCCATTTATAGTAGTGAAAAATGTGAGGTGAGAGGGGAGGGTGTATTTCCACCAAGATGTTGTAGTCTATAATTTAGAATTGGAGCAAGATGCTTCCAAATTCCCAATTTCAAAGAATGTCTAGCACATGAAGTAGATTCTTTTTTCATCAATCTATATGTCCAACATTGATCTTTGATTTTAAGCTTAATATTTGTTAGAAGCTTATTAGATATATCCATCCCCACTAGAATCCTAACACAAGTGGTGTGATGGGAATTTGTAGTCAAAATGTTAATTATCAGTAATTGACCCAATGCATTACCAATGTAATAAACGAAAGAGTCTGACCATAATTATGGTACAAGGTATGAAAATTGAACCTATACTAGTCCAATCATCAAATATTATTGCAAAGGATTGAAATTTGGAAACCAATGTTTTAAGAAAATAAGATGGTGGCCTCAAATCTAGGTCTTCTCTTGGAGAAATTTCACCTAACCCTCCAAGCAATCAAAAATAGTGATGAAAAATGAAAAATACCTTTGAACAAGGATATATTTTTTGGTTATCTTCCATGAGGGGTTGAAAAAATTCAAAAATATAATCATTCAAGGAAGATAAGTTGGGCCAAAAATGGTTGAATATATAGATGAGGCCCCTTGTGGTAAAATCTGCATTCCTGAGCACCTCCACCACCACTTCCTACCCAAAGGAGATTGAGGGGAGATTTTCCATCACCTAGAAAGTCTATGCCTCCTTTTTAGATAGAGATCTATCCCTAAATAGGATGTCCATAGAATATATCTTAGTCTTTACCATTATGGAAGGACTTTTCTCAACCTTTTCTAGGTCTGCAAACTTCTCTGAGAATGGGGGCTTTAGGGGACCTACTCTTTTCCTTATTGAGTGGCTCCCAAACTTTAGTCCTAAATCTAAAATATCCACTAGGCCTAGTTAAGATCTATGGATCACAAAAACCACCTTTTCCAATTTCAGTGTCAACTCTTCCAAGAATCTTTGTTGGGTTTATCCTACCACATGTGTCTTTCTTATGCCAAAGCCTTAGTGAGCTCCTAGATGAAGGTTCAATTCCCTTCAGGGGTGTGCCTTGGCTAAATGAGATTTAGGTTTTACTTTCATCTCATTTCCTAACTCTTACTCCAATCTTGATGATATCATGTCAAAATTCTAGTAGCATAATAAAATAAGACTAGATGAATATTGGGTTTTTAAAAACTCTACAAAGATCAAAATTTTTTAAGAACATAATCATATAATTTATAGTGTTATTTTTATTTAATATTCAAGAATTGGCTTTAATATTCTTTCCCCTAAAGATGGATCTAATATTGAGATCCAAAACATTGGTAATTAAATTTATTATACAATTATCTCCAGAAGAACCTTGCATACTCTTTCAAGTTTTATACCTATTAATACAACACCTTAATTATTAAATAAAAAATATGGTAAAAATTGATTCCTTTTGATGAACCATTTGAATAACTTGGAATTATAAAATCCCAATTTTTTTTAACTATATAGGACCATTTATTTGGAATATAGGTTCCTTAACCCTCATGAAGTAGGGAGGAATACCATTGAATTTCAATCATACTAGCTCAAATAACTAATTTTGATTTGATATTTAACATCAAGATGGTAAGGTCAGAGTCACATAATGGGCTCACTATGAGTAATGCTAATTATATTGAGTGTATATGAACTTAACCACATTACCTCAAAAACATGAATCAACTACTATAGACAAACTTGTAGATTCAAGTTTACTCAATACTCAGTGTCATTGAATTGTGTTTGCAAATAAATAACTATATTAGTTCTTATTGAAAAAACTGTGTATGTGCATGAACTAGTATCATTCCTCATGAATTAGTACTAATTGATATCGATAATTACGTATATGTGCATGAACCAATATCATGCCTGACTAAATCAGTGCCAACTGATTATAGAATGCTATGCATTTATATTCTATAATCTGAGAACATATATCTCAAATGTATTTGCAAGTGAAAACTTATATTTTATATTCCTATAAATTGTGTTAATTTTAATGGACGAAGTGTATCTGAACTTGTAAATTTTTACTCATGAACCTAAAATTGAGTGCATATGCATGGCATATGCTGCCATAATTTAAACTAGAGTGTGAATATTTGTCCCATATTTGAATCCATTTGATATTTGAACCATTATGAATTATATAAATCCTATATCCTATGTCAAACCAATTTTTTGCTCATGTAGGCTTATGCCTATATGACAAACCCATTAATATACAACCCCTTTGAGGAAAGATAAATAATTAGATATATCATTTTACATATAAATATACCATGTAAAATCATGTCAACTTGTGGAGAATATGTTATCATAATAAAGTTTTTGTCATCAAGGCATGCATATAACATATGTAATTTATGTCATATTTTATTATCAAGATATTCTATCAATTAGGCACATAGTAATAAGAATCACTAAATAAGACTACATGATAAGGATGTGCATGATTTGAATCATGGAACCACACAAAAAGGTGTGATGTGTGATATGTATCATATAACTTGAAAAGTCAAAAAACTTAGTAAGATCAACAATCTTAAAAAGGTGAATAAAAAATCCTAGGTTAATCCAATCATAAGCATACAATGCCATGAGTAAGACCAAGGTCCACAAATAAGGGACCTAAAGGTGTTACAAAAAATGATGCCAAGGGCCACACACAATAGACAAGCAATGAATAACCTATCATGCAATAAAAAAATGTCAATGAAGCATAGAACAAGTGAAAAATTGTCTACACTATCCATGTATATCAATGCCACCTCGTAATAAAATAACATATCCATTTAACACTATGTAAGAAACTGGTAACTAACAAGACGTGTAATAAATATAGATAGTTCAAAATGGTAAGAGGTCATATAAATATATAACTTATGATAGTGAGACATGTGGAATAATATTTCCCCATTATTGACATGGCCATTGGGTAGAGAAAATTATAACATATATATGTTCAAGTATGATTTTTATGTCTTGCATGACACTCATATACCATGAAATACATGTGTATAAAATTAATATTCTATCTACCAAACATGTGATAAATAACACATGAAAATAATGTAACTAGAACTTTTGTCATGCTCAGGTCCTAATTTTTTAGTTTTGAATATTTGAATGTTTTTAAATTATTTGATTGTTATTATTTTATTGGTATTTTATAAATTATAGTATTGGTGAAAGTAATAAATAACAAGACGTAAGGTTATGAAAATATAAAAATATAAGGGATGAAAGAAAGTCATGATGAACATGTACATATAGTATGACCAAGCACAACTAAAAAGAGTATGCATGTGATGGAGGAGGATGTGGATGAGTATATCAAGAAAACAAGAAAACATTAAGAAGATATGTATACTATATTATTTACTAATGGACTAGAAGGAATTTGACATAGAACCTATATCAAATGATACTAATATTTCTATACATGTGGCACAATGGTTAGATATATGTGTCTGAAGCTATAAATCAATCTTATGATGCATAATGTCCATCATCACTATCATTCTCAATTTATCTTAGTGTAATTTATTCAACCATGGTGTTTATACTATCTTGTATGCTCTCATAAAATGTTTTTATTTATTATGAAAACAAGTTTAGACCATGGATGAATGTACTTTGTCATAAACAACAATAGTGTTATAATCATTGAGATTTTGTATCATGCACTTTACTTAAAGCACTTGTTTTTAAAATTCGTAATGCATTGATGATAATCATAATTTTTGGTGTTACTTTACCCTAATTTATATTACAAAATCATAATTACGATATAAAATTGGATGTAATTTAAGCTATAAATTATGATAATTAAGTATGAATCTTATTGTAAAATGATAAAATAGATTTGATAAGTTGTGCATGCTAAATATATAGAGTACCAAAGAGATCAAAATACTTAGATTAAATAGTTCACTGATTGATTATTATTGACTTATGATAGCAGGAAAGGGATAGAAGTATTCCTATAATTCACTTAAATCTAGATATGAATATTTATGCATGTAAGTTCACTAACATTAGTCTAGGACAAAAATGTCGATGTTAATGATTAAATTTGACGTTACTATTTTAGGTTAATTTGGTTCTATATACACATAATATTTTCAAACTTTATCAATTACTATCACTTTTTATCTTGCAAGAACTTGTCAAGTCTCAATCTCTCTGAGTTCATGCCTTAAGGGGTGTACTGGGAAAGGGGTGGGTAGACCATTGGTTCTTTGTAAGATTGTTGTCCCTTATTACCACTTTTTATCAACCCAATCATCTCCTAAAAACATTCCCCTAATATTTTCCTCTTATTTTCACCCTCCTCTAATCATTTACTACCTTCATTATCCCTTCCCTAGCCTAAAAATATTTTTGATGGTTTATGTTACACCACCAACCCCATATACCTTTTGCTCTAATTTATAAAACTTATTAGGGTCTAAATTATCCCTTGTCCGACCTAGACCATGACCTAGTTTGTTTTTTTCAATATTGATACTAGGTTGACTGGGTGGACCTTGTCAACCTAAACTTTCATAAATGGTTAGGGTTACATATGACTATATAAACACATCCATTTCATCATTTTTAAATAAAATAGAAGAAGAAGAGATATATATTGTACATCTACTTATCTACCATTCTACTTGAGGATCATATCTTAGAGTTTCATTCTTTCTTTGGAGATGTGGATCTTATCTTGTGGAGAAGTATTTTGGATGCATTGATAGGTTGTGTAGCCTATAGTTGATTTATCCTTGTCATCCTTACATACCAAAATAACCTCTTTTGAATCACCTTTTCCAACAGAGAGATTGAGGCTCCGTGGCTTCATCTTCAAAGGTAAGTATTCCTAACTTTGTTCCTCCTTTATAAGAGTAGATAGACATACATTTATACTTCTCTCCAATGCATTAATATTCTATATACATTGACATGAGTATATGTCTTATATTCATGTTTACTTTTCATGTTTATTATGTCCACTTTATTCCATAAGATTTGGTGAGAACTAGATTAGACATTACTTAATTTGTTATTGTATACACAATATTTTCAACCTTTTATTAAATACTGATGCTTTAAATATTGTAGGAACTTGTCAAGACTCAATATATTTAAGTGCATGACCTAAGGGGTGCACTAATAAAGGGGTGGGTAGACCTTTGGTACTTCACATGATTATTGTCCCTTATTTCCACATTATTAGCAATCCCACTAGCTCTTAAAACCATTCCCTAAGCTATTACTCCTCCCTTTCACACTCCTCTAGTCTTTTTCCATGTTTTATACTCCTTTTCTTTCCTTAATTCCCTCTTGGATAGTCAATTGTACTAGGTCGACTAGGTCAACCTTGTATAGTCTATGGGTATTTTTCACTTTTTGGGTTTGTTAGCCTTTTAATTGACCTAGCTTAGACCTAGTGAATTGTCCCCAAAAACATACAAGGTTGACTGGGTCAACATTGTACAACCAATGTTTATGGGAGGATTTAAGGAAAGATATAAATATAAATACAAGATCATTTCATCATTATTTAAGATATGCAATAAAGATTTATTATTTGTTCATGATTTTTTACAATATGCTCTTCCACCATTCTACTTGAGGAGTCTTACCTTAGGGTTTCTATTTGGATAATATAGTCTTGTGGATAAGTCTTGTATGCTTTGGCATTTCTTAATTATCCTTAAAAAACACAATAATCTCTTACAAAGTTTTATTGTCCAAGGAAGAGATCGAGTCTTGATGGGTTCACATTCAAGTAGTTGTGTTATTGTGATTTTTAAGGATAACTAAGAAATGCATAGGTTTAGGATAAGGTGTGTGATTTATTACAAGGTTTGGCATTTCTTAGAATAGATTGAACACTAAAACTAGGACTCTTTTATGATGGTTGTGTGATTGTGTTATAATGTAGGCTTTGGAACCCTTACTAACATGGTGTATTATGACAAGTGATCCCTAATTAGTTCTAGTCAATCTTTATATTAGTCATGCTTTGTTTAGCAAATGTATCCTCAATCAAAAGTGTATGTATGCTTTATCTTCTCTAAGCTAGGATTGATTTATAGATATGATGCATTTTTGATTGCATACATTCTTGTGAACCCAATGTGAACTAACCATTGTAGGATTTGTTCATCTTATTTAATTTTATTTCATTATTATTTTTGTCATATATTTTCCATATTATATTGACTATGTTGACCCAATATATAACTTCTATGTACAAGTTTTCAGGTATAGGCTAATGGATCGATCCTATCAACCCAATATTTTTTTTTTAAATTTCCAATTATCCAATCTAGAATACTAGATCAACTTAGTCAACCCTACACATTTTCAAACATCCAATTCATCATACTAAGTTTACCCAATTGACCTTGTACATTTCAGGTACTCAACAATAAGTTTATGTAAATATTGATCAACCCAGTCGACCCAATTAATAGAATTTGCAAGCATATCTCAAGCTTATTGAACAATAATATTCATTCTCTACATCTCTAATCCACCAAGGTTCCTTTTTGTCTCTTTCTTTACAATCTTTCCTTTTATAGTTTGTAGTCTTTAAAACTACCCTTACACAATCAACTAGATCGACCCTACCGACCCAGTTCGCTATTCTATATGTTGTATGGATAATTGGGTTGACTCTTCCAACCTTATTATTTTTTAGACCTTAATTCCACAATATAGGTTTGACCCTTTTGACCCTATTATATATTTTGTGCATACATTTTTGACCATATCAACATTGTACCTTGTTTCAAATTTGGAATTAACCTTATATGCTAGTAATTATTCACGCTTTCTTTTCTTGTTACTTGCATGCTTAGAATAAATCACATAGTTTAATTATGTAGTTTTAAATTTACCATTTATTTCAAAATTTTATATTTCATGCACACATGGTCAGATCAAAAAATCTAAAAAATAATTTTAACATTTTGTCTAACCAAGGCCAACTTACTTAGATTTCATCACCAAGGGGGAAGTCAACTTGATACTTTGGTTAAGTGTAAAGCATGGTTAATGGCATATTATGTTTAAACACCTGACACCATTATCACTATGTTTTGTGAATTGAGGGGGAAGGATCCAATACCAAGCATGTATCATTGCCACTATAGTCCCTTTCAGCCCAAGCTACCTGAAACCATCTTTAGATTGCCTTTTAGTTTCTTGCTTACAACCAACTTCCCATCACATTTAAAATCATGTTTTAATAATCTAATTAACATTTAGGTTGACCAATTAGTTAGATATTTAATTTAAAAGTTGATTGTTTGCTCTTTTCTCAATTGTATTTTGTATTAAGAAAACATGCATTAGCTAGTGTTGGTGCAAGGTTTTGTGATGTGTGCTTCAATTGGATTGGTCAACATTGGTTCAATTGAATGTTTGTTTCCCTTTAGTTCTTTCTTTTCCAAATTACTTGAAAAAATTATCTTGTTTCAATCCACAAATCCATCAGTCATTTATAAATTTCCCTCTCTCTTATACTCGGTCAACCCAATTGACCCTATACCTTTTCTAGCCTCTATTCATTGTACTTGATTAACCTAGTTAACCCTTTATAGTTTAGAAACCCTATTTTATCTTTTTCCAATCTTTTTTTACTATATTGGATCAACCTTAGTTGACTCTATACTATTTGTAGGACCTTTTTTCTATGTTAGGTTGACCCAGTCAACCTTGTACTCCTTTTTTCCTTCCTTGTTTATCAATCTAAATCCTTATTTTTCCCTCTTTGAATTTTTTTCATCTTCTTTAGTCATAATGAAGTCTTATATTAGAATTTTCTTGGATAACTTTAATCCATTTAGATACTATATGGGATGTTCATTTCTTCTTCTTTTTTCCTTCCAAGAGAACCATCACTCTTGGGGCACCTCTTCTCCTTCATCCATGAACTACAATATGGTGAAAATAAAAAATCAAGATGAATTTGATGGATATAATCCTTTCTATACGTACCAAGAAACTTATCATCTTAAAAATATTCAAAATAATGTGGGAGAAATTGATACAAGTTTACTTAACAATCCCACTAGTAATTCTTCTTCTAGCAATCCTCCCCCTAACACTAATTTGGGGAGTGCTCCTACCAATACCAAATCACCTCCTGATACAACTCAAATTTTATCCCAAGTTATCAAATAAATGAACATAATTAAAAATTCTAACACCAACCAAATGATGCAACTTCAACAACATTTAATCAATGTGGGTAATCAACCTCTAACTATGCATTCTCAAGCTAATCCCAATTTCATTCCTCCACCTCTTTAGGATGCCTTAGGTAATGTTATTCCTCAATCCATAATAAATAATAATATGCTTCAAACTATTCAAAATGATCATTTATCCACCTTCATTATTTTGATTTATCTTGGTAATATATTTCCAACTATCAAGTGTGATGGGACTAAAAATGCCGCCTCATTTCTCAAAGCCTTTTTCAACCTTTACAAAGAGTGGATCCAAACTAATACCTTCACCAATACTAAAATATTCATGAAAAACTTCACTGGTGATGTATTTAAATGGTATAATTAACTTTTCCAACATTCTATTTGGCAACTTGAATATTTGGTTAATCCTTTGGTTAAAGAGTTTCAAGATAATGATCTTCCCAAAACTTTTCTTAGTTATTTCATCAATGCTAATAAATCTCCCACTAAATTAGATCGTGAATTTATCAAAATATGTAAATCATCAACCCATAAATCTGGCCATAACATGCATGATAATAACTTATTCAATATATTTATCATAGCTTTGACTCCCACTCTCCAATATAAGGTTTGAAATATTTCTCCCCAAACACTTAATGAAGCTCTTGATCTAGCTAAACATCAAGACTTCTTTATGAAACAATTTGAACCTAATCCTAGACTTCTTAAAAGATCTTTCCAAACATCTAATGATGTCACTAGTAATACTCCACAAACCAAACAAGGAGTTACCAAAATAGATGTTCCTTCACCTTATCACACACCTTTTTTGGTTCAATAAATGAATAAATTTTTGTTTCCCTCAAAACCTTTCATCTATCCCAATGCTCCTCCTAAGTGGTATGACCCAAATATATTTTGTTGGTTCCATGATAACATCGGGAATTATCATTAATATTATAGAGGGCTCACTAAATTATATGTCTCTTATATGCTTGGTGATTCATTCAATCATGAAGCTATGATCAATCTTCATCATCAAGAATACACTACTACTTTTAAAAAATGACAAACTTCCAAAGCTTCTACTTCAAATAACCAAAAATATTCTTCAAATAATCAATCAAATACCAAGGACGCTTGTGTCATTGATGTTTATTATGACCAATATTTTAACAATTCTCAATATGTCAATACTTATAAAGTCAATTATCATCATAAACTAGATCATACAGATCCCATCACCAAGCTTAAGAAGCCATCTTTAGAGGAACTTCTTAAAGATAATACCAATACTAATGTTTCTTTAGAAGCCCAAGAGGAACCTTATACTCCTTCCAATCCTCTATCCACATCTATTCCTCCAAATTCTAATTTACCTTCTAAACCTTGAGCTAGTTCTTCTAAGTCTCATTGGAATTTGATTGAGGAACTCAACTCTATGCCTTTTAAAATTCCACTTATGGAGTTGGTTCTCACTTCACCTTATAATCATAATTTTTTTATGTAATAGATCTAAGAAATTGAATATCCATCCTCCCTAGATGAATAACCTCCTTCTATTGAATCTTAACCTACCAATGTAAATAACATTAAAACTGTGTCCCTCTTCCAATCCCTCTATTGAATTTATTGAAGAGGACATGATCAGTAATGAAATTATTTTTCATGTTGATGATATACCACTTTTTATCAAAGTATCCATTAATACCACTCTTATTCATAAATTTCTAGTTGATAAGGTTTTGGTATTAATGTAACATCTTTATGGCTCATCCAATAACTCAATTATAACAAGGATCATCTCAATTAAACCCATATTACTTGTCATGGTTTTGATAAGACAAATCAAAATCCACTTGGTTTAATTTGGATTCCATTAACCATTGGAACTAATACTATTCAAACCAATTTTATGGTCCTTGATCTCCCTTTATCTTACAACATAACCCTTGGTCATCTATGGACTCATCAAATGAGGACCATTATTTCTTTTGGTAGTCAATGCATTAAATTATTACATAATGTAAAATGGTATAAGAATGAAGTTGATCCTTACCCATGGAGCATTCAAATTCCTATTCCCAAATCACAATACTATATTCCTACCATTCCTAAGAACAATAGTTCTCCTTTGCCCAAGTTCATCAACATGAATCTTGATTTACAAGTTACTCTTGTGAATTATAATGATGATGAGTCTAATGATTTTCAACATACTTTAAATACTACCAAATTACCCCCTAACATTTTTTAATGGATTACTCATTCTTTACTACCTAAAGATCATACTTTTCTTTTTATTGATGAGATTATTGATCTCCCCCCTCCATGGAATGCTTAGGAGCCTTATTTACCTAAATATGCCTTCACTTGAAATGATTTTGGAGTATCTAAAGTATTTAAAGATCCTCTCATCATGTCTACTCATAAATTTAGTAATATTGGGATTTCACCTTTTGAAACTCCCCATGATTCTCGAGAATGCAGAATTTCACTAGCATATGATGATAACTATATAATAGCTTGAGCTCAATCCATAGACTTGGATTTCTAGTACTACTAAAAAACTGTATCCCAAATTCATGTTTTTAATCAGGATGTTCATACCATTTTTATGGATCATACCTTAGATCTTGAGGGTCATGTGCCTCCTATCGATCCTCCTCTTATTGATACTCCTTGGGTGGTAGAATAAATTATACCTTTAAAACCTCCAAAAATTTATACATCTCCTTTACCACCTATCAATCCAATAATTGCATCTGATCCTTCTCACATCATTAAACTCACCAATGTTTGAATCTCTTTTATTCCACCTACTTTTTCTACTCTTTAAATTACACTAGATGACAAGGCAACTAATGTTCATCAGATACATTCTAAGTATGATCACCATGGAAATCAAATTCTATATATTGAAGTAGATGTTGAGTATTATGGTCCTCTTCCTACCTTGCCTAGTGATGAATCTATTCTTGAGTTAATTTATGCCTGAGAACCTCAACTTCATCAATAGAATCATAAACATGAAATTTTTAAGACTAAAATTCCTTGATTCAATAACTTCATTGCTATCATTGATCCTCATACAAATCCAATATGTGCCTTACCTAATGCACCATACCACTTTCAAGACAACAATTCCATGATTATTTAAGAAACCACTCACATAAAATATGGTACATTATCTTGTCATTAAATAATTATTATCTCTCATGATATCTCACCTAATTAACATGATAATTTTAGCTTATTCTTTGACAAGTATCATGAATCTTTTGCTTGGTCCTACAAGGACATGCCTAGAATTAACCCTAGTATTATGGTGCATAATATCATTACTTATCTTGATGCCAAACCTATGCATCAAAAACAAAAAAAAATTTGACCTGAACTTTCCACTTTATGTCATAAGGAAACCATCAAACTACTTGATGCTAAATTTATTAAACTAGTGGATTATTCTAAATGGGTTTCCAACATTATTCCCATTTAGAATAAAGTCACTATGGTCATTCACATTTTCATTTATTTTTGTAATATTAATATTGCTTCTCCCAAGGATAACTTCCCTTTACCTTGAATAGATGCCATTATCGATTCCACAGATGGTTATAAAATGTTATCTCTTATAGATGGATTCTCAAGATACAATAAGATTCATATTGCTCTTGAGGACCAACATAGGAATAATTTCACCATAGAATGGGGCACGTATTTCTATGTCAAAATGCCCTTCAACCTTAAAAATGTCAGAGCCACTTACCAACGAGTGATGACTCACATATTTCATGATCTCATTCATAAAATTGTTGAAACCTATGTGAATGATCTCATTTATAAATCCAGACATCATAACAATCATCTTTCCATTCTTGCTATCATTTTTAACCATCTCCTTAAATATAAAGTTAGGCTTAATCCTTCCAAATGTGTCTTTGGAGTCACATTTAGAAAATTGTTAGGATTTTTAGTATTTATTCACGGCATTGATGTTGATCCTACCAAAATTAGTGATATCATCAACATGCTTATTCCTCATTATATTCCCAAAATTCATACTTATCTAAGCAAAATTGGAGAAATTAGATAATTCATCCCTGAAATGGCATATCATATTCACTATGTCAATTCCTTTCTCAAGAAAGGTACTAATTTATAATGGATGTATCCATGACAAAAATCCTTTGATAACATGAAAAAGTCATTGCTTCATCCACCTACACTTCATCCCTATTCCAATGATAAACCTTTAATTATATATACTTCTTCCATACTTATTTCAGTTGGGGAAATGCTTTCCCATCAAGATGATACAATAAGAGAGTATGTTATCTACTACATTAGCTGAGGCCTCAATGATTATGAAACACGTTATACCAAAATTGATCATGATTTCCTAACCATCTATTTCACAGATAAAAATCTTCCCCACTATATACTATATCAAACTACTTATGTCATTATTCATTCTAACCCCCTTCATCATTTTTTCTTTAAAACATTTCTTCCTAGAGATAGAATTGGTAAATGTATGGTCCTCTTTATGTAATTTGATCTTTGCATTATCACTCAAAAACTTATCAAAGGGTAAGTCATATCTGATCAAATTGCCATAGTTATCATTCTAGATACTTCTTCTCTTCAATATAATCTTCCAAATGATAATATCCTTTACATTGATGGTCTTAATCAAGATATTTCTTTCAAAGATTAATTTCATAGATTTAAAGCCAATCTTGAATCCAATAATCTTGATGAATCCATTACTCCCTTCGGTACTACTAAATCAAAGGTAGTTATTGAGGAGATTTTTGAAATTAATGTCAACTTACATGAGGATACTTGGACCCTTCACTTTGATGGTGATAAATGTCTTCAAGGAGTTGGGGTAAGTTTCATTCTCACAAGTCCTCTTGGAAAGATCATTCATTTATATTTTCTCTTTACCTTTGATTTCACCAACAATATGGCTAAATATGAATCTCTTATCTTAGGCATGAGATTTTCTCTTGATTTAGATATTCAATACCTTCATGATTTAGGTGACTCTCAACTTATTTTCCACCAAGTTAGTCGTGCTTATCAATGTAAAAGTGAGAACCTCAATACATACCATCAAATCATAACCACTCTTGCTAAAAATTTAATCTCTTTCACTATTGAGCCTATTCCTAAAGATCAAAATTCTATTGTTGATTCTCTTGCCTCTGTAACATATCTTATTCATCTGCACCAAGTCCTTTCCAATCCTACTTTTCTTATATAAATAATAAAATATCCATCCTTTAATCAACCATTAGATTCACTTATTTATAATATCAAGGTTTTTACCATTTGACACATCCCTTAGTATAAAGACATTATTCAATTCCTAGAACATCAAACATATCCTCCTAATTCAGACTCTCTTAAAAAGACACATATTCATAAACAAGATTTCAAGTATGTATTTCAACACAACATCCTTTATTATCACAATGTTAAAGGTACCTTTCTCCATTATGTTATGAAAGATGAGATCCCTTGTATTCTTGAACAAGCACATGGGGGAATTTATGGTGGCCACTATAGCAAACATGCTACAGCCTATAAATGCCTATGTTTGGATTAATTTTGGCCTACTCTTGAAAAGGATGCAATTGAATATGATAAAAAGTGTAATCCTTGTTAGCATCATGATGATCTAATCCATTCACCTCCAACATAAATTCAGACTATCAAATCTCCTTGGCCATTTTCCACATGGGGATTCAATCTCATTGGTAAACTACCTCGCTCCTAATATGGGCATGTATTTATCATCACTGCTACCAAATATTTTACTAAGTGGGTAGAATATAAGCCCCTTGTTACCATTATCAGTCCTACCATTTCAAAATTTATTCTAAATCAAATCATTTTCCACTTTGGTGTTCCTCATACCATCATTTTAGACAATGTTAGTAATTTCAAAAATAAACATGTTAAAAAAAATTGTAATAAATTAAAAATCAATCAAAAATTCTCCATGATTTCTCCTCCACAATGCAGTGGTCAAGCTAAGGACACTAATAAAATTCTCAACAAAATTTTCCAAGAGACAATTTTTGAAACCTACATGGATTGGCACCTTCATCTTTACCCTACACTTTAGGCCTATCAGACTAGCATACATACTGCCACTGGGGAAACTCCATTCTCTCTAGTCTATGGTTCTAAGTTATTTATTCCTTTAGAAGTTGAACTTTCCTCTTTTCATATATATATTCATGGTATTATTCCTGATGAAAATTTATGCAAAGCTCATCTTCATGACCTTGATCTACTTGATGAACGTCATCTTTTTGCCTTATAACATAACCACGAATACAAGGATCACATTACTATACAACATAACAAACATGTTAAAATCTGCACATTTAATGTTAGTGATCTTGTCCTTAAATTAGACTACACCCATGATAAAGAAAGTAAATAGACCCAAAAATGGTGGGGCCTATATTTAGTCAAATATATCATTCATCTAAGCACCTACCACCTTCAAAATAATGAAGGCCATATTTTTAAAGAGCCCAACAATGCAAAATTATTCAAGAAGTACTTTTACTTAAAAACATTTCCTTCTTTTAATGCTTTCTATCTACATCTATCTAACACTTTTTTTAGGTTACTTACATGGGTCTCTCCCTCTGTAGGAAGTTCCTTCCTTTCACAAACCTTTATTCCTCTTTTTTGGTCTTTTGGCTTCTTGATGTACCATAGTATTCTTTACCTTCTTGCATTTTATCTTTTCTTTTTGAAACCCCTTGGGTTTTTATTTTGTGAGTTGTAGTATAAGACCATGGATAGCACCTGACATTACTCAAAAAATTACCATCTTTTTACTTACCTCACTTTATATTTCAATTATTTATTGGAACCCCTTGGGTTTATCTTTAATGAAGTTGTAGTATAAGATAATGGAAAGGACCTAACCCTCCTCATTAAATGACTATATTTTTATCATTTTACATCCTTATTCTCAAACTTTTTTTGCTTATTTTAATAGTTGTAACTTTTGAAATAATATATTTTGGCATATTTTTGTCCATTTACCTCATTCTTATGATAAGGAATCACACTTTATTATCATTCTATCTCTTTTTGCCCTTTGTCACATTTTTTTTTGCAATTTGAGTTAATTTAAATTGTTCTATGTGTCTCTCCTCTTGATTTCCCCTTTTTCTTTCACTAAACATTGGATAAAATAAGGTTGAAGTCAAGATAACACTTTTATTTCACCTAAATTTATGAGACTCTTAGATCCCATGTTATTTGAAGTTATTTCTCTTAGCAACCTTGTCCAAAGTATTCAAATTAAAGTCATATTTAGCACTAATATTTGGTTTTATAAATATGTATGGAGGAGGAATATAAAATCCATAAATAAATTTAAAATCCAAATCATTTGAATCAAAAGGAAATGATATATAAAAGGCAACACACAAATCTCAAAATTTAAAATCACACCAAAAAACATGATTCCAAGCACATATCCTATCTCTAATCAAATCTCAAAATCCATAGTTGGCCTCACATAGAGATGAGGTCCTTTGGGATGAGGTAGGCTAGTATTAGAATACGGGAATTCAACAATCACTATGGTATGACCTACTTTCTCATACAAGTACCCAATCTTTCCAATAGACTGACAGCTCTATAAGGGGTCTTGAGGAATGGGGAACACATTGTAGGAGGTAGGTCCATTTTAGTTTTCATGCATATAGATTTTATGGGATGATATATATACTTAATTTATTGACCCAAGACTTGTGTTTCTAAGAGAAGTTATTTAGAGTCCTTAAGGTCAAAATTCCTCTTGTTTTGACAAACCTAAGTTGAGTGTCTTGGCTTTGATAAAGAGTTCTTCTACCTTATTTTTTCTTTCATTCTCCCCTCCACCCATTTCATTTCCCCCCCTTGATAGGTAAATTATTATTTTAAATCTATTTTTCCTTCTTAAATTTATTTTTGTTCATCTCTTAAAAACATGCTAACACTACTTTGTTTTAGTTTTATCTATCCTTAGAGTGAAACAACATGTTTAAGTAACTATGGATTTATTCTTTATTTTACACCATAATTTTACATTTCTAGAATTGATTCAATTTATTTTTTACTATTTTTCATTTTTTTTACTATATTGATATCATGGACACCTGATTTCATACCTTTTTTTTCATTAGTGAGTGAGGTTGGCTTGTTACTTCTCACTCATCAATGTTTTTTTTCCATTTTATGCACTTTTTTACATTATTGAGTGAGATGTGGATTGTTACTACTCACTCATCAATGTTATTTTACCATTTTGGTTTTATTTCTTATTTTTACCATTGATTTTTTTTATTACTATCATGTTTGACATATATCCTTGGTTTGACTTGGTGAGTTTTCATTTCTAATTTAAGGATAGCTTGTTTGATTTTTTTGGTCTTTAGTAGCCTTGGTTTTTTGGTTACCCAATTTACATTTGTTTTGACTTGGTAATTTGGTCTAACATAGCACTTGTCACCCTAACTTGCTAAATTTCCCAAGTACATCCCATCCTCATAGCACCAACTATCTTGGCTTTTCTTGCATTTGTTTATTTTTGCTCTTTCATTTTGTATTCTTGGGTTTGTCAGAAGTAGTCTCTACACCCTACACAATCAAACTTAAAAACACAACATAAAAAAATTCTATGATAAAGGTAAGTTGATTTTTAGTTATTTACTTTCTAGTCATTTTCAGTTATTTTTGCTTTAAAAATACTATAATTTGTTTTAGCATCAGCATTATGTGTTACTATGTTCTTTCTTGAAAAACCATCCCCTATTGTACCTTAGTTACGTGTGATGAGATTTGAGTGGGGAATATATATACACATAATATTTTTAACCTTTTATCAAATATTGATGATTTACATCTTATAGGAACCTGTCAAGACTCAATCTCTCTAAGTGCATTCCCTAAGGGGTGTACTAGGAAAGGGGTGGGTAGAAATTTGGTGATTCATAAGATTTTTGTCCCTTATTGCCACATTATTACCAATCCAACTATATCTTAAAACCATTACCTAAGCTATTACACCTCCCTTGTACACTCTTCTAGTCTTTTTCCATGATTTACCCTCCTTTCTGTCCTTAATTTCCTCTTGGATAGTTGACTATACAAGGTTGATTGGGTCGATCTTGTATAGTCTAGGGGTATTTTTCACTTTTTAGGTTTGTTATCCTACTCAAACCTAGTGAATTATCCCCAAAAACATATAGGGTCAATTGGGTTGGACCTATATAGTTGACAGTTTTGGGAGGATTTAGGGAAAGATCTACCTATAAATACAAGATCATTTTATCATTATTTTAGATATGTAATAAATATTTATTATTCACTCACTCTTCTTTAAAATCTGATCTTCCACCATTATACTTGAAGAGTCTTAGCTTAGGGTTTCTACTTGGAGAATCCAATATTATGGATAAGTTTTAGATGCTTTGGCCTTTCTTAGTTATCTTTACAAACCACAACAACCTCTTGTCAATCCCCATTGACTAAGAGAGAGATTGAGTCTCGATGGGTTCACATTCAGGTAAGTATATTCTAACTTTGTTCTCCTCTCTTTAGTATAAAAAGTAGCATAATTATTGGATCAAATAATATTCATCTTCATATACCATGTATTAGGGTCTTACACATACTTAGCTTAATTGAGATTCTCTTATACATGTTTTGATTGCTTTAATAACCCCTTATGTTATGCAATAAGTTTTGGTGTGCACTAGATTAGATTTACTTTATTGTTTATTAGAATAGATTGAACATTAAACATAGGACTCTTTTAGGGTTGTTACTTGATTGTGTTAGACTGTATGATTTAGAACCCTTCCTAACATGGTGTATTATGACAAGTGATCCCCTAATCGGGTCTATCAGATATCCATATTGATCATGCCCCCACTTAAAAAATGTATCCCCAATCAAAATTTTAGGTATGCTCTATCTTATCCAAACCAGGATTGATTTATAGACATGATTTTTTTTGATTACATACAATTATTATTTTAGTAAATATGAAAACATAGGACCTAGTTATGGTTATTGCATAGTTTTGCTTGACTGAAAGCTTGTTAACCCTTCATAGTGATATTATTTTTATAAAATATCCCTTGGATAGGTTTAGAAGATCCATATTGGTCAAGACCTTGAATATCTAATGTATCCACAATTGGAAGTGTAATTAGGACTTATATTCTCCAAGCTTGGATTGATTTATAGATCTATTACATTTCCTATTGCATACATTCTAGTGAACCCAACATGAATCCAAAACTTATAAGTTTTATTTCAAACTATCATTTTTATCATCTTATTATATTTTTATGTATTTATAGTACTATATGGAACTAGTCAGTATATTTCTAACTCTCTATGTGCAAGTTTAACACATAGTCACATCAAAATGACTCTATTCTATCTATGCATGTCTTCATTAGATATAGGTTACTAGATCAAACAAGTCAACATAGTACACCCTTTTTATTTCCAAATAAGTATATGAATTTAAACATGTCAACTTTGTCATCTTATTCTTCTTCAACACATAAGGTTTGCAAAACTAGGTTGAACCAGTTGACTTAGTTTGTAGAATTTAAAAGCAGAAATTAAGGCACTTCAACATAAAATTTGAAATCCTAGCCATATTATTCATAAAGTTTATTATCTTTCCCTTATATAATTTATTCAATTTTTTTTCACAAGTTAGCAATCTTAAAAATTGCAACCTTACAACCAACTAAGTCGACCTAGTTGAATTAGTTATGTATTCTATCTTCTATTTGAGAGACATAGTCAACCTATTTGACTCTATTATTAAAGATCTTACTTATATAGAATATTAGCAACCCAATATACTCTATTATATACTATTTTCATATAGTGTCTCCTAAATTAACTCTGTACTATTCTTCATTAAGGAATTAACAATTATTTTCTAGTAATTAATTCACATTTTATTTTTTAGCTATTTGCATACTTAGAATAATTCACATAGTCTAAATAGGTAGTTTTTCAAATTACCATTTAGCTACAATATTTTAATCTTTTTCACATACTATCAAATCACATAAAATTCAAAATTAATTTAAACAGTTATCTTCCCAAGGCTTACCTACTTGGATTTCATCACCAAGGGGAAGTCGACTTGGTTTTTTGGTCACTTATAAATACAAAGTTAATGGTATATATTGGTAAATCACCTGACACCCTTATCATGTGATATTTTGAAGTGAGGGGTAAACCCGAATACCAAGTTGGTATCATTACCAACACAAATCCATTTCAGCCTAAATGTCTTGAAACCATCCATAAATTGCTTTTCTAGTTCCTTATTTTAGTCAACTCTCCTTTAACACTTAAATAAATACTTTTTAATAATATAATAACACTCAAGATGACCACTCAATTAGAATATAATTTTTAGTCTATTTATCTATCTGATCATTATATGTTGTATCATAAAAACTTACATTAGTCAACATTTGTGAAAGGTTTTGTGATGTGTGCCCTAATTGGATCACTTACATTGATCCAATTATTTGCATGTTTGATTTCATTCTTGCTTCACTTATATTTTAAAACATTTTCCCTATTTTAGAACACTGTCATTCTATTTGATATAGTCTCCTATAAACTATATTTTCCCTTATTAATAGTACATAATTGACGTGCATGATTATGTATCCTTCTCAACCTATTTCATCTCCTAGTCTTCAAAACAAAATTGACCCGTATGATTTTATATTCTTTTCTACTAGTCAGGTTAAAAAACATAGTCAACCTAATGATTATTTATCCTTATCATATTGTTTTATCTCTAGTCTACAATATAGAGTCAACCTATATGACTATGTATTCTTCTATGTTAGTTAGGTTAACAAACATAGTTGACCTATATGACTATGTATCCTTTTTTATCACTTGATATTTGCTTCATATTTATCTTTCTTAACCTTTATCTCTCATCATGAAATTCCCATTTAAGGACAACACTAAGTTTAACCCAATATATATGATGAGACTTACCAGCCCTAATAGGTTTTTCCATTAACATTTTTTATATTCTACTCTAGATGAAAGTAATGTGCATGTAGCCACTCGCACTATAAACTATGGGATCCCTCCTAATACATCTTCAATTTGTAACCCTATTTTCTCCTTATAAAATAATATTGAATTAGAGTATACTCCAAAAATGATTTTCTTCATTAATGAGTTTCCTTGACATCAAGGAAAAGACCCTTAAACGATTTATCACCTTATGATAAGTAGTCAAACTGATGAACCTCATTAACCTTCCCCCACATTCTCACATAGATTTGGAGGCAATAAATTCTTTGCCTCTCGACCTCTTCCTTCTCTTTTGACCCCTTCTCATAATATTACCTCTTCTTCTTTGATTTCATCCACCTCCATTCCTAGTATCTCTACTAACATGGTAGGTTATGTATCTAGTGGGCCTTTTCCAAGACCTACTCTTCTCAATTTCTACACTAGTGCATCATTTTATACCCATGGTAATCATGCCTCTAGTTCTTATTTTTCTAATTCTTATATTAGTACATCTTTTACAACATAAGAAAATCATGCTATTAGTGCATCATTTGCTAAAAATCCTCTCAAAATACTAATAACATGCATGCCACCAATCATAGTGGTAATCAAGCCATTAACACCAATGCTAATTCTTCACATACTAACACCACAAAAACTATAAAAATTTATTGTAAAATCTTAACCAAATGAATGCTTTACAAGATAATAATGCCAACCAAATGATACAAATGCAAAATCATCTTATCCATATCTAATATCACCCTCAATAGGTTCCATGGGGAGTGTAAAATCAAAATTCCCTCCACCTCCCCTTATGGATTCCCATGGAAATATTATCCCTCAAAATCCTCTTGTTAACAAAATAATCAAACACCTTCAAAATGAACCTCTTACACAAAATTTTTCTAACATAGATATAGGAGGTATCATCCTTACCATTAGTTACAATGGATCAACTGATTCTACCCTTCACTTAAAAACATTTGGAAATTTATACAAATATTGGGTCAAGTTAAACACTTTTGCCTCTACCAAGATCTTAGAATAAACTCTCTCTAAAGATGTTTATATTGGTATAACCAACTCAAATCTCATTCCATCACTAGTTTGGAAGATTTAGTTGATGCTCTAGTACAAGAGTTTCAAACTAATAACCCCCCTAAAAATACTTTGGCTCATTTTATTAATTATAAGCAACTTGTAATAGAAATTGCACAAGATTTCATCAAATGGTGGAAGACCTTGTCTAAAAAGTGTGAACACAACATGGTGGATTATAAGATTTTTCATCTATTCAACAAAACTCTCTATCCTAAGTTATTATATCTGGTCTAGAATCTCTCTACACAAACTTTGGAAGAGGCCATAGACTAATCCAAGCTTTAACGCTTCCTCATGCATCAATTTGAGCCATCCCCACCTTATATGGGTACTCATATTTTTGTCAAAAATAAAAATTTCATGGTACTAGTGATTGTGTCACTAATTCTTATGATACCATTCATAATACTCAATTATTCCTAACCACATCCCTAATCCTCATTTCTCTTCAAAAAATAAAATCAATGTTCATAAGCCTTTATCCTTAGTCGAGTTAAAAAATTGTCTACCAAGGACTCTTCCATGAGATATTGATCCCACTCATCTCATGAAAGCATGGAATGATCCAAATAAATTCTATTATTTTTATGCTAGTTAGGGTCATTCTTAGGAGAATTATAGGCAATTACATAACTTAGCTATAGATTTCCTCCTTGGTCCCAATTTTGAACATGATTATATCATTGGTAAATGTTAAAAATCATATGATGTTTCTTTAAAATATCATGAAACACAAAATAAAACTCAAGCTTTGAACCAAGTTAATGATCATCTAGCCATATACAAACACCCTATTCTAAATCACCAAGATAATAATGATAAGCCTACTCCTTCTACCAATAATGTTGTAATTATTATAGACCCAAATACCAAAGATAATGTGGTATAAAATACTAATATGTGAAGGGTGGTTGCCTTTATTGATGCTAATCACACCCACACTCACCAATCATCTCACACCTTTCATGTTATCCAAGATTATTCCCCAAATCACTTAATAGAGTTGGGGAAATAATACCTTATTTATTTTGATGAAGTTGTTGAGGTAAACATACCCCCATTTATGAAAAATGGTGACCCTTGTATCAAATTGTGGAAATTTGTACCTTGAAATTGAAAATTCACTTGATCAGAGTGTCACTAACATGTTTGCATATTATTTTTATTTGAATATCATCAATTGAAACACTTTAAGTTTACTTAAAGTGTCATTTATCAATTTATAAAGACCATGGAAATGTTACAAAAACCCTATAAGGTGTCAAGAGTGCTTGGATTAAGTATGGAAGTGCATGGTATTTAACTGGTTCTTCATTGTGTCCATCTAGACATTCTAGTCTAATGGTGGAAAATCTAAAAAGGTAGTTTGTTGAAGTCATATTTCATGCATGTAGATGAATTAGGGAAAATTGATCATATGGGTTTGTTACCCTTTATAACAAGATCATATGAACCAAATTTTATATCATCCACCAAATCACATCAAAAGTTATAAGGATCCAAAGTTGGCCTCTCAGCCAAATTCTGCTATTTTTTATAGCCAGTTATTTGGGGTCCAAATAGAGCTGAGTGAACATGTTGGCAAGGCCATATCTCAGATGTGTGATAGTTTCAATAAAAATGATCAAATGATTTTTTCATATTCAACTAAGAACATATGAACCAAGTTTTATCTCATGTGACAAAGCATGCCATAAGATACAAACATGCACAGTGGCCCTCCAAAGCATTTTGACTATGTTGTCCAAGTCTAAATAAAGCTGAGTTAGCATATTGGTATAGTCATATCTCACACATGCAAAATTTTCAGGAGAAATGGTCGAATTCATTTTTTCATCTTCATATCTAGATTATTTGCACCAAGTTTTAACTCATGTGACAAAGTACACCATAAGATGCAAATGTGCAAAGTTGCCCTCCAAGGCATTTTTTACTGTGTTTTCTAGGTCTAAATTTAGTTCAATAGACATCTTGAAGATGTTATATCTTGTAAGTGCTATAGTTACAGGAGAAATGGTCAAATGGGTTTTTCACCTTTATGCCAAGAATATATACAACAAGTTTTATTTCACATAATAAAGCATGCCAAAATATATGAGGTCCCAAAGTTGGCCTTTCAATAAAATTTTATTATTTTTCCATAGTCAATTTTTATGGGTCCAAATTGAGCTGAGTAGACATATTGAAGGTGGTATATCTCACAAGTGCTACAGTTTCAAGAGAAATGATCAAATATGTTTTTTCATCTTCATACCAAGAACATATGTACCAAGTTTTAGCTCATGCGACAAAGCATGCCAAAATATACAACGACCCAAAATTGACCTTTCAAGAAAATTCCACTATTTTTCCATAGTCATTTTTAACCTTGACGAGCACGAGGACATCAAAATCACATGGACTAGTCAACTTCTAAATTTAATAAGTTTTCCTAGAAATCTCTTAGGACTAGTGGATTTAATGGTTTTTTTCCTTTCAGTATCAAGTCCATTTCTTGTAATTTTAGTGCCTCCATGACTTTTGAGCTTAAAGATAGAAAATATCAAAGTTGGCCAAAAATAGAAGACATTCACATGGACATCAAATTTGATCCCAATAAAAAAACCATATGATATTAAATTTGATGGTATATAATACATCAAATACATTTTCATGGACTTGAAATGATGTTTGTGTAAACATCATTTTTGAGCTCCAAGAACCAGTCGATATCTTTTAAATAGATGGTCCCAACAGTTTGGTGGCAAGGCTATACATGTTGTAAGATTTTAATTAATGTAATAGATAAATTAAAATAATATTTTAATTTTTTTTCATTCTATATTCAATATATGTCGATTCTAAATTAGGTAAGAAAGAATTAGTTACTCAATGAACAATGAGGACTCTACAATAATAACTTGAAACTTCAGTAGAAAAAAAGTCCCAAAGATCAATGAAATAATAATATCTTTTTGTAACCATCATTGTATTAAACTCTAAAATAGGGTATTATTTTTGACACGTGTAATTTATAATAGCATATTATATATAATTTAGTTCTTTATAAAAGATCATTTATTCTAGAATCTAACAGAAAGGACAGTTGTCTTATACACATGTTCAAATGTAACTTGATATCACTAACTAACATGCTACCTTGTATCTCATAAAAGAAATAAGTGGGGGAAGTTTTTACAACCAAATTACTTTTTAAACTAGGAGAAGTTAATATAATCAAGGAATTCTACATATATTGTCTAGCATTTACCTGTAGGAAGTGCTATATGGTTTCTCTCTTAGTTGTCTAGTTTCACTTTCAGATTTGAATGGTTCCTATGGATTATGGATGTGTATCTTGGATTCATATCTACTAATTTATGCCACTACTAGATTATTTAAAAGTTCTTAGGCTTATTTAATTTGTTGCACTTATTTTTCAATTAGGCTAATAATGTTTGCTTGCATAAGTGAATCTTTAAAATGAGTCTAGTTCCTATTTTCATTATTTCCTACCTTCCTTTGAAGCTTACCTAATTTATGTTGTGATATAAGCTTAAGATACTTTATTTCATACATTGTTTGAGTGCTTTTTTAGATGATATGTGTACTTTATCATAATGTCTAAAATAAGACTAGCAACATCTTTCTTTCTACCCTACCCTTCCTTTTGATTCTTTTTTTAACTTGAATCACCTTAGTTTAGTTTGTCATTGTAAATGTTCATCCTAAATTATTTTTAAATTTATTTATTGATCATAATTCACTATTCTTTGCATAGTTACTCCATATTCTACATAGATATGTTATTTAGCCATGGTTACTCCCAACTGATACTTTATATAAATATTGTGAAATGGTCACTTGTTCTATCTCTATTCCACTAAGTAAAAATATTACTAAAACTTCCAACTCATGCACTAAATTCTCTAAATTATAAAATGAGAATTCTTTCTTACCACTCTAGGGACCTATGGTACACATTTAGGTATCAACAAAACCAATTCCAACACCTCCTTTGGATAACACTTCTCATACCATTTATACAACTTCTCTAACCTCTTTCCCCATTTCTAATGGTAATCAACCTTATACTACAAATTCTTAAAATTTAACTTAAACCATTTTGGTACCTACTACCCTTCTTCTTACAAGTCACCCTTGTAAGAAGGCTCCCTTCTTCTCCTATGACACCTTCTCCACCATTGACTCCTTCACCTATGACACATTCTCCCCTAGTGAGCCATTCATCTCCTATAGAGTCCAATCCTATTCCTTCCCCTGAGCATCCCATGCATGACAATCCTCATGAGCATGATCATTCATCCATACCTATATTTTCTATCGAGGAGATTCAATGAGAAGTATTTTATTTACTTTCCTTGAAGATCTATGAGACCCTTGCTACAGTTAGAGTTTAGCTTCATAGAGACTTATCAAATTTTATGTATAATGTTTGTGGACAAACCTACTAGTATTTATAAACACAAAATGGTGTTATTTCATTTCTTTCTTCATTTTTGATTTGATGTGTGCTCTAGATATATATTTATATATCTTATATCATTTGACATTGCATCAAATTATTATTTATCTTACATAGTTATTTATCTCTCACACTACCTTTTTTCTATGGTGTCATTTCCTTCCTTATATTCTCTTATGGATTATTTTTCATGATTACATGCTTCTTCTCTATATGTTTATATATTGTTATGGATATCTTGTTATTTCTCATGATTGTTTGATACCTTATATCTATAACACAGATAATCATTATTATGAATTGGTTATACAAACCTTACTCCCCTTAGTCATTACTTCTTTACCATGTGATCAGTTAACACACAAGTCATCTCATTATAAATCTTCATTTACTTGCCAATATTGGAACTCCCATTATTCCCCTTATCTCCTTTCCCAAAATAAGCATACACATGATTGAAACTTGAGATAACATGCTAGTTCATAGGTAAGCCTAAGTTTTTTAGTCAGTCGTATCTTTAGATACTTAGTTTCCTTTATCCAAAGCCTAAAGCTCATTTTTGTGTATCACTTTATCTCTCATGATTGGTCATTCCAAATCCATATGGAGGAGGAATCATAAAATCCATTAAAATTGAAAATCCAAATTATTTTAACAAAAGGCAATGATACAAAAGGTAACATTAAAAATTTCAAAAGTCCAATCACACTAAAATATGTGATTCAAAGCACATCTCCTTTTTATAATTTAAGCTCAAACTTCATAGTTGGCCTCATGATAAAGTTGAGGTCCATTAGAGTGTGGTAAGCTACTAGATTGGAAAAGGAGAATAAAAAAATATTTTAGTGCTACCTACTTTCTCATGTAAGTACCCAATCTTCACAGTAAATTGATAACTCTATAAGAGGTCATGAAGAATGGAGAACACGTTGTGGGAAAGTTGGTCCATTTTAATTTTTTTTAAAAACAACCAACATGAGTTGATCTTAGTATCTCAATTATCTATTTATATAGCTTTGTGCCTATAGTGAATTGGTATCCTTTATATATTGATGGTCACTAATCACTTAGGGTTGTTTATGTCCTTAATGTGACCCATGTTTCCTAAGGCCTTCTCATAATATGCCTATGTTATTATTTTTATATTCCATCTTTCATTTCCCACACTCCTAATGTTTTCCCTCAATAAATATTATTTTTTTCATTGATCACTCTGCCCAAGGATCCCATGTGTGAGTTTTAGTGTAAGACCTTGGATTGGACCAGACCTTTCTCACAAATTACCAAATTATCAATTTAACATTCCAAATATACCTTTTAACATATATTTTATTTTTATTTCCACCTCACTAGTGTTCCCTTTGTGATTTGTAGTGTAAGACCATGGATAATACCTAGCCTTCCTCACAAAATTTTTCAATACCCAAGCCATAATGAAATTACATGTGTCAAACTTGAGATAAGTTGTGACTGATTATGAGTTACACATCATTGACATGATTCCCATCTTGATATAGTATGTTTTATGCTTACTTTATTGATATTTCACTTTTATCTTATTATTTTATGATTGCATGTAAAAATACAACCATTTTTCTTAAGTTTTTTATACTTCACAACATTAATTAGTGTGATCAACTTAAGTTCATTTTTCCAATTTTTTCTCTTTTATACTTCCCAACATGATTTAATATGATTGATTGATTACATTGATTTATTTTGATACCATTTATCTTTCATCCTTCCTAATATGATATAGTGTGATTTTACTTATCTTAATTTGGAACAAATCTTTTTCATGGTTTAAAAACATTTTATTATCCCTTTTACCATCTTTGTTTTATTATATTTAGTTATCTTTTGTTATTACACATTTTCCATCATGATATAGTGTGTAGTACATTTATTTTTGATTAATTATACTTTTCCAAGTCCTTTTTGCCTATTTATTTTTAACTATGCATGTGTATCACATATTTCTAGAAAATAAAACACTTCACATATATTTCCTATAACATATACAACAAAATAAAAATACATGTGATAGAAATAAATATATCCATGCATCAAAAACCATAACAAAATATAACTCATGAGATCAAATCCAACTATCAAAACCAATATATCTCTATATATCATATGTTTTATACAATACAATGGTATTAAATTAAAAAAATAATAATACATAGTTCCATGTCTACAGTTGGGCTCCATCATGCCTATCGTATGGTTGAGCCACACTACCCATATATGCCTTAGATTATCTTCTCTACATGGTGAGATATAATAAGGTAGTCTGAGATCTCAATCCTACTACTTGTCTTTATAGGTTGGACACCTAGGACTATACCTATCCAAGATGGATTATGGTAGCCATGTATGTGGCTCTCTCCTAAGCTAAGGCTTATTAAGCCTATGCATCTCCTACTCTAACTCCTATTAGTGACTACAATCCACCTCCATATATCTATTTATGCCTTGCATCCTCCCCCACTAGTCTAAACTAGCCTACCTAAGTTGGGGTATATGGTACCACAAGATCATCTAATGTGGGGGGTAATATGGTGCTAGCATCCCATCCTAAATATCATGGCGTGAAACCATGACTAGGGATCCCCATTTGACACAAGATCTATATATATATATATATATATTAGATCATATATACATCAAAAAATATATCTACCTACTACAATCACATGTAACTAGTATTCAATCTCAAAAATCAAAATTATAACATTTCTTATCAGTCCTAGTGTCACCAACCACTGTTTCCCCATTTGCTCGTTTATTGAGCATGATTTCTCCATTTACTCATCCCCAAGCACCTCATATCTAGGTTTCCTCTATATTAATAAAAATATATGAGTCACCGCTTATACATGCCATGAGCTTCTCCTCAGAAGTTCCTCTATTAACTAGTTCTATCTTGGGTTGACTATTAGGTCATCTTGTGCAACCACACTCATTTGTGCTTAATATCATCGACAATTCCTCCATCTATGGTGTGTCTAAGGTGGTCACTTCTCCTAATATTATGGTTCTTACTATGGTACCTTTTGGAACCCTACATCAATATTCATATCCTCTCCTCCTTCAATTGTCAGTTATCATACTTGATTAGTCCATGGTCTCACATGTCATGGCTTGATCACTAGTATCTTGATGGTTCTCCTCCTCCTCCTCTCCCCTTTGACTTTCCAACATGCCATGCCTAAAAATCAAGAAATAATAAAGGATCCACTAGGTATGGGAGTCCAAATTACCCTAGTAAGCATTCCACTATCTATGACTCTACCCATTAGGTATAGTGGTGTGTGATACCTATTTGAGCCAACCATAGATCGATGATCAATTAACTAGGCTGAATAGTATCAATATATGTGTATGGATACCAAATGATCACTCCTCATATGATCATCTACATCACTAAAATATGGGGCATGACCTAGGATATCTAGTCCTACCTCTATCTAGTTACCTAGGGTAACCTATCATGAATACATGGGGCAACCTAAATATCCAATACATAGGGAACCTCTCATATATCCATGCACTTATAAATGCCACTAGTCCCATGGCCTTCTTCCCTCTCGAAAACATCCCATACATATCATGCATGAGCTAGACCCAGATGATAGATCCAAAATTATATAGTACCCCCTGATCCAAAATGCATTAGCACAAGGCTATCACATACAATGGTACCTTGTTTTCTGACTTGTGACACAACACTCATGTTGTCATAAGTCTAATCATGTATTTATTAATATTTGGAATCTACATGATATACACATCAAATAAATTAACCCTCAACCCTTGGTATATCCTTTCTAACCACATTTCCCACCTAACTAGTGCTCATCTCTATTTTAGATCATCTGATCTACTTGTGATCACTAATGTCCCTCCTATCAGTAGTCTAAGCAATCCATAAACATACTCTAGTGTGATACCCACCTCTATGGTATCCCCATCCACCACCCATCAAAACATGTTGGTGAACTATTCCCATGATTCAAGGAACATGATAAAGAGATCAACACTTAGTGGGATGTAGCTCATCTCCATGATACCTCCCAAACCCAGTGCAACTAGTCTCTCTCTATCCACATCTATCAAACACTAGCAAATCTTGTAACCAAAACACATCAATAAATTGCTAATATCTATGGCATCTCTATAAAATATCAAATAATAAAAGATGTATTATATCTCCATGTCATTTATAATCAAATTATATTCTTAATTTTTTTAAAAAAACTCATTTACTTTGATTTAGTTTGTCCATTTTCTATATAGTTGACCTATTAAATACCAAATCAGCCCTATATTTCATCTGGGATACTAAATCAAATCAACCATGTCAAATTTATACTAGATTGGCCTCTTCAATACTAAGTTGGCCACCTTTGGGATTACAGTACTAAGTCAACCACATTTCTACCCTACAGTATTATATCAACCACTTCATAAACAACTAAGTCAACCCTTACCTTAACAAACTAAATCAAAGTAATTTTACATAGCCGTCCTTTTGGTTCTTTTGCAATTTAAAAATTAAGTCAACCCAGTCTACTCTGTTCATCCCCAATGATGACTTTTTGACCAATAACCATAAATGCCTTGAGTATTTATTGGTTTGATCCCTTCCTATCCTATACCCCATTTTACCCTTAGCATCTCTAAAATTTTCTAGGGTTCATTCTGGTGCCTATATTTTTTCTACCAATCAATTTTCTATAATTTTCTCAATTTCAAATAAAAATACTCAAGTTTTTTAAATTTTTAGTTACTTACCTATGTTTCACTCGATGCAGTTGATATGCATCCTCCAAATCTTAACTATCATCTCCTCACTATATTACCTCTCTAATCTCTCACTAGGTCTCTTAGATCTCTATTTTCTTAGAATAGTAAAAATTCCAAATGAATTATTTTTGCCCTATTTATATTTACTATTACAAATTATTTACCCTTAAAATATTTACCATCATATTTATTATTTTGATCATATCATTGTCTCTACTACCTCTTGTTCTAAAATGTGAAATGTTCTGGAATTTTAATATCATAAAAAATCTGGTTTTTTGCTCTTTTGTGCTAATATCTATATGTTCAACTAATGTTACCTACATTGGACACCTTCACATTTCTTACATTTCCTTCTTTATCTATATATCTAAGGTAATTAAAGGTATATATTTTATAGTTTTATCATTTCATTTATCTTATTTACTCTATATTTCACTTTATTCAGCTTGAACATTGTGTGTTTCTATGTTCTTTTCTCAAAGCACCACCATGTGTTGCACCTAAATGACATGTTATGAGATTTGAGTGGGGCATGTGTGTGTGTGTGTGTGTGTGTGTGTGTGTGTGTGTGTGTGTGTGTGTGTGTGTGTGTGTGTGTGTGTGTGTGTGTGTGTGTGTGTGTGTGTGTATAATATTTTTAAACTTTATCAATTACTGAAACTTTATATATTTATTGAACCCATCGAGTCTAAATCTCTCTGAGTGCAAGCCTTAAGGGGTGCATCAAGAAAGGGGTAGGTAGACCATTGGCACTTCATAGGGTTGTTATCTCTTATTACCACATGTTATCAATCCAACCATCTCCTAACAACGTTCCCATAATCTTTTCCTCTTATTTTCATGCTCTTTTAATCATTTAACACCTTTAATATCCCTTCCCTAGCCTAAAACTCTTACACTATTAGCCCCATCGACCTTGTAATCTAATTGATAAAACTTATTAGGGTCTAGGTTGGCCCCTAGCTAACTTAGACCATGACCTATTTTTTTAATCAATAATGATACTATGTCAACTTGGTCAAGCTTAATAACCTAAACATTTAGAAAGGATTAGGGTTAGAGACATCTATATAAAAACATCCATTTCTTCATTTATAAATAAAAGAGAATACAAAAATATATATATTGCACATCTACTTATCCACCATTATACTTGATGAGCATAGCTTAGGGTTTAATACTCTCTTAGAGATATGGATCTTGTCTTATGGAGAATTATTTTGGATGCATTGATAGGTTGTGTAGTCTAGAGTTGATTCATACTTGTCACATTACATACCACAACAACCTATTATGAAGTGACTTGGCCAAGGGATATATTGAGGCTTGGTGGGTTAATCTTAAAATGTAAGTATTACTAACTCTTTTCCTCCTTTGTAAGAGTAGATAAATATGCATTTATACTTCTCTCTCATGTATTAAGATAATGTATACATTAATGTGAGTATATGTATTCTATGTATGTTTAATTTTCATGTTTATTACTCCCTCTTTGTGCCAAAAGCTTTGGTGAGCACTAGATTATAATTTACTTTACTTGTTATTAGTTTAGTGAATATGAAAACATAAGACCTAGTTAGGATTATTACATAGTTTTACTTGACTTAAGGATTTGTAACTATCCATAGTGATATTATTGTGGTAAGAGATTAGTTGGATAGGTTTAGTGGATCCACATTAGTCATGAACCCAAATTTATAATGTATCCATGATTGGAAGTGCAATTAGGATTTATCTTCTTTGATCTAGGATTGATTTATAGATTTGCTACATTTCCCATTGCATATAGGTTTTTATGATTATACAATTAGATATTCATACTTTTAATAATTATGTGTATGAAATATTAACATTGAACACGTGTAAAACTATATAAACTAATGTATATCTGATGCCTATAACCTCCTCATTATTTACCTTGGCTCTGATTTCTGATTTGAATGCCTTCAATGACTCTAATTATGCTTACATCATGTAGGTACTTTGATTGTTTTGGCACCCTTTCTCTTTCTTGACTTTTTTAGGATTCTAAGCCTTTTTACCAACATATATTCCTCATATATATTCAATAACTAATATGAATTCATCATCCTCTACACACTCTCTCTACTTAACACCAACATCATGATATCATCCTCAATTTCTATGACTAACTTCTCCATTCTTGTTTCTATCTTACTCAATCTCATATATCTCCATAGGTTTGAAGGATTCTTACCTTCCCTTGGTTATTTTTTCCATAATATGACTCCTATAACCATTCATATGGTCATTTATATCTCTCTAACACATTGAATCATCACTTCACTCTCTTTTATGGTTCAATTTTACTCATTCCTTGATATAGGTTAATAGGCTTAAAAGCCTAAAAAATGTTTCCATTATTATTGTATTTATGTAAAATATGTACATAAACCTTATAATTTTAACTCTCATATACATATAGGCAATAACACAATTACCAATCAATAACTCTCAATCCAAATACACTTTCTCTCTTTAAGGCCTATTCCTTATAGCCCTATTTTTATGAAAACCTAGAAGGTTAGAACAATTTAGAATTATTAAAGACAAAAAACACATTTTTGGATACCCTTTATCCCTTTACAACTTTACACAAAATTTTGTATCAAATCTCAATGAAGATCAACTAAATCAACACCCCTCTCAGGCAATTAGGTCTTTTTAGGCCTAATTTAATGCAACAAACCTAGTGAACATATTGTAAGGAACTATAAAAAATTTAAACCTATTTAATTATATATAATACATTAAAATATATCATATTCTAAATTTTTATCAATTTTAGGTAGATGTAACAAAAGTTATGCAAGATTTTGTGTTTAAACCTTAGTCTTGTTGTGCACAGGCCTACACTAGGCCAAGAGCTAATAAAAAGGACTGAAATGGTTTTTAAGAAATTTAAAAAGATAATAAATGTTTTTTAGGGTCTTACCCAACTCTAATTTCCTTATACAGTAACTAGTTTTTCATAAACAATCCTAAAACATCCCTAACAACTAATTTGATAGAATTCTGGTTATTATTCTAGGGTTATGTTTAGTCAAATGAAAATTTAGGTATAATATCACCCTATAAATGGATTATGAGGATTAAAATGAGTATTATAATCAATTTAAAAACCTTAAATATTATTCCAACACCTCAAATATTTTAATAGATTTCACAATAACACTCAAATAGTTTCTTGCATGACTGTGTTAAGAATAGGGTTCTTGTAGGTTGTACCAAAGAACTTGTATTATGAAGTTAAGTGCCAATATTACACTAGATTAAAAATAAAAAAATATTAGATTAATTACATACCCAAAAACATATGGAGGCTCCCAAACACACTCTTAAGACATTCTTTTATTCATTGATGACATTTTTTTTACAACATTCAAAACATATATATTTTACAAAGGCAAAGTTCTCTACAATATTGATAAACTATTGTATTTATTTAAGATACACACATATATCCTCAAATTAATATTCTCATAATACCTTCCTAACACTCTCATTAATCAACTACATGACTTTCTCTTCTCTTTTATCATGCTCAATATAAAATATAACTTACTTTTCTTGCCAATCTCACATAGGTGGCAATTAAAACTTACATTTCTTGGATTATATTATTATTTTACATGATATTCAAGTTAATAAAAATATTCTACCAATTATTAGTACCTTTTTTATGTTTTGAAAATATTTCATAACATTGGCGTACCTCACAAGACCCAAACTACCACTCAAAGTTAGTTAAAATTCAAAATTTCAAATTTAGGGTTTTGGCAAGAAAATTAAAAAAGGCCTACAAACACACAATATTAAAGACTCATAAAGGATCTAAAAAATCCTAGGGGACCATATGATTCCCATCACACCCAAATAAAACCAAATATGGTAATTATGAAACCATCAAACATACTAACTTCTTTTTTACTTGGTGGTGCTTTGCATCAAACTCCATAAATGGGAAAATTTGAGCCCCTGCTCAAATGTGCTTAGTAAAACTTATTTATTATTTTACAATTATTTATTTTATGATGTTATAATATTATTTTAAAAATTATCCTCTTACCTTCCTCATTTCTCTTTATTTAATTCCTTTGTCTTTTTCTTATTACCTTGTCTTGCTTCTTTGCCAACTCATCCTCTATCTCCATGAGGTATATGACCTGATAAAACTCTTCATCCAATTCATCTTATATATCCTCCATATCTAAATTATTTCCATCATGATATACCTCTAATTTATAGTTGTTTTTTACTTTTTTAGTCACCCTTAGTCAATGTAGGGCTTATAGAAAGGTTGTGCACTTATGCAATCTCAGGTACTCCAAGAAGAAGGTGTGCAGGTGCTTCCCATCTAAACCCAAACCCAAGATAGATATGCAGGCCTACAAAAAAATAAATTAATGATTCATGCCTACATATATATCTTGGTACACATCTCATGCATAGTATTTTTTTATTCATGAGACCAAGAGGTGCACATGTTCAAGATATAGGACCCCTAGGTTACAAATGGTTAAAAGAGAGTGCAGGGAGAAGCTATGAATTATGAAGAGCACACTTGGAATATTTAATATTCATGCATGACCTAATTTTATATATCATTATTAACCAATTTAGTTCCAAACCCATTCATAGGATCCTACATCCACTCCCATAAATATCACAAGATGTAGTCCAAAACCATGTGCTACCTCTATAAGCTATAGTTTCAAATGACTTTGATTTACACCTTAGAATAAGAGTATTTCCAAATCAAGGGTGTGCATGTATTATCTATGAATACGTAACATACAAAGAAGAGAGAACATGCCAAATTTCACACTGTATATATTGATGATGTATCAAGCCAAAAAGATAGCCTGCATAATGAGTGCCAAGTGGCAATAAGGTATAAATAAGGTAGTTGGGGGTAGTTGAGAGGATCTCAAGGTATTATAAAAAATGATTAAATGCATAAGCAAATACCAAACATCAAGATGTGGATATACACCACCCTCTAACCTTTTTTATAAATATTCCATTCCCTTATGCATATGTGTATCTATAAAGGATACTCCCCCCAAATCTAGATCTAATCACATAATAGACTTTAAAAAACATGGCCATGATACTGCAAAGAAACTAAACCTAAATCTATCACCCCAAGTGGAATATTTATTATAAAATAGGTTTTTTCATTATAAAATCCTAATTATTCACTTGTAAAAGGGTTGACATATTTTTTTAAACCTCATGCTACTAAAATGTTCCCTTCAAGAGCACTTATATTGGCTAAATCCTATAGACTAATGAGAATTAAGTTCACCTCTTTTCATTATTCTAATGATTTATATGTTATTTGTGTTTTTTAGTCCTTGATTATAGGTAATTTTCACCCCACTCACCATTTTCCATTCCTATCACCTCCTCATTAAACTCAAAACGCATTTCTAGGTCATATTCTATGCACACCATGGTCTATGTTGATATTGTCTATAGATCATTTGTCATCATTCTTAGTGTTGCACTACATTATCACACCTCCATATGAATATCTTATGTATTTAGAGTATCTTTGGTGGAATTTGTGTGATATCATCTTGTTCTCAAAGGTTTTTATTGTGTTTATGGTATTAGGATCACTCTCTCTATTATAGTCACATCATCTCTTTATATTTCAACGTCTCTTACCTTTTTACTCCCTTTTCCCTCATAATCTTAAGTTTAGACTAGCAATAGATTTACCTTTCTAATATTTAAGTTTATGCATTGGTCTTAAACCAAGTGTGCTTAGAATAGAAATAATTCAACCTATTTCAAAGGCTCATCCCAAGGAGTGCAAGGGTGGCATGCCTTAGGGACATTCCCATAATTATGATGAGATAACCAATGCTCACAAACATAGCTGAGTGATGATACTTTCATACTCAGTGCCATAGAATTTTGAGCCTCACACAAGACATCTGTACTAAGTGACCCACTATAAATCACCCCCACATTGTGGAGCATCCATGGGTGCACATTTTTAATTATAATAGTTTTTGGCATGATCGATGAGACTAGATTAAAGAAAAGGCTAAAGAATTAGTGTTATCTTTGGCTAAAAAGTGTAGTAGACACTTAATAAGGCACATGGTGACTCCAAACATATCTAGTCTATAAAGATCAGCCCCTTATCTACATGCCTATAATAATAATATCATCTACAAGAGGCATTGATTTCTATTTCATTTAAATTTTAGTGCCATCTAGAAGAAGGGTTAGAGCATCTTTGTCCCTTATTAAAAGAAGTGATGAAAACTAGTCAACCCCTAAGGTGTAGTCCACCCCTCCATTTGGAAGGTTCTCCATGTATAGAATAGGCCTATTTCCTATCCCATTCATTTTTTCACTAAGGAATCAAGTGTTTATGCCTTTTAAAGGAGGCAATCCATTATTCCTCACATAGTAAGATGACATTACAATTGTATCCCTCAAAAGTTTGTCCTATTTCATGGGAAAAAATCAACTTCCCTAATTAAACATATTTAGGAAATTATAAATATCTTCTCAATGCACCATGTCACTAATGAAAACATCATGGTTAGGCTACTTGATTACCCATTTAAATTTAAATCCATCCAATGGTATTAAGGCTATAGACAAAATTCCATCCACAAATAGGGTAAACTTGGTGAAGAATTATGCAAAGAGTTTGAGGACTAGAATTACCACTTATCCCTAATAGAACAATTCATGACCATAAAGAAAACACCACATAAAATGATGGTTGAATTAAACTTCATATTCTAAGGAGTTTGGGATATAATCTCACCTTTGTCTAAGCCATCTCCCAAAAATATATTCTTATATTTATTAAAGGTTCTTAATAATAATATAGAGGTGATGATTTAGTCCTTGGGAGGCACAATCCTCCCTAATGCTTATAAAAAGGTAGTGCACGTAGATAATTCTTTGATCTAAGTAGGAAAAATTATAGAACTACTCAATAATAAATTAGTTGTGTAACCTATGCTAGCACCTATTATTACTACAATGAGCCCACCTACTTCATTTGTTGCCTCTTCAAATGAATTGCATGAAGTGAAAATGCTATTGTAAAACTTTGGGAATGAGATAGTTACCCTCAAAATGTAGTAAGCATAATATCATAAATATAATCAATGTTTCACTCAAAAATACTAGTCAAATAGACCTCCCTACAAAGTTAGCATGTAAATCCAAAATCAGCTCACTTATAATAGGATGCCTTATGCATAAAAGGCTTATGTTGCCAGCACCTCTAAGGCCCTTATTCTAGTATAGAATAATTTAGCACATGATTTTGAGGGGTGCTTCTCATGAAATCAATCACATAATCAAATTACATGCATAAATGGGATTCTAAACCAAGATCTTATGGTTCAAAATTTTCCCCTACAAGAGAAAACAAGTAGCACAACTCTGCATGAGGAAGGAATCCATGTGCCAACTCAACCAGAGGATGGGTTTGCTTTTTTAAATTGGTAAGAAGAGGAATTTAACTATGATAATAAAGTTAGTGTTCCTAGTATAAGAATCACTATAGTTTATTTTAACACCAAATTCAAAATAAGAGCTACATAGGAGGCCATACTAGTCATAGTGCCCTTGCCTTTAGTACCCCAAGTCACTCATGCAGGTGCACAAGCTAAGATGCCCACACAACTTTTGTGCTTAAAATAAGTGAAAGAAGAGGGGATACTTCACATTATCATACCAATAATAAAGGAGACCATTCCCCTAAAGAAAAAATAAAAAGGGTCTCAAGTCCCCTTCAACATAGTAGAGTAGATGAGGAAGATGAATCTCAATGTGACTATGTGGGATGCACTTATTATTCCATCTCAATAGAATCTTCTTGAAGATGTGATAAAAGGATTTTAGGAATTTCAAACCCTTCACCCACCACCTACTACCTCTATAATTCTATGTCAGCCAAAAACAAAATAAGCATAAGTGTGTAATATAAATAAGCCACACCCATTCTATATCTCTCTAATCATTGGCCAACATCTGGTATATAATTACATGATCAACTCCAGTGCAAGTAGCTTAGAAATTCTAAAAAAATTATGGATATGCTAGTAATTATGTATTCCCCTATGTCAAAAATAGTGCTCTAACTTGATGGAATGATCATTAAAGCTGTGAGGGTCATCAATGATTTTAAGCTCACATTACTAACATGTACAATCCTTTCCATTATGCAAGATATCAAAATTATTTACTTACCTCCCTACTTCTCCATCTAGCTCTCTCAAGACTTCATGGTAAAGGTGAGTGATTATTTATCTTTATATTGGTCACATATGTTGTTAAGAATTAGATACAAGACCAAAGTGACCATAAGGGTGGATCCTATCTTTAAAATCCATATTGAGCCATAGTCTCCTAGCCTAGTCAAGAAAAATTGCATGATTTTTAACCAAGAGGATCATATCCTTCATGAGGATATGACACCACTTTAAGAGATCCCATATGACATACTAGATGAATGGGCATGTAAATTTTTTGAGTGTGATCCATATGATAATGCAGAGATAGGTCTAGGCACATATTGCATCATGGAGGAGGATTCCACACTGCTAGAGCTCATAAAGGTGCACAAAAACCTTGAAGGTATGTGGTGATTGTATTTTGATGGATCCTAAAATAAGAATAGCATATTATTTCATGGCATATTGGTCTCACCCAAAAAATATAAATACTTTCATGCCTTTAGGTTGTAGTTCACTTGTATGAATAATGTTATTGAGTATGAAGCACTAATCTAAGGCCTTTAGCTTACATAGATGAAAGGAATACATGAACTATAAGTACTAGGAGATAGTTAGCTAGTCATTAGCTAGGTTAAGGCACAAAGTATGGATAAGAATGGCTTGATGAAATCTTATAAACATAGAGTATGGGATATGATAGAATAATTTGATGTATTCAACACAATTTCCATACAAAGAGCATATAAAGTCAATGCATATAGGATTGAGATTATAAGTGCACAATATAACACCCATTTAACATAATGAAAGGGTTTGAATATCTCATTAAACTCATGGTTAGACCAATAATTCCTAACAATGTGAAGAATTGGCAGGTGTTCAAAAATGATAAGAAGATCATCAATATATTATAGGATGAGGTAGAGTTTTATGCCATGAACCAGGCACAACTATGATCCTAATATGAAGACCAAGTCATCCAATTAAAGTGGAATAAACTACCAAAATGGCTAGTTACCCTATAAATCATCTTCAATTCTAATGACCAATTCAAAGGAGAGAGGCACAACATGATAACCAAGGAAGATATCTCTATGCCCATAATTATTTTAGAAGGGAATACTCTAAAAGATGGTATGGTATGCTCTCCATTATAAATTGAGATTTTCATTAAACTCAATAGGAGATATGATGACATATTCACATGGAGTTATAAGGATCTTAGAGGCTTTGACCCAAGCTTAGTATATCACATGATTGAGCTTCATCTTGATGTATAACCTATGTGACAAAAGTAGATGCTTGTTAGTCCAAAACTAGAACCATTGATGCATAAGGATCTCTCTAAGATCATTGAGGCTAGTATAATACTTCCAATAAAGTACTCTTCATGGGTCACCAACTTGGTACTGATGTAGAAAAAGAATAGGGAGATATGTCTTTGTGTGAACTTTTAGGACCCAAAAAAGGATTCTCTCAAGGATCACTACCCTCTCCTTTCAATGTATAAAATATTGTAAATGATCATGGTGTGGAAAGATTTTCACTGTTAGATGGTTACTCAGGCTATAATCAAATCTTTGTGTAGGAATGTAATCATTATAAAACTACATTTACTACTAAGTGGGGTACTTTCTTATACCAATGCATGCCATTCAGATTGATAAACATAGGCATGATGTTATAGAGAGATATGGATATGGAATTCAAAGATCTCATAATTAAGGTCATCTTGGTTTACCTTGATGATATAACTAGTGAAAAAAATTGACCCTATAGGTTCAATTAGGACCCTTATAGGTAAAAACTTGATCTTTAGGTGTTTTTATAGGTCTATTATTATATCATAGGGTGTATTATAAGTTTATTGATGTTATTTCATGACATATTAGCCTTAGTCTTAGTCATTATAATCCTTGTCTTTTTGAGCCATTTAAAGGTCAATATAGAGCATTAAATGCGTTATACATTCTCTTTGGGTAAATTGAAGGTGTAAAAAGGTGATTTTATGTGTCATGTGTCTTGTTGTCCCTTAATTAACTATCTCTAACTAAAAAGTGGTAGGTTATTCAGAAGAAAGAGCAATTTTCTTGGAAAAAGGAAGACTTTTGCACTTGTATGACCCATAAGAGAGTGTAACACATGGGAAAAGGTTTTGAGATGAATTTTCATCTTATTCATACCCATTTACATGATTTAAATACTATATAAGTGACAAATTTGAGATAAAACCATTATGCTCCTTCTTCACCCTTCTAGACACACAACCAATCAATAGGTTTATGATTGGTACAACCAATTGGAGAAGTTTTAAAAAAAACACATTTGGGGATTGATATTAAACATAGGTATCTCCAATTACATAATAATTTTTAAAATATTTTCCAACTATTCTTTATGAATCATCTCTAACAAGTTGATTATGTTTTTTTGCTCAATATTTCCTACACTCTAAAGGTTTTGATCTACTTTGGACAGGTTCATACAATCTAGTTTTTGATGTTTATTATATATGACATTTTATCTCTCATAAAATTATATCCATGCTTGGATTAGTGTTTCATTTTTATTGATAGGCAAATTATCCCATGTTGTAGGAAGGTGCCACCATATGAGGTTTAAGTCAGGTTTCCTTAATTGCAAAATGCTTGGTTCTCTTCAAGGGTCTCATGTGAATAGGATATGATTTTTACCATGTTTCAATGCCATAATTATCACATCCTTCAATTTTTAACCTCACAACACCATGCTTTGATCAAACTTTTAGTCTTGCCATACTCAGTCAACTCTTTGCCCATTCTCACTTGCAATCATAGGGAATCATGTGTATGGAACCTATTTAGCAAGATTAATGGAATTATAATGAAATTAACATGATTTTTAACATAATATAATATTAGTAACATAAATTAAGAACCTTCACTTTGCATAAGAAGGGACTGCGCTAGTACCTAAATCACACACAGTCATATAGCAAAAATATGCACCTATAGGAGCCTCGTAGGATGATGTCATGGTGGAATGGGAGATTTGATATGTGTTTAAATATTTTAGAGTTATTAGAGTGAATTTTAAAACATTTTTAGGTCCTATAATTGATCACAAATACATATATCTGGCACACTTTTTGCAATCTACATTTGCTACCTATACATGAAAATGGCCACCTACAAGTGATACCATAGAAAGCTGGGGTATCATATGGGAGTGTTGAAACAAATTGTGAAACTAATTTTTGGATCCTATTATTTTAAATAGGTCATAAAAAACCCATGATATTTTCTAAGTTTGTATTAAAACTATGAATAACCTTCCAAAAGTAATGAATATGTTCAGGGACCTTTTCCCTAAAAAGCAAAAATAAAGCACCTAGATCTTTTGGAGACATATTAAGGCAATGTCATGTTGAGTTTTGATCACTCATAATACACTAATTATATATCCCTATCATAGGACCGAAAATTTTCAACATATGGAGGATAGATGACTAATGGAAGACAATAGTTGAGCATCTCAAAGTTGCCATTTGAACACTAAATTCTTTCACTATCATCTATAGGATTTGAGCTATAAAGAGACCTCTTCATCTAAGATGACAATATTAGACCATGACACCATGGTTTTATTGTTATATATGGTTTAAAATATAATTTATTATCTATTTATCTTTAAATAGGATGATATACTAACTTTTTATCCTATTCACACCTACAAGTGTCCATTCATTTGAAAATATTCACCTACAATTGACTCTTAGCTTCTATACCATCCACAACAAAGACTTAAGTATGGAAAAACTCACATTTATCTATGGAAGAGGATTTAAAATTAATATAAAATTTCTTATAGGGTTTATAAAGCATATTTATCATAGGTTTCAGGGATAAAATCCACCTACATGACCCTATAGAATCAACTATAGGTGACTATAGGCAAACAATAAACTAAAACATGGTGTTTAAGTGATGGTCTAGCCTAGGATATGGAATAAATAGTTAAAAATACTTAAAATTTTATATTTAAAGGTTTACATAGGTTTTATGATTTTTTTTCAAAGTCTAATCCATGTAAAGTCACCCACAAGTGCCCCTCCAAAGCAAGAAACATAATCAGGAAGTACATACAGTCTTGACCAATCAAGGTGTATGAAAGGGCATGTGGGAGTTTATAATGACAAATGGATTTATAATAAATTAATCATTATTTTAATGAAATAAATAATCCATTAATAATGGAAAAAAATATAGATATACCTCTAAGGATGCATCATATAGTCTACATCCTGAACCCTACACATAGTATGCTTTTTAACAGCCTATTTTGGGTTTTGGAGGGGTTGGAAGGTTTAATGATCTAATAAAAGGACAAAATTTGGCACATAGGGTCCTTATGACCTAATAAAACTTATAAAACCTTCATTTTTCCTCGAATAAGAGGGATATACCTCACTATTTATCACAGAGGTCATCTAGTTAGGAAAATCAAAATTTTGACAAGTCAAGCAAATAATGCCAAAATGAGTAAAGGATCTAATAATAAGATTTAGAGACCTCAAGGAAAATAATTTTAGGTGTATTTAGGTTAATGGGTGATATAAATCACTCATACAATATAATATCTCTCAAAATGGTTAAAACTCTCTTACACAACTCAATCGAGCAAGCTCTAACTAGGCCTAGTTAGTGAATGAGAAAGAGTACATGGAAAGTTGTATGATGAATTTTTAACTTTAATGAGGTATTAAAAATAATTAGACACTATCCCAACCATAATAAATCTACCAAATGGTCAAAAATAGTGAAATGCATGCTAAGCCTATTAGGCCTTCAAAAGGCCTAGAGCCAATTTTGGGTCTAACTTCACTTATATCTATTATTGAGTATTATAACTAGGTTTAACATGTTTATAGGATGAATATAGACATGTATAAGCTATTGGGATGTAATGGAAGCCATAATGAAAGCCATTTTTGGCTTAGGACCAATTTAAGCTTGTAAAGAATGGAGAAAAGAGCTCAAGTGGTCAAATTTGGAAGCTCATATCTACTTGGATACCTTGTATTGAGAATCAAGGGGACAATTTGAGTTAAATAAGGTTATGAAAAAATATTTTTCATCATTATTTTCTTTGTCTAATGTCAGACCTTTACTTGGATACCTAAAACTCTTGCTAGTAACCAATTTTAGAAGATTGAGAAAATATTACACCCAAATGGAATAATTTTCCCAAAATTATGATTGGATTTTGTATGGGTCTCTCTCATAATTATTTACATCCTATTGTACTATATATAATTGTATGGATGGACTACAAAACAAGGCATTTTTGATAGTTTTGTGTGTATTATAGGTTGTAAAAAGAGTCTAAATATTAAAATCACATGGGAGGGAATATTGATACTTAATATAACTCCCTATGTCCATTTAATTCTTTAGAATAACTCTTAAATTCATAAACAAGAGTTATCATCTTAGCTAGTCAGAATTGGCATAGTGAATATGATGGTGAGAAGGGTGAAAGACTCAAGTAAGTTGTTTTAAAGGTGTGCCTAATGCCTCTAAGGCCATGGATGGACTTAGAACATGTAATTAACCCCATTTTATGTATTTTCATGAGAAAATAAATCCATTTTAGAAGACAAGTGTGAAAGGTGTGTGAAAATAGGAGTTTCTTTGATTACAAGGAGTGATGGCTCACTTTCAGAGGAATCTAGATGATTAGGAATGTAACCAATGCATATAAGAGAATGTTTACAACCCCTAACTATAATTAAAATTATTATATTTATCCCTAACTAGTCTTGGGACATTCCAATAGGGATGAATGATGAAGGTAGTTTTATTATACAGAATGAGAACTCTTACACCACATTTCATGAGTTACATAGTTTAGAGAGCCATTTTTCCTATCAGACCTTACATGGTCTATATCCTACTACATTATTATACACATGTAACTCATCCTCTTATCATGACACTTGTACTTATGACCTTTGGAGTTATTTCTTCTCTTTTCTCTCTCAATTTCTATAAGAACTAACCATTTTGGCTATTATAAGGATGTTCCACCTGAGTATGGTGAATCCCTACTCATTTACATACCCTAGATCAATAAAGACTACAGATTTTACCTATTATGTGAATTTTAATAGTGTGTTCACTTTAATTATTGATCTTTCTTAGTGATGAGTGTTGTTTCCTTAGCATTGTTATCTCATTCTCTAACCTATTTGTATCTTGAAAGCTTCTTCTTATAGGTCATGTGAAGTGTTATATGAAGTGTAAATGTTGAGTGAGTTAGTCTTGTTGGGTGAATATTTTGTCACTAGCTGACTGATGACAAAATGGTTATATGGTTATATCAATGACAACATAAGGAGATTTATACGATAAAATGGATGTGGTGACCACAGCTAGAATGAGACAAATCTCTCCTCTTAGTAAAGGGAGGTTCCCTATATACATACATACATATATATATATATATATATATATATATATAAACTGAAAATACATATAGGGGTGAAATCATACCATCCATCTCTCTTTTTTTAGAGATGATGTTCAAAAAATAGAGGATAATTCATGGGTAATTGCTGAAGGCATTTCTCTTCTTTCAGAAATGATGTTCAGAAAACCAAAGGAAGACTTCTTGGGTAGTAACAAGATCTACAAGAAACCCATGAAAGCACAAAGTCTTTCATTGCTTCTCTCATTGATTAAGATAAAGGACACTATAGGATTAAGTGCAGCCCAAAGTCTCCACCTAAAACTACAATAGAGTAAAGGATTACGAAGGATAAAGAGAGCTCAAAGTCTCTCTAATATCCTTTACACAAAACATAGATTGAAGATAATTATGGTAGCATAAAGTCTCCCACAATTGGATTCAAGACATTTTCCAACTTATTTTCACTTGTTCTACTTGTTTGATTAAATTGACAAGACTATATTTAGGAAAAATTCATAAGAACAATATCCTAAATGACACAAGCTATTTCAACACAAAGTTTGAAAGGTCACTTGTGTTCTCATTCACTTAACAAAATATGATTAATAGTCTGAGCTCAAAGTCTTAGGAATGCCTTTCAATTTGGGCAAAGTTTCACTTCTAATAGTAGAGAGATCTCCCTTATACAAAATGAGAGATTATAATATATAGCATCACAAGAAAGACTTGGGCACTTGTTTTCATGAAAATGGCACATACTGAATTGAATGCATTGAATATCTATGAAAGGGCCATGTTGGAACAGGTCATTAGCCTCAACTTTAGCATTTTAAATGATCTCAAATGTCTCCTCCTAAGCATGGGTTGTCTAGTCTTCCTTATGATGCTTACAAGGATGTCTATTCACCTTTACTTAATGTAGAAAAATAGGCCATGCCATTAAATGTTTGTGTTCTTTGATGTCTACCTTGTTGAATTTTCCACCTACTAGAATAAATCTTCTATAGATATTTATGGACTTTATGTAGTCATTCCCTCCTTCCTTGCCATGCTTTTTCTCATCTTGGCAATCTGAGCTCTCGGGGCTATCTTCTCACTTTCAGCTGGCTTCTTCAACTCTTTTCTTGGCTGGTCACTGAGTTTGTTCTCAAGTCTTTTGAAAATCAATGATTATTCCATCACCTTGAATTTGACTTCTATGGGGATGTCACCAGTTGCTTGAATCAATTTTAACCTTTGAACCTTGAACTCTTTTGGTTCAAATGTTTAATGGTTTAACGGTTCATTAGTTCGGCAATTCAATGTTTTATAAAAGGGCCACATTCACTTGGTTTTCTTCTTCATTTGAACCATTTCTTTGAACCATTTGGTTGAACCATTTGGTTGAACCTCTTTCTAGAATATTCCACTTCATCCATTCGCTTGAAGCTTCCACTCGAAATTTAAACTCTTTGAGACCTTTGAACCTTTTGAAGTTCAAGGTTCAATGGTTCAATGGTTCAGATCTATTTATTTGAATCCTTTGAAGCTTCAAACTCTCTAGATCCTTTCATTCTCTAAGTCCATTGAACTCATTGAAATCATTGAACCTTTAAATCTTTTGAAGTTCAAGGTTCAATGGTTCAATCTTAACTATTCAAATCCTTTTATTCTTTAAGTCCATTGAAGCTGTTGAAACATTAAACTCATTTAACTTTTGAACCTTGTGAAGGCAGGGTTCAATGGTTTAATGGTACATTCCAATTGTTTGAAGCCCATTGTTAAGTCTTTTGATTGAACCTCAGTGTTGAACCATCCTTAAAACACTAAGGAAATGCCTTAAGTGTTTTGAAATTCCCTTTGAGAAAGCTTGCATGTTGAACCTATGACTTAACTGAAAAGGCTTGAATATTTGAAAAACTTAACTACTCAAAATATTTTGAAAGAAAGAAAGAGACCATTTTGGCCTATAGGACAAAAATGATCGACATGTTGTCCACAAAAACAAGTGACAAATTCTGGAAACAACAGTTGGCTCTAGTTGGGGAAGTTCCATTGATTGAAATTTTGAAACAATCAAAGGAAGTAGAATCTAGAATCTTAGTGCCTTCATCTATGCCATTGGGCTATAGAGTCATGCTACCCAAAAAGAAAGGCACAAAAAACAAATGAATGTAAAACAAAAGGAAGACTATATAAAAACTATACATATGTACAATTGGACTTATATGATACTTCAAGGATTAAAGTGCTTTAGATGCTAGCCACTATGAGGTAGAGTCAATGGTGTTCCATCTTGATATTTTAGCAATAAATTATGTTCACCATTTAACCTATGAATGGAAAATGGGCCTCTCCACAAGGAATCTAATTTTCCATGCATTCTTTTTGGTTCTCTCCTCTTGTTCCACAACAAGAGATGATCTCTAATCTAAAAATCATGGATCCTTACTTTCTATTCGAAGAGTCTCTTTACCAGACTTTGATGTGCATTAATATGATCCAACACCATAGTTCATTGCTCATTTAGTTCATTCAAGAACATGATCCTCTTGTCGATGGAACTTTCAAAAGTTGAATCTTCTACTGCCTTTGCCAACTTCAATGCTGGTAATTCTAGGGTGATTGGTATCTCTACATTCAGACCATATAGAATTTGAAATGGGGACATACCTATCACCCTCTTGGGTGTAATTATTTCTACCCATAAAGCATCAAGCAATGCTTTATTTCAGGTTCTCTGATTGTCATCTACCAGCTTTCTCATAATGGTCACTAGGTTCTTGTTGCTTGATTCTACTTGACCATTTCTTTGCAAATAATAGCCAAAAGAGTGGGAGAGAATAATCCCATAATAGTAGTAGAATTAGGTAATCTCATGAGAAGAGAAATAGGTTGCATTGTTCGTTACAATCTTGGTTGAGACCCCAAACCTAGAAATAATGTTTTCCTTGAGGAAATTACATACTACTTCTGAAGTAGCTGATGGAGAATCTAGAACAACACACTTGTTCTGATCCCACTTGTTAGGATCTTGCTTCTCAGAAAGAGTACAATATGATTACCAAATACAAGCAATTAAACATGCATAATTATCTAGAAGTAACAAGTAACTAGAATTCACAAATAACATAGAATATGAGAGACAATACACAATCTTGTATTAATACTCATTCAGAAAGAAAATACAATAAAGAAGATGCCACTTCTACTCCACACCTCTCATAAGCTTCCCACACCTCAAGTGTACATAGTAATTTTCTTCAAGAGTTCACTCTCCTACCAAATATGGTCCCAACACACAACTCACACACAGAATTGGTGTTCACCTCTTCAACCAATCAATAATAACCCTGCTAGTACACAAGTACTCAAAGTACTTCAAGTAGATCTCCCATAAGCTTGCAACAACCTGTAACTCAAATGATCTTACTTACACATGTAGATCTTCAAATGTGACCTTGCACACCTGCTGACCAAGATCCTACAACTGGAAGAAATCCTTTTCTTGCCTTAATTACAATACATGACAATGGGTCTATAAATAGATCCCACACTTAAACAATAACTTAGACTTATAATTTACAATAATTAGACACACAACTCAAGACCAAAAATAGCCTTTTACATGCAAACACTCAGTTCAACAAACTAACTATTCGTGCAATGAATAGTTTTGGAACCACACAGGCGACTGACGTTGGTCCCTATTTGCCTGGAGTTGACCGACATCGGCCGACCTACTACCAATGCTGATTGCCCTTCTATTCACCCCTGACCGACGTCGGTCACACTGCCAACACTGGTATATCTGGAACTAAGAATCCTCCTCCATGTCTGCAAAGTTGAAGCTTTTAGCTCCACAACCTAACAATCTCCCACTTAGAGATAAATAGCTGCAACTGTACCTATACCTATACATCATCTAGTTTGTTCCCTTGGCTTTGTATCCCTCTTCAAGATCACTCTTGAAGACCAACCACCACAAATCCTATGGTGCACCTCCTATCATCCAAATCACCTGCCACATCCACATCTACAAACCCATGTAGAAAATAACTTGACCCTGCATAACATGTGCACCTGCTGCTGGTCCCTTGAAGAATCCACTGAAATGCCCTCCAGTGCTTCTTTCTCGAATTGGCTCCAACATCTCTAACAACTCCCACTACTTGGGAAATCTCAGGTCTAATACATGCCATGCACTTAACCTCATTATGTGAATCAAGACCCTATTCTATGAACTGTCCAACCATCAGCGTGCTAACCGGTCTCACACAATCATCCTAAAATAAAGTCAACCTGTGACCTTCCATGTCCCTAGAACACACTCATGCCAAAGAATCTTGATGCTCCCAGATTCCTCATGACACAACTTTGAACTAGAGTTACCTTTAGTTTAACAACACCCTATATATGTAACCCTGCAACAAGTACATCATATAATAATAGGATAATGTAGCTAATATTATCCAACCTAGTAAAGATAAACACAATGATCAAACCTCCATTGTCCTGCAGCTTACTCAAGACCATATACCCTAGCCCTTCCATCTCACATGTCCATTTCCACTCTTCTTTCTCCTAAACATCCATTCGTCTCTCAGTGCTTTCTTCCAGCTGGCAACTCCACCCAAAAAACTCTCGTTTGGTTCTTCTCCAAGGAATCACATCCTTCATCCATGCCAAGCTTCCACTATTTCCTGGATCTACCTACTTTGCTTCTTTAATAACTCCCTAGTTCTTTACCATCAGTGAGCAACAAGTAGTGTAAAGAAGGGAAATGATGAATTTGATGCTTACTTAACCTTTTAAGTCATCCATATGGGCACTTGAGACTCCTTGATAGCTCACTGTCCACCCAAAATCCATCTCAGTGACTGATGCCAGTCACATCTCAGTCTGCACCTGACTGACATCAATTCCATGTGACTACCTCATTGCTAATGTCAATTCCCCTAGATGACACCAATGTTTATCCGTCCTAAGTCACCAATGTCAGGCTACACATAGCTGACATCAATCCCTGTCTAGATGCCAATGTCAGTTTTGTAATTGACATCGGTTTTTGTGTTTTACTTGTGAGCGATGACCTCTACCCGCGAGCTCCTTTTGGATCAAACCCTTGTCCATATCAACCTTGCTCTACCTAGAATTCTTTAGCCCCTTACACTGATCTCTATCTGATACCTTCTCCTTGAAAACCAAGACTTTCCTGTTCTTGTCACAAACATCAGATTCCTCAAGAAACGTCACTTTATTCTTCTACATACAGAAGTCTTAATTCATGCTTTTTAAATCTGAAATCATACCCTTTGACTCAAGAACATGCATCTCTTTCTTATTCATGTAACCAAGCCTATTAAGCCACATCTTCGAATCTACAGCTAAAGTAGATAACCCAGAAAGAGAATTAGTAATACAAGTAGATAGATAAAGTGTACCTACTTTCTTACCTCTTGCTACAAGAAGTGCACCCTTGGTAACCTTCCAAGAGTCCACTGTGAGAGTTACTGTGCAACCCTCATCACCCAAACTTCTTATAGAAATCAAATTCTACTCCAGAATTGGGACATGCATGACCTCCTTCAACACCCATGTGTTACCTATCTGCAATTTCAGCTTCACTTTCCCTTTGCCAACCATCTGACAAGGCTTACCATCCCCTAAACAAATTTCTCCAAAGTCTCCCTGGACATACTCATGAAAAAATTCCCTATTTGAGGATGCATGAAAAGAGGCACCAGAATCTAAAACCCAAGATTCTACTTTATCCAAAGAACATACCAGAGCATCATGTGCAACGAACTCTACAACATCTGCTTCTTCTTCATGTCCTTCATGCTGATTTTCATTCAACCAACAATCTCTCTTTAAGTGCCCTTGCTTTCCACACTTCCAGTAGGTTATTCTGCCATACCTAGACTTGGATCTCCTACCTATCTTTGACGTTGATCTCCCATGCTCGATATTATCTCTTTGCCTTCCCCTACTTTCCACACTCAAAGCATTTCCTGATGATTCACCTGTGCTTTTCCTACAATTTTTTTCATTCAATATTACACTCACAACATCATCCACTTTTAAGATTTTTGAAGCAGACACAGTATTGCTAACTGCCATTACCGAATTCTCCCAACTTTTAGGTAATGAGCATAAGATTAAGAGAGCCTTAATTTCATCATCAAAAATAATATTGACTAAATTTAACTATTTTACCAAACCATGGAAATCACTAAGATGACTATGTACAGATCCACATTCCAACATTTGCAAATTAAATAATTTCTTCATAAGAAATACCTTATTCAAAGTTGAGGTTTTTTCATATAAATTTGCCAAAGATTCCATCAACTCTACCATTGTCTTAACCTGTGATAAGTTGGAAATCACAGATGATGCAAGACTCAACCTTATAGATCCCAGAGCCTTCTGATCAAGAACCTCCCATTATTCATCCTTCATATCTCGAGGCTTGCAATCAACCCCACCCAATGGTAAGTATAAATCTTTTTGATACAAATAATCTTCAATCTGCATTCTCCATAATTGATAGTTCTTGCCATTAAACTTCTCCATTCATAGATTACTTTCTTCTGCCATTGTTATACTCCCACTCATACAGAAACCCCTATGAGTAACCTGTAATCAACACACACTAACCAGATTTGATACAACCTATTAGTATCCCAACCAAAAGCTCTGATACCAATTGATGGGGAATCCAGAACAACACACCTATTCTAATCCCACTTGTTAGGATCTTGCTCTTCAGAAAGAGCACAATATGATTACCAAATACAAGCAATTAAACATGCAAAATTATCTAGAAGTAACAAGTAACTAGAATTCACAAATAGCACAGAATATGAGAGACAATACACAATCTTGTATTAATAGTCATCCAAAAATAAAATACAATAAAGACGATGCCACTTCACTTCCCACACCTCAATTGTACACAGTAATTTTATTCAACAGTTCACTCTCCTACCAAAAATGGTCCCAACACACAACTCACACACAGAATTGGTGTTCACCTCTTCAACCAATCAGTAATAACCTTGCTAGTACATAAGTACTCAAAGTACTTCAAGTAGATCTCCCGTAAGCTTACAACAACCTGAAACTCAAATGATCTTACTTACACATGTAGATCTTCAAACGTGGCCTTGCACACCTGCTGACCAAGATCCTACAATTGGAGGAAATCCTTTTTTTGCCTTAATTAAAATACATGCCAATGGGTCTATAAATAGATCTCACACTTAAACAATAACTTAGACTTCTAATTTACAATAATTAGACACATAACTCTAGACCAAAAATAGCCTTTTACATGCAAACACTCAGTTCAACGAACTAACTGTTCATGCAATGAACAGTTCTAGAACCACACAAGCGATCGACATCGGTCCCTATTTGCCTGGAGTTGACTGATGTTGGTCGACCTCCTGCTGATGTCAGTTGCCCTTCTGTTCACCCCTGATCGACGTCAATCACACTACCGATGCTGGTATCTCTAAAACTAAGCATCCTCCTCCATGTCTGCAAAGTTGAAGCTTTTAGCTCCATAACCTAACAATAGCATGCTTGACTAGAATGGATTTCACCCACTTGGTAAAGTAGTCTATGGCTATGAGGACATAATCATGTCCAACACTCAAGGATAGATTTATAGTGCCAATGAAATTAATTCCCCATTGCTGAAATGGCTCTTCTATCACCACACGCTTGAGAGGTAATGCCACCAACTTGGGTTTGCTAATGAATTGTTGACATAACTTGCATCTACATACCCAAGCATATGAATCTTGAAATAAAGTAGGCTAATAGTACCTGGCTCACAAAATCTTATAGACAATCACATGTGCTAAAAAATGTCCTCCACAAGCCAAACTATGGAAAGACTCCAAAAGTTTGCTCTGCTACACTTTATCCATGTAGTGAAGGAATACCCCATCAAGGTTCCTCTTGTACAAACCATTGTCCCACAAGACAAAGTTGGTAGCTTTCAACTTAACAGTCCTCTTTTATTTATGAGATAAGTGAGTAGGACACTCACCATAGGTAAGGAAATGAGCAATATTCGAATACCACTCATTCATAGTGGTGACAAAGAGAACTGTAGGCATGCCTTCAACCTCTATTTCTTCATGCCCTACTTCTTCTAGTTGTTATCAACAATTAATTGGTAGAGACCTCTTCCCTACACAAGCTTCATAAGTTTAATAACAAGATCAAACTCCTAGATTTTGGCAATTTAATTTCCCCTTTTAATTCCAAACTCCTGTTCAGTTAGAATAGACTTTATTGTTGTATTAGGAACTAGAGCAATAGTGTGTGAGTTCAAGATGTAAAAATAGAAATGTTTTACCACCTTTACCACATCATAAGCATGCTTCTCCATGTTTGAATACTTTAGCTCATGAGCTTTAAGAGGACAACTCATGAAAGATATGGGGGACTCCACACCTTCTTTGTTTTACTGAACCAAAATGGTTGAAAGCATGTGTTCAGAAGCATAGTTATATATCACAAAGTCTTTGGTGTAATCATGACAAACTAGGATTGGGGCATAGGTGATAGCTTCCTTGATGTCTTAAAATGTTGACTTTCCTTCTTCAATCCAATTGAAAGTAGATTTACCCTTCATCATGTTGACAATGTGGTGAGTCTTTTCTATGAATTCAAGAATGAACCTTCATAAAAAATTCACCTTTCCAAAGAAAGAATGAACTGCAGTCTTGCTAGCAAGAAGAGCAAGCTCTTGGATAGATTTGAATCTTTCTAGGTTGATCTTTATGCCTTCTCAGGACATAGTGTGACCAAGAAGTTTACCTTCTATAACCCCAAAAAGTGATTTCTTGGGATTAAGAGAAATACTATTTTGCTAACATCATTCTAGCACTTGTTGTAGATGATGCACATGATCAAGATGATGTTTAGAAAAAACAATCAGGTCATCCAGATATACCATAATGAACCTCCCCATTTCATTTCTGAAGGCAAGATCCATCGCTCTCTAGAAGGTGGTGCCAGCATTGATCAAGCCAAAAGGCATTCTATGATATTCAAAGGTGCCCCAAGTTGTAGTGAAAGTGGTCTTATATTGGTCTGGTTCACCAACTTCCACTTGATTATATCCTAAAAAACCATCTAACATTGATAACATCTCAATGCCAGTCACTATCTGTAGAATATGATCCATGATGGGTAGGGGATAATTGTCTTTTAAAGATGACTGATTTAGATTTCTAAAATCAACACATAGGAAAATTTCTCCATTCTTCTTTCTCATAGGGACTATGTTCGCAATCTAGGTGGAATGATGGATTGGGAAAATGATTATTGCATTCAGCATTTTTTGTATCTCAGAAAGAATAGTACCTAATAACTTAAGGTTGTATTACCTTTGTTTTTGCTTGTGAGGCAATGACCCAACCTTGAGAAGAATTTCATGTTGGATTTATTTAGGTCTAAGAGATTTTAGATCATCATAAGAGTATGCTAAAACATCAATGTAATGGTGAAGTAGTGTGATAAATTTGAGTTTTTTTATCAGGGGTACAACAATTCTCAATGTTGACCATTTTGGGATTATCTTCTGTGCTCAAATTTATTTAATCTAAATCCTTGGAGGATTTTGAATCCGTTTGTGGCTTTTTGATACACCTATCATACTTATCAAATAGCTTCTCAAGAGAAACTAATTCTTTGGGAATTTTATTCCCTTTGAGCTGAAGGAACCCTTTATCAGTTTCTAAATTTGTTTTTGGAGTTGATTCCCACGATGGAGATTCATTACCTTTAAAATGAAGCTTTTCAAAGCTATCTATCTATTCTAGAAAATCAATGATTTGGTTGTCACCATTAAATACCTACCAATGGTCAGCATTATTAGGTACACTTGGTCGAAAGACCAACTCGATAGTGTACTTGTCTTCTTTGAAATCTTGGTGAGGGACCAAGAGAGTTGCAGAAACGGCCAATGAATCTACTCAACTATTGAATTCTCTGGGCACAATAAAATTACTAAAATCATCAAAGGTTTAATGCAATCCCACACTAGATTTTAATAATGTTTCAATCTCTCATTCTTGGTTTGATATAGGTTCCTCACTTGACAAACCACCAGTTCAACATCTCTTTTGGCATGATGAAGTTAAACACCTTTATCTTGAGCAACTTTTAATTCAAGCAACAATGATTCATACTCAGTAGTGTTGTTAGTGTTGTTGAACTTTAACTTGTATGAATATGTAAAAATATCTCCTTGAGGAGATATCAAAACAACTCTAGCTCTAGAACCAATAGAAGAATTACTATGATCGAATTCAAGAATCCAAACATCAATAGAATATGATATTCTTTTAGATTTTTCTTCATTAGGAAGAGAAGATCCTTTTTCATGTGTATTGTGCCCTACTAATTCTTCTAATGTCTTATCTAAATTTTTTGGATTATCACCTATGGAATTTTCATCTACTGAAATAGGAATGTGTTTAGTAGATAGAAAGTAATTACCCATTCCTAAATACTCAAATAGAATTTGAGCTTCAAGGGTTGACATTTGGGTGATAATGTACTTCAATTCCTTCTTAGGAAGTAGCCTTTGCATGATTCCCTTGATAGGGATCCTCACCTTAGATAGGTCCATGCTCAATTCTCCACCAACATCCTTGCAAAAATTTCACCCAAGCAGAATGCCATAGGAGGCTGGAACGTTGGCCACCATGACTATCATTTTAATTCTCTTATTTGGGAAGGCCATAAATGAAAATTGGGCATCTTTTATTTGTCCCAAAATTGGCACTTGTTTTTTTTCCATGGACAAAAATCTCCCAAACGTTTTAGTCAGTGTGAGACTAAGAATTTCTACCACCTTGGTAGGCATCACATTGTCAGAGGTGCCAAAATCTATAATGTAATTATTCAGCTAATGACCATTTATTAGCAGGGAAACATAAAATGGTTTTATCTTCCCAAGGGCAGCTAGAGGAGTGATGAAAAGATTATTTTGGGTGGATGTGTTCTTTGGGGGACCAGGAGTTACTTTCAAAATTTCTTGTCTTGTAATAACGATTTTATTTTTGATGCATTAAACTAACCTATCCAATTACTTAGGGTTGAATTGAAAGAATTCAAAATCAGACATTTGAATTTTGGTCTTCTTAGCATGGTCAATTATATCAAATGACTAAAAATAACTAGGAATAGAAGAAGGAAGTCCATCATTCTAGGTGTTACTAGGTGTGGAACTGGTCTACAAAATTGAAGCAAAATGTGCAGGATTGTTTGAGGTACTTACTTTTTTATTGCTCATCAAGTCCTTTGATTGGAAAGGCAAAGAATCCCCTCATTTAACATTTAAAATTGCTGGTCAATATTCTTCCCCTATTTTTCCCTTATTAGCTTGTTGAGTTGACTAGTTTTGGGACCTAGTAAATACAATGTATGATCCATCAAATACCTCTCCTTTACTTCTCACTTCATCTTGGTAATTTAGGAAACCAATATTAGAGTTGACAACTAATTCTTATTGGCCTTCTACAAAGACATCAATGCCATCTTCTTGGTTAAACTCAAGTTGGAAAGAAAAATCAGATTTAGTTTCAAGATAACCAACTGTTGAGTTAGTTAGTGTTGCTTCAATAGTAAGCTTCCCTAGTGGGGAAGGAAGGCGATTTGGTTGCCCTTGATTTTTGGTAGCATTGCCCTAATATGACTGGTTAGGAAATGTCCTCCTTGGTATATCTTGATAAGGAGGAGTAGCCATCCCTTGTGCCATTTTATTTTTTAGAGCTAGCAATTCATCTGCTAGCTTTTGCACCATAGGATCAGTGGTGCATGTAGAAGAATATTCAGAAGATGAAGAAGATTTACTTTTGTTAGGATCTATTCTTATCTTTCCTACCAAGATAAGATCATCTTCAACCTTAGTGGCCAAAATTTGAGCTGTAGAAAGATTTATGTGGCCATCCCACCTCAATAAAAAACTCACTTTAGGAAGCTAAGATTTGATGAAGAAGCATTTAAGATTCTTAGGTGTCGACTGGGCAATTGTGGGAATCTTATTCCTTAGCTTGTCAAATTTAGTAATGAAGTCTCCCATGGGTTCATGAGGCTCCTTCTTCATTTGTGTAAGCTGGGCTAACAGGGTGTGTGCATCTTCTGTAGGTTTGAATCTAGCCTCAAATTTGGCCTTGAGAGTGTTCCAGTCAGTCACTATTTATGATTGTAGATGATAAAACTAGTCTATAATAGTGCCTTGTAATGTTTCCATAAATACTCTAACTGTAATGTCTTCATATTCAATGCCTATCACACCATAGGCTATGCAAAAGGATGTAATATGTTCATCAAGATGAACCTTCCCATCACCATAAAACTTGGGAAAATTATTTCTTAAACTATGGGCTAGTTCATGTAGGGGTGGGATTAGATTTAGAGGACCAAAAGTATTACCCCAGGGGCCTTGAGCTGCCATGATATGGCTGTTGAAAGGAGGGATAATAAATCTTTATGGGATATGTATGGACAAATGTCTACTAACAAAGAAAAGAGTAGCTTTGCTTGGTATTAGGGACCTAATGTTTATAGGAGGAAAACTCCTGGTTCACTGAAGGTGAGATGGTGGAGGAAAAAGATCAAAATTACTTAGCTTCACCAATTCAAATACAAGGTCAACAATACCTTGAGCTCTTTGGCTTCACGTGTACATTGGATCAGTTAGAGTGTAAAATGAAAATGGAAAAGAATTGGAACTACTTTAATTTGAAGCTTGAGGCTTCAAGCTGCTTGTTCTTCCCTGCAGAGTCACCAAAAACTATTGGGTGAAATTTTGTCACCAGTTGACTAATGACAAAATGGTTACATCAACCACAATGTAAGGAGATTTATACAGAAAAATGGATGTGGTGACCACATCTAGAATGAGACAAATCTCTCCTCTTAGTAAGGGGAGGTTCTATATATATATATATATAAGCTAAAAATACACATAGGGGTGAAATCATACCATCCATCTCTCTTTTTTCAAAGATGATGTTCACAAAATAGAGGAGAATTCTTGGGTAATTACTGAAGGCATTTCTCTTCTTTCAGAAATGATGTTTAGAAAACTAGAGGAAGACTTCTTGGGTAGTAATAGGATCTAAAAGAAACCCATGAAAGCACAAAGTCTTTGTTGCTTCTCTCATTGATTAGGATGAAGGACACCACAGGATTAAGCACAGCCCAAAGTCTCCACCTAAAACTACAACAGAGTAAAGGATTACGAAGCATAAAGAGAGCTCAAAGTCTCTCTAATATCCTTTACATAAAACATAGACTGAAGATAATTATGGTAACACAAAGTCTCCCACAGTCCACTTCAGGACATCTTCTAGCTTATTTCTACTTGTTCTGCTTGTTTGATTAATTGGAGAAGACTGTATTTAGGAAAAAGACATAAGAAAAATTTCCTAAATGACACAAGCTATTTCAACACAAAGTTTGAAAGGTCACTTGCTCTATCATTCACTTAACAAAATATGATTAACAGTCTGATCTCAAACTCTCAAAACTGCCTTTCAATTTGGGTAGAGTTTCACTTTTAATAATAGAGAGATCTCCCTTATACAAAATGAGAGATTACAATATATAGCATCACAAGAAAGACTTGGGCACTTGTTTTCATGAAAATGGCCCATGCTAAATTGAATGCATTGAATATCTATGTAAGGGACATGCTAGAATAGGTGATTGGCCTCAACTTTGGCATTCTAAATCATTTAAAATGTATCCTCCTAAGCATGGGTTGTCTTGTCTTATTTATGATGCTTACACGGTTGTCTATTCACCTTTACTTAATGTAGAAAAATAAGCCATGCCATTGAATGTTTATGTTCTCTGATGTCCACCATGTGGACTGTTCCACCTACTAGAATAACTCTTTTACAAATATTTTTGGACTTTCTATATTTGTTCCCTCCTTTCTTGCCATGTTTTATCTCTTCCTAGCAATCTGAGCTCTCGGGGCTATCTTCTCACTTTTAGCTAGCTTCCTCAACTCTTTTCTTGGCTGGTCATTGAGTTTGTTCTCAAGTCTTTTGAAAATCAATGGTTATTCCATCACCCTGAATTTGACATCTATGAGGATGTCACCGATCACTTGAACCACTTTGAACATTTGAACCTTGAACTCTTTTGGTTCAAAGGTTTAATGGTTCAACGGTTCATTAGTTTGGCAATTCAATGTTTTGTAAAAGGGCCACATTCATTTGGTTTTCTTCTTCAGTTAAACCATTTCTTTGAACCATTTGGTTGAACCTATTTCTATAATCTTCTACTTCATCCATTTGCTCGAAGCTTCCACTCAAACTTTGAACTCTTTAAACCCTTTTAACCTTTGAACCTTTCAAAGTTCAAGGTTCAACGGTTTAGATCTATTCTTTGAATCCTTTGAAGCTTTGAAATCTCTAGACCCTTTCATTCTCTAAGCCCATTGAACTCATTGAACTCATTAAACCTTTGAACCTTTCAAAGTTCAAGGTTCAATGGTTTAATATTAACTCTTCAAATCCTTTTATTCTTTAAGTCCATCAAAGCTGTTGAACCTTTTAACTCATTAAACATTTGAACTTTACAAAGGCAGGGTTTAATGGTTCAATGGTTCATTCCAATTTTTTAAAGCCCTCCGTTAAGTCTTTTGATTGAACATCAGAGTTAAACAATCCTCAAAACACTAAGGAAATGCCTTAAGTGTTTTGAACTTCCCTTTGAGAAAGCCCACCTATTAAACTTGTGACTTCCTTAGCTGAAAAGGCTTGAATATTTGAAAAACTTAACTGCTCAAAACATTTTGAAAGAAAGAAAGAGACCATTTTGGCTTGGAGGACCAAAATGATTGGTATGTTTTCCACAAAAACAAGTGACAAATTTTGGGAACAACAAGTCTATCCATTAGTGCAATTATATGCCTCTTGTCTAGTCTTCCTAACCTAAACATTCATCTTAACATCATAATGAAATACTAATGTGAGAATGTTTAGATTAAAGAAGTGTAAGCCTAATTAGTATCTTGGTCTCATGTGTGACATGTATCCAACTAGTAGTTATCAATTAATTTGGTGTATCACCACCTTTAGGATATTTTACTTCCAATTTTCTCTGCTTTTTTCCTTGAAATAACAGGTTTGATAGTGATCTAAAAGTGGTACATCAAGGGAGTTAAAAATATCTATAGATTCACCTTATTCTTAGGCTACCAATAGCCTAGAGGTGTTTCATCTATACCACTTAGATGAGGAGAGCTAAGACATCTCCTAAAAGGGTGTAAATCTAAGTGATAATAGTGTTTGGCATAATCAGTGGGACTAATTATCCAAAAAGTTGAAATATTTTTGGTGTTGTCTTTCAACACATCAACCTTTGGAGGCATCTATCTAAGCATCAATGACAATTCCAAAGTTACATCAGCTGGTCAAGAAACCCAATTTTTCATTTTGAATATTATTGGTAATTTTTATTTGTTTTCTTGTTTCCCAATGAAGTTTCATGGTTGGTTTTGTTGTTTAGTATTATTTTACACAAGTCAATGAGATATCTCAAGCTTATGACATTCCCTATCAGCCTTTGTATGATTATTTTTAGCCTTACCATGATCCTTACCAACTATAATATGACCCTTATCAACCTTCTCATGAATTTTATTAGTCCTATAACCATCCTTCTCAATATCTTTCTCTTCCTAGTCAACCTAGTCACTTCTCAAATCAATCCATTTCAACTTTCAAGAAAACTCTCTTAAGCTATGAGAGGTACATGATGTAACTTAAAAAAATAAAGGGTACATGGTAAAGATGTTCTTAGTCATCTCATTCATAATGTGAGATCCATTAGAGCTAGTTAAAATATAGTGGGCACCTATTGAGAGAGCAAATTGGTGAAGGCTCACAAGTGAGATGCTAGATGTGAGTGGCTTTGTTTCATCTTTAGAAGATAAGATAATAATTCATGAGGATAATCCTCAAAAAATCTACTAGCTCTCATATCCACCTCCCTAATATTTCTATCAATTATACTTGACCCTTACTCATGAACCCAATCAAGCTTATCAAAGCCATATTTTTTCCGATCAACTAGAAGAGAGAGTTGGGAAGACAAACTTTGATAGGTAAATTGAGTTATACAATAATTAGATGAATCAATCCATCTTATTATAAAATAAAGTGGAATCTAAGCCCTCATTTCCATCTCCCACTACATCCACACATCAAGAAGAGACTTCTAGATATGATATCCCAAGTTAGATACAAGGTGGAAAATCCAATCCTAAGGAGATCCTAAATTTCTTGAACACTTCTTCCACTCCTCAAATTGCATCACTAACTCAAGAAGAGAATCCTAACCCTAACATCCTAAGATAGAATAATTTAGTGAAATCATGGGAAAAAAAGGGGATAAAATCCTAGATAAAGAGTGTGAAGTTGAGAAAGAGATTGATCCTATGCAAGCCCCTACCACCCTTCTTCAAGAGACCTCTTGTTTTTCATATCATCCCTATTGTAATCCTTATCCTCAATAACATGACTATCAAACTCAAGAGATAATTTTCCAATATAACCTATCCTAGCAAATTTAAGAGTTAGAGTCGAGAATGAAATTATTGAGTCAAGGTGTGATGGAAGGTTTAGAGCCAAAAGAAGATCCTATGCCTAAACACACCCCATATAACCTTCCTCAAGAGAGTACTCAAGTTGATTCAGGTTTTAATAAAGTGATTTTAAAATGGAAGGAATAAAACCAATATATTTTATTCCAAGGTTTGTCTCCCCTTCCTCAAGAAATCCCAAAAGAATCCCCTATAATTCATTCTCAATTTGATGTTGAGTTTTATGTTTCACCTCCATGAACTAGTTCATCTTGTACTCACCCTATCACCCTTTGCCTTGATGGACCTATGATATGGGAACATAAATAGGATAATTTGGTTGATAATAATTTAGAACTCTTGTTTAAAGAAAACATAGTTCCTTGGTAACCTCATTGGGATAGGTCACTTGATTACAAGATGCCTAGCATTGGCATCACCAAGAAGGAAAAATAACTTAAATATATTACAATCCTTGAGAAGAAAATTTAGGTTACAAGAATTGAGATACAACTTGAGAGCCCTCAAGAGGTTCTAAGTGATAAAGAAGAGGTGATTTATTGTGTTGAATCTTCTGTTTGTGTTGATATTGAAGAATGTCTTCCTTGTGCCAAAGGAGAGGAAATCATCAATGGTTCTTCCATCACTATCCAAGATATCAAAGATGGGAAAGAAAAATTATCTAATCAACCTTGGGATGACTTATTTGAAATCATTGGAGTAGGTTATACTCCTCTTTAAGGAAGCTATGATCTATTGAAAAATGGAGAAGGCAACCTTGACACTCAAGTGGGTATGCAAAGAAGAAGTAAATTTTAAAAATTTTCCTTTTAAGAGGATATGAATCCCATGATGATATGTTTAAAATAATAAAAATGGGTTATCATCCTCTCAACTATTTAGGAGAAACACATTAGCTTTTGAAGGATAAAACAAGCTTCTATTGGCCTCAATCTTCCAAAAAATAAGAAACTACTCCTCTTGAAGCCATGCCTACCAAGAAGATACAAGTTAATCATGAGATGAAGAGTGGGTATTAGTATGAGGTAAGTGTAAAAATTTAAGAGGAATACATTTTCGTTAGAGACCTATTTAAGGATGATCTACTTGAGATCAAATCAAGTAAAGTTCCAAAGAATAGGTCTTATCCACTAAGCATCCAATCCAAAGAGCAACATGCTTGGCACTATGATTAATCTCATGAAGAAGAATATTCAAGGAACTTTCCTTTTGATCCTATAAAGGAAGTATGATTAATTGTTTTTTATGCATAGTTGTTTGTTTTCTATTTTCTCTAAGTGCTTTGAGCACACATGTGTGTCTTATTAATGTGTTTGCTTTGATTTGTGTGTGTCCTTTATTTTGTGTGGTTGAGGTAATTAGTTGTCTTGTCTTGGTCAAAGACTTGTTGTCAAGTTTCAGGTCTTCTTGATTTGATTTAGACTTTAAATGACTCCCTTGGCCAATAAATAAGATAAGGCTATTGATGTTTAGTATAATAGGCATACTACCCTTATGGGTCACCATTTTGTTGACCAAATTTGACCCTATCAATCAAATTGGGAACCTTATAGGTAGAAAATTGATCTTTAGGTGTTTTTAGGGGTATACTATTATATAATAGGGTGTATTATATGTCTTTTGATGTCATTTCATGATGTATTAGTTTTGGTCTTAGTCATTTTAATCCTTGTATCTTTTTGAGTCATTTAAAGGTAAATATAGAGAATTAAATAAGTTATACAGACTCCTTGGGTAAATTAAATGTGTGAAAAGGTGGTTTTATATGCCATGCCTTAATCAACTATTTCTAACTAAAAAGTGGTAGGTTCTTCAGAAGAAAGAGCAATTTTCTTGGAAAAAGGAAAAGTTTGGCACTTGTATAGCCCATAAGGGAGTGTAACACATGGGATAAGGTTTTGAGATGATTTTATAGCTTATTAATACTCATTTAAAATCTTTAAATAGTTTTTAAGTTCCAAATTTTAGATAAAATCATTCTATTCCTTCTTCACCCTTCTAAACACAAAGAACCAATTAGCAGGTTTGTGATTGGTATGGCCAGTTGGAGAAGTTTCAGACAAAATGCATTTGGGGGGTGATATTAAACTTATGAATATCCATTTACATTAAAAAAATTCAAATATTGGTCAATTTTTGTTATGAATAATCTCTAACAAGTCGACTATGTTTTTTTGCTCATTGTTTCCTACACCCTAGAGGTTTTGATCTAATTTAGACAAATTCATACAATCCAATTGGTGATGTTGATTCCAGATGATGTTGGATATATCATAAAAATAGATAATTTCTTTTTTTATTGTTTCATGTTATTTTGATATGAAAATCATCTCATGTTGTAGGAAGGTGCCATCATATGAGGTTTAAGTCAAGTTTCCTTATTTTTAGAATGCTTGGTTCTCTGCAAGGGTCTCATGTGAATTGGATATGATTTTTACCATGTTTAAATTACATAATTACCACCTCCTTATATTTTTAACCTTGTAACACCATGTTTTTATGAAAATTTTAGTCTTTCCATACTCATAGTCAACTCTTTGCTCATTCTCACTTGCAATCATAGGGAATCACATATATGGAACATATTTAGCATGATTCATGGAATTGTAATGAAAGTATCATGATTTTTAACATACTATAATATCATTAACATCAATTAAGAACCTTCACTTGTCATAATAAGGGACTGCATTACTACCTTAGTCATACACATAGTCATATAACAGAAATATGCACCTACAAGAGCCTCTCAAGATGACATCATGGTGGATTGGGAGATTTGATATGTGTTTAAATATTTAATAATGATAAGAGTGAACTTGAAAATATTTTGAGGGAATATAATTGATCACAAACACATATATCTTTCACACTTCCTAAAATTTTACATTTGCTGCCTGTAATTGAAAATGGCCACCTACAGGTAATACCACATAAATCTGGGGTGTCCTTTGGGAGTGTTGAAACAAGTGGTGAAACTCATTTTAGTATCCTATTATGTTTAATATGTCATAAAATACCCATGAGAGTTGTTTATTTTTTATGAAAACTATGAATAACCTTCCAAAAGTAATGACATTGTTCAAGGACATTTTCCCTAAAAAGCAAAAATAGAGTACCAAGCCCTTTTGAAGACATATCAATACAATGTAATGTTGAGTTTTAATCACTCCTAGTGAACTCATTATATATACATATAATATGAGGGAAAATTTTCAAAATATATAGGAAATATGACTAATGGAAGACAATAGTTGAGCATCTCAAAGTTGTCATTTGAACACTAAATCCCTTCACTATCATCTACAAGATCTGAGCTATAAAGAGACTTCTTTACCCAAGTTGATAGTATTAGACCATATCACCATGTTTATATTTTTATATATGTTTTAAATATAATTTATAATCTAATTATCATTTAAATAGTATGTTATATTGAATTTTGATCCTATTCACACCTACAAGTGTCCCTTCATTTGAAAATATTCACCTATAGCTGATTGTTATCTTTTATGCTATCCACAAAAAGGACTTAATTAGGGAAAAAATAAAATTTATCCATGTAATAGGATTAAAAATTAATCTAAAATATCTTTTAGGGTTTTTAATTAATATTTATAATAGGTTTCAAGGATAAAATCCACATACAGGACCCTATGCAGTCATCCGTAGGTGATTGTAGGTAGACGGTAAACTAAAACATGGTGTCTAAATGATGGTATAGCCTAGGATATGGAATTAATAGGTAAATATAATTAAAAATATTATATTTACAGGTTTTAATATGTCTGATGCAATTTTTTCAAAGTCTAATCCATGTAAAGTCACCCACCGATGCCCCTCCAAAGCAAGAAACACAGTCAAGAAGTACATATAGTCTTGACCAATCAAGGTGTATGAAAGGGAATGTGGGAATTTTTAATTATAAATGGATTAATAATAAATTAATAATTATTTTAATTACTTAAATAAAATATTAAAAATGGAAAATAAATAGAGAGATACCTCTAAGGATGCATCATATAATCTATATCCTGAACCCTGCACACAATATACTGTCTAATAGTTGGTTTTGGGTTTTAAAGGGGTTAGAATGTCTAATGACCTGATGAAAGGAACAAATTTGGTAAAATTTTTAATTATTACCTAATAAAACTTATAAAACCTTTATTTTTTCCTTGAATAAGAGGGATATACCTCAATATTTTGTCTCAGAGGTCAGCTAGTCAGGAAAATTAGAATTTTGGCAAGTCAAGCAAATGATGCCAAAATGAGTAAAGGACATAATAATAACATTTGAGGGAATCAAGTAACATATTTTTAGGTGAATTTAAGGTTAAATAGTGATATTAAGAAATCATATAGTATTATATATCTTGAAATTGTCAAAACTCTCTTGCACACAACTAAACCAAGTATGCTCCAACTAGGTCTAGTTGGTGAATGAGAGGAAGGAATGAGAAAGAGCACTTGTAAAGTTTTATAAATTATTTTTTGAGATTTAATGAGGTATTAAAAATAATGAGACACTATACCATACATAATAAATCACTCCAAATGATCAAAACTAGTGCAATTCATGCTAAGCCTATTAGGCCTTAAAAAGGCCTAGAGCCAAATAGGGGTCCAACTTAACTTATAACTCTTAGTGAGTTTTATAACTTGTTGGAAAATGATTATAGGATGAATTTATACATTTATAATAAATTGGTATGCAAGGGAAGTTGCAAGGAAAGCCACTTTTGGCTTTGAACCAATTCAAGCTTGAAAAGAATGGAGAAAAGATCTTAGGTGGTCAAAGATAGAATCTCATATCTACTTGGATACCTCGCATGGAGACTCAAGGGGATAATATTATTTGAATATGGTGATGAAAAAATATTTTGTGGAATTATTTTCTCTATCCAATGTTAGACATTTATGAAACATCACTAAAGATCAAAACTACCAAAAACTCTTGTAAACCCTTGCTAGTAACTATTTTTAGAAGATTAAGAAAATAGTGAGCCCAAATGGCATAGGTTTCCCATAATTATGGTTTAATTTTTTAGGGGTCTCTCTCAGGATCCTCCCCATCCTTTTGTATTGTATGTAATTATATGGATGGAGTACAAAGCATGTTATTTTTGATAGTTTTATGTGTTTTGTAGGTTTTAAAAGGAGTCTAAAGATGTCAATCACATATGAATTAATATTTGAGATTAATATATCTCCATATGTATATTCAATGATTAAAAACAACTCCTAGTTTCCTCAATAAGAGCTCTCATCTCAGCTAGTCAGAACTAGCATAGTGAATATGATGGTGAGAAGGTTTAAATCTTTAAGTAAGATGATTTCAAGGTGTGCTTGATTCCTATAAGGACATGAATGGCCTTGAAACATTTAATTCACCTCATTTTATGTATTTTCATGAGAAAATAAATCCAATTTGGAAGCCAAGTGTGCAAGGTGTGTGAAAAGAGTTATTTCTTTGACTACACACAGTGATGGCTCACTTTCAGAAGAATCCAGATGATTAAGAATGTATATAATTCATGAAAGAGAATGTATACAACCCATCCCTCTCAATAAAATCATGAGATGTATCCTTAGTCTATTTTGGGATGTTCTACTATGGGTGAATGATGAAGGCAATTTTCTTGTGTAGAATGAGAACTCCTATGCCACATTTCATAAGTTGCATAGTTTGGAGAGCCATTTATCCTATAAAATCTTGAAAGATTTATATAATAATTCATTATTATACACATTTAACTCCTCTTAACATGACACTTGTCCTTGTGACCTTTAGACTTATTTCTTCTCTTCTCTCTCTCAAGTTCTATAAGAACTAGCCATTTTGGCTATTGTAAGGATGTTCCACATGAGTATGGAAAAACCTTGATCATTTAAAAACCATGGATAAATAAATACTACTGATTTTACCTCTTCTATGACTATTCATAGTTTTTTCACTTAAATTATTGATCTTGCTTAGTGATGATTGTTGTTTCTTTAACATTGTTGTCTCATTCTCTCACCTATTTATAGCTTGAAAGCTTCATCCTGTAGGTCATGTGAAGTGTTATATGAAGTTTAAAGGTTGAGTGAATTATTATATTCATTAGTTTTATTCTAGGACCATTTTCAAATCTTCTTTAAACATTCATCACAACCTCATAATTAAATACTAATGTGAGAAGATTTAGATTAGAGAAGTGTATGCCTAGTTAGTCTCTTGGTCTCATGTGTGACATGCAGATAGTTGGTAGTTATAAATTAAATCGGTGTATCACTACCTTTAGGATAGTTTAATTTAAATTTTCTCTCTTTTTTCTTTACAATCATAGGTGTAGTAGTGATCTAAAAGTGGTAAATCAAGGGAGTTAGCCCTATCTAGAGATTCACCTCATTCTTAGGCTACCCACAACCTAGAGGTGTTTCAATTGTGCCATTTGGATGAAGAGAGCTGAGACATTTCCTGAAAGTGTGCAAATCCAACTAAAAAAAATAAATATTTTTTTAAGCACATAGAAGATCATTTGGATAATCTAGAATATGTCTTTCAAATATTTATAGAGTTTATAATATCACTAAAACTTAACAAATGCATCTTTTTGGTGTAAGAAGGTGCCCTTATCAAGAAAATTATTTCAAAGGAAGGGATAACAATCAACCCATATCAATTCAAGGCCATCTTGTCTCTTCCTCTTCAAATCCACTAGAAAAATATCTTGATCTACCTAGGGAGAATCAAATTTGTGAGAAGGTTTTTGCCTAGTTTTGCCATCTTAGCCAAACCCCTCATTGTGATGTTAAATCAAAATGCTACATTTTATTAGATGCATGGTGGAAAGGAAAGTTTTTAGGTCATCAAGTTCACCATATTGAAATCTCCCACCTTGATCAACCTAGATTACAATAAGCATTTTATCCTTTATGCATTTTATGGAGCTAAAGGTATCTAAGGCATCCTTACACAATAGAATAAGAATTAGATAGAATATCCAATTGTATTCTTCAACAAAGAACTAAAGGATTATGATTTGTGTTATATCTTCTTAGAGAAGCACATACTTATAGTTGTGAGATCACTCAAGAAGTTTTGACATATGCTTTACAATAACAAATTTTAACTCTTGGTCATGTATGTAATCATCAAATAATTCATACTTAGCAAGGATATCAATAAAAAAAGGGCTAGGTGGATCAAAAAACTAACAAAATATGATGTAGACATACAAGTCACCAAGCTAGTGTGAGGAAAGGGACTCTGTGAAAAAATTGCCAAAGTGACAAAACCAAATGATGTATTTTTAATATCATATGAAAGAGAGCACACAAGCCCAAAATCCTTAGCCAATTGGGTGTAAGATATGAGAGCCTTCCTTATACACAACATATACCCTCTTGGCCTTGATAAATCTATGTTCAAACAACTTAGATTGTAGTTTATTCCCTGTGTGTTTGTAGATGGTGCACTTTTATAAAAGGATCTCAATGGAGTCCTCCTAAGGTGCATGAAACCAGAGAAATTAAAAAGAATTATTCAAGAATTCCATGATGGTCCTATGGGAGGCCATTATTCACCCAAGACCACTATTGTGAATATCATATAAGGCAACTATTATTGGCCAAAATCGTTCAAAGATGCACACACATATGTGTGAAAGTACAAGAAAATTGTAGGAAAGAAAAGTCCAGTAGCCTTACCATTACACCCTATTTGAGTTGATCAACCCTTCATGTAATGGGGCCTATATTTTATAGGCATGATTAACCCACCATCAAGTGATGGGCATAGATGGATTATCATAGCCATGAACTATTTCATAAGATGTATAGAAGTGATTGTGCTTAAAGAGGGTAATGAGACATCCATCCTCAACTTCTATGAAGGCATCATAATGAGATTTAGTGTCCCTAAAATCATTATCTCTGATAATTCATTGGATTTCCTTAAAACCAATATCATTGAATAGGCCCTCAAACACAACATCTATCTGAGCTCCTCATAAAATTATTACCCATAAGGAAATGGTCTAGCTGAGTCCATGAACAAGAACTTGATTCACATCATAAATAGGACTCTGGAGGATAATCAACAAGCTTGGAATACTAAGCTTAGAACCACCCTTTGAGCTGATCAAATCATGCCCAAGAAAGTATTAAAAATTTCACCTTTCATGCTATTCTATGGAAGGGAAGCCATATTATGACATCCCTTGAGTTTCCTTCATTATAACTCATGCATCAATTGTAGCTACTTGACAATGATCCACTCATAGTAATATGAATTAAGGTAATGGAGCTCAATGAAACTAGAGTGCAAGCTGAACACACCATGGACCTCTAAAAAGTACAAACCAAGAGGGGTTTTGATAAAGGAGCTAGCTATAGGAGTTTCTAAGAGGGACACCTATTGCTCAAATGGGATGAAAATAGAGTGAAATATATAAGGAACACTAATTTCAACATGATATGAAGTGGTCCATATACCATAGCTAACTACAATCCATAAAGCACCTTCTAACTTATGAGAATGAATGGAGAAGGGCTTCCCATCCTAGTTAATGGGATTGATCTCAATCACTACCTCTATTTATTTTTTATATAAATTATAAATAAGTAGCTTAGATGTTTTATTGATCTAAGAAATTATATGTAATGTTTCTTATTTTAGTTCTATTTCCTCTCAGCACCTTTGGTGTAGTTCTTGTTTTACCAAGTGGGTCTCAATTCATTCCAAACTTAGAGGTACAAAATTAGTGAATTCACAAGTGAAAGGAATCATAAGTTATGAAGACTTCATACCCAATGGATCACTCAAAGGATAATAGATTCCTTTATAGTAGGCAAGTAACCCATAAAGGTCACCAAAAGTGTTGACTTTTTAAGTCATCCCTAGTTAGTGTAGGGATTATAGAGAGGTTGCCTACCATCATGGTCTTGGGTACTCCATGAAGAAGGTGTTCAGGTACTTCTCATCTATATCCAAGCCTAAGATAAATACATAGGGATACATGATAATACATTAATGATTTTTTCCTATATAGAAATTTTAACATGCATCCCATGTGTAGGATTGTGTAGTGCACAAGACCAAGAGGCACATGGGTTCAAGATGTAGGATCTCCATGTTCTAAATGGTTAAAGGTAGAGTGCATGTAGTAGATATGAATTATGAATAGAATTATTAGAATCTCTAATATTTGTGCATGACCTTATTTTATTTCTCATGATTAACCAATGTAGTTTTACAACCATACATAGGATCCTAAATATGTACCCATAAATATCATAAGATGTAGTCCAAATCCATACTCTACCTCTACAAGTTGTAGTTCAAATGACTTCTACGTGTACCTTAGCAGATTAGTGTTTACAAATAAAGGGTGTATACACATTTTATATGCACACATAACATAAAAAGAAGGGAGTGCATGCCAAATATCACATCATAGACATTTATGACATATCAAGTTAAAAAGATAGCCTATTAAAATAAGTGCCATATGGCAGCAAGGTATAAAGAAGGTAGTTGGGAGAAATTGAGAGGGGCTTGATGTATTGTCAAAAGTGATAAAATACATAAGTGGCTACCAAACATCAAGATGTGGATACACACCATCCTCTAACCTTATCTAAAAATATTCCATTTCCCTATGCACATGTGTATCCAAAAAGGATCTTCCCCCTAACTCTAGATCTAATCACTAAACAAACTTTAAGAAACATGGCCATAGTACCACATAAGAATTAAATCTACATCTATCTCCCCAAGTGACACATTTATTGTAAAATATGCTTATTCACTATAAAATCCTAATTATTCACCTATAAAAGGGTCAACATATTTTTATCAATCTCATGCTACTAGAATTTTCCCTTTAAGAGCACTTGTAATAGCTAAATCTTGAAAACTAATGAGAATTAAGTTAACCTCTTTTCATTCTTGTGATGATATGTGTGTTATTTGTTTTTATTTATTATTGAATATGGGTAATGTTTACCATTCTCACTATTTTCCATTCCCAACACCTCTTAATTGAACTTAAAACTCACTTGTAGGTCATATTCTGTGTGCACCAGGGTCTATGTTGATAGTATTTATGGATAGTTTGTCATCCCTCTTAGTGTTACACTATGTTCCCATGCCTCCATGTGAAGATTTTATGCATTTGGAGTATCCATAGTGGAATATGTGTGATATCATCTTGTTTTTGAATTTTTGTATTATGTTTATGATAGTATGAGCACTCGCTGTATTCTTGGCACATTTCCTCTTTTTATTTCAGCATCTCTTAGCTTTTGTCTCCCCTTTCCTTCATTATCTTAGGTTTAGACTAGTGGTAGATTTACCTTTCTAATCTTTAAGTTTGTGCATTAGTATTAAACTAGGTGCTCTTAGAATAGAAAGAATCTATCCTACTCTAAAGGCTTGTCCCAATGAGTACAAATGTCCTATGCCTTAGGGACATTCTTATCATTGCAATGAGACAACCAATGATCGCATGTGTAGTTGAGTGATAATAACTCCATGCCCAGTGTCATAGAATTTTTTGCCTCATGTAAAACCTCCATGCTAAGTGTCCCACTACAAATCACCCTGTTCTATGGAGCATCCATAGGTGCATGTTTCAAATGATAATAGTTCTCATGCTTCATTCTTTTTACTACTCCATATCTTCCTTCCACCTTTATCATGATCTGTTCAAGCACTCCTTACTGGTCTTTCTTCTCAACCATGCTTTCTCTTTCATTCTCTTATTCTAATGGATTCTCATACATCTTAACCCTTTTCATATTCTCAAACATATCCTCTTTGGATTCACCTTCATGATACTCCACCATCTCAAGATGAGTCTTCTTAAAGCCTTACTCATCCTAAACTAACATCTCATTAACCAATTCAAGTTCATCATAACAAAACACTTCTTGGAAACCTCTTAACTTAATATCATCATGCATTCATTTAAATACCTCAAATGTAATAATACCAATTAATTGGATTGATTTGTTACCTTTTTCAGTCTTTATTTATTTGTTTTCTTGCTCACTTGCTTGTATCTCTTCTTTCATAAGTCCTTTCTCTTCAACTCTTGGCATGTTACTTGGATTAGTCCTTGGGAGAAAACCACCCTCTCCTTTCTTCCTTAATGCTATATTCATTTTAATCCTTTCTTAGATAACCTTTGGATAGATCTTATCCTCCTCCTAACATGCATTATTTCTCTAATCAAATCCTTTGTGAGGATCATGGTTGTCCTCCTCATTCCTTAGCTCTATCATGAACTCTTGTGCTTCATTTATTCTCTTTTCAATGTGACCATAGAGTGAATACCTCTCTTGCATCTCCGTACCTGCACCATCATGATTAGTACCTATCAATTTAACTGATGAGACTTGAATGTCTCTTCTAAAACCTCATCGTTCTTGACACAATATGTTGATTTTATTTTCTTCTTATAAGCCACTATAATCTTCTCTATTTTATTATTAAGTTCATTATCTTATCCTTTACACTATTTAATTACATCATTGGCTTTCATCTCTTTTTATTTAACCAACTCACATAATTATATTCCTTATTTACCTTGGCTTGCAACTTGGTTTGACTCTCTTTTTGCTAATGCTTCTCCATCTTCATGGATGTAACTCATTGTTTGATTCTAATTTTCTACCCTTGTATGACCTAAAACTTCACCTTATTAGATTATTCTCATGGGCAACATGATCTTTGGCTTTGAAAATTTCTTTTCTTCACCTTAAATTTCTACCTATAGCTCATTTATGATATCTCTCTCCTCTTTAATTTGACTTAGGAACTTTAAGATATTATTTTCAACCTCTTACATCAATGTTCTCCATCTAAAATACTATTATTCATTGTGATCTTTCATAACTTGTACCATCACTTGTATTTGGTATCTATCTCCTTCATGTGTCAAGATAGATACTATTATCTACTATAGACTAGTTTGTATACCTTACTGCTCCATGATGTATTCTACCATATCCATAAATATTCCTCTCTTGAGACTCCATTGTCTCATGCCAAATGCTCATATTCTCAACTATTTTTTTAGGACAAACTTTATCCTTCTCTTTATCATTGATTTCATTCTCTAAAACCTCAAAATTTTCTTGTAAATGATCTCAACTCTCATAGACAAATGTTTTGTCTTATTTCTTAGTTATAAACTCTCTATCACCTACCTATAATCTCTTGTTCTAACTACTCTTTGATATTTTTATTCAATGCAAATTCATATTACTAAGTTTCATACCTCTTATCTCCTTCCTTTTGATTCCATCTTGATTCTTTTATTCCTTCCATGAGGTATATTTATTTTTGAAGATCTCCCTTTCCAAGAATATCTCAATTTTTAGTGTAACAAACCATTGTCCCTCTATACATGGCTGCCCAATAATCTTCTTCTTCAACATAAGCATGATGTTCATGCTTGTTATCCTTCATGTTTTCAACTTTTATGTCCTCAAATGGACTTCTTATTCTTTCCTCACTTTTGTACCTTCATACACACATGATAATAAATCATAAGATTTAAAAACTTGAGGCTTGTTTGCTGCCATCTTCTCCTTCTTAGGTTATTTTATCTTCATGATGTTGTAACCAACATCCCACTTTTCTCTTTAACGAAAGGGGAACCCACCTTTTTTAGACTTTGGTCCTAATATTGAACCTCTCTATTCATTTTTTATACAAAATATAGAAAATATAAGGCACTTCACTTTTTGGTAGGATGATATTGGAATTGTGTTTTATGAGATTAACTTTTGTATTATAGAGATTATTCTTTAGGTTTATATCTTTGAGCTGATTCTTTTATCCCTTGTGCAAATTATATTTTTGGAATTTATGTTTTAGGTGTTCTTGTCCCTATTTTTTTTTGGGCTTATTATTAAAAAATCCTTATATTTTTGGTAAATTATTATAGAAATTTTATCTAAAATAATTCTCTCAAAGGAATTTGATTGGCAAACTCTTTGCCTTATAGAATTTGGGACCGTAGACATTTTCCCTAAAACAAATTCCCCAATGGATTATCCCTTAAACCCTACCCAAATTAACCTTAATTTTTTTTTTAAATTCCCCTTATCCATATGAAATTAACCTTTAGGAATTTCAAAAGTGCCCTTTAGCCTTCACAAAGTAGACCCTTTGGGAAAACTTTTACCCTAAAATAGGCCCTTCAAATTCTTTCCACATACCCTTTGGGACCTTTTGAACTAGCCCTTCAAACTTTTTGAAAGTGTTCTTTGAAATAGCCATTTTACCTTCCCTAGATGAACCATTTTACCCTTTAGACAACTTATTTTTGGGCAGATACACTTTAATTTTCGTGTGATCTACTCTTCATGACTTTTGTGATAATCCTTTACCCTACGGGACTTATCCTTTGGGATATTTATTTTTGACCCCTTTTTCCCATGAAAAGTTCCCTTTAGCCTTTGTTTTTTAGATCCTTTTATTATGGACATATCATTTGGAATTTTTATCCCATGCCTTTGACCCTTTTTCAAAGAGTCCATATGCTCTTACCCTTCTTAGACATACCCTTCTAGACTTTTGTCCCTAGCCCTTTTTCCTTTAGCCAGTTTTTTTAGAAATTTTGTCTAAGAGAATATACATTTTAGCCCTCCAAACCTACCCTTTAGATCTTTTGAAATGACCCTTATCCATACAAAAATACCCTTCAATAATTTTAAAAGTAACCTTCAACCTTTATGAATTAGAACCTTTAGGAATTTTTTCATGGACAAAATGCCCTACAAAGTGGACTATTTGGATCAAAAATACCCTTCAAGGAAACTAAAAGTGCCCTCTATACCTTATAAATAGCCGTTCAGGATAATTTCTTTAGGACTTTTGCCTAGATAAATTATTTAGGGAAATTGTTGCAGACATTTTGCTCGAAACAAATCCCTTTAGAGGATTAGTCTATTGATGTTGACCCAAGAGCATTTTTTGACATACACCCTAAGTGATTTATTACTAAGAATACCACTATTATCATCATAATTAGCCAAAATAAAAGAAAAAAAATACTTCTTATTAATACTTTAAAGACCCCCACCAACCTGAGCTAACAAGTTTAAATTATATGTGAAATAAAATCCAAGTGAATGTTGCACATTTATGTCACACAAATTGATATTCAAATTAGGAATCTATATAGGTGATATGCCATGATTGAAAGCCATCATTGCATTTAAACTAAATTACAATTGAATTATTCTACTATCATTATAATGATTAAGAGCCTTAGTTCCTACTTCAAAGAGTATTATAAGTGAAACAACAACTGTGTTAGAGCGAAGTTATTTTCACTAGAATACATTCATATATAATACATAGGAGAAGCATAGAGCATGTAGCAATGGCATCTACATCCAAAACATTCTGAGGTAGTAATGTACCATCCCCATATTTGATTAAAGACTCTAAAAAAAATTATGGATACAATCTTCAATGCCATGGTGTTTGGAGATAAATACACAAACTATTCAACATTATGGGATGTCATTGATTTAGTGGACATATTTTCACTAGAATTTGATATGACACTAGAAAATAGATTATTTGTGAAGGAAGTTTTGGAATCTAAATGCCAGAGATTACATTTCACTACAACCAAGCTATAAGTGATGCCACGTATCCACCTCCTTAAAGACCTATTCTTCTTTGGTAAGATATCACAGGATGCATTCCTACATCACTCTAATAACAACCCAATGGTCACTTGCATTTCAAGGCTAGAATTTCAAATATATTTACCATTGAGTATCTATGATGTCTACATTAAAAATCACACATTGGTAAAATTCAATGCAAAAAATTTAATGGAGAAGGTGTTGTCTTCATGGCTCTTCCTTGACCAGAACATCACATAGAAAAGGAAGAAACCAAAAGGGACATCCCAATTGATAGATTTAGGATGGGGATTTGCATCAGCATGGTGGTCCTCAATAGATTCTATGGTATGACTAGTATTCAATTCATCAATTTGGATTGGGTACCACTATTATATATGATGCTCACACATGACACTACATACACCCTAGATGAGATCATAAACTGGTGGTTGAGGGAGTAAATTATCCACAAAGATAGGTGCCTCATGCCCATTAGATATTTCTTCATGATGTTTTAATTATTATATCCGATCATTGGAAAGTGTTACATAAACCTTGGTGCATTATGGGCTCTAGCCATAGACTATGAGAAGAATAGTATTTGTGATCACTACCAGTTCATGCACATCTATCACTATACCAAGCATATGGCAAGAATCTCCAAGGATGTGTATCCTTAGATTTGGCAAGATATTCATGGATCACCCATGCCTCAAATTTGGCATAATAATGTGAAGAAATTAGATGGGAAAGGGGAGTATTTCCTATACCTCAATTTTACTATCATTATGGTATGGGGAAATAAGGTTGGCACCCTTTGTCTCCCAAGGTTTATTCTAAACAAGTTAGCTAAACAAGAGATTGCCTTTGAACTATGGAAGAGTATTGAGGAGGATTTATCAAGGTAGAAGAAAGACTTATAGTTTGGTCATCTAATAACTATTGGTAGTATGAAATACATAATGAGAAATCATCTCAAGGAAGCTAGTGGAAAATGTAGGAGTTATCCTTTCCTTGCACTTCCACATAAAGACTAGGATCCACACATGATGATCTAGAAACACATTCATGGATTCAACATCCCATTTAGTCATAAGCCCTATGATTATGAATTATTATTTTTTAATGTCAAAGCTAATGAAGAAGTGTTGGAATAGGCTCAAATTGATAGATTATAAGAGGATCATCTAATAATGGTCCAATATGACCCTTCTATTACTACCAGGGAGTTAGATGGTAAGATGACACTTTACAAGGGCTAGAAACATTGATAGTTTTGGAGAGGACAATCCAAAGAGCAATCCAAGGACCAAACTACCTCCTCTTCCTAAGGATTCCCTCTAAAGTTGAATCTTAAAGTAGTGAAAAAGAAGCCCAAGTTACCCAAGCCTAGTTTAATCAAGGGAGGACAAGTAGGGGATCCCATCAACATTAGCTCTAATGAGGAAGAAATAACACAAGAGGTGCATACTACTATTTCTATCCAAGTGTCTACTATTATGCCCCAAATTCATATTATTTCATCTTTTGGGATAAAAACTCTAGGAGTAGTAGCATCATCACCACATGTCTTCCCCTCTCAAGTAAGGTCCCCCTAGTCTACATGAGGAATCCTAAGACTTTTATGGGTTGTCCTATAATAGAGGCATCATAGAGTTTTCCTACTTTTAATCTATAGTCAAAACTAGCTAGGGGAGACATAGTAATAATTAAAAATATTGAAGATGATTCAGATGAGGAAGTTTAGTTGGAGACATCCAAGGCTATGAACCTCCAAGCAAAGCTAAAGGAGCTTACTCTTCAAGGTACCCAATATTTATTTAATTTTCCTTTATCTTATGTGCTCATTTTTGAATAGGATACCTTTATGGAAGTTTTGCCTTATATCCCCTCCACTCCCACTACTACTATTGTTCCCTTTATGTCCACTTCCATCCCATTCACCACACTGACCCCTTCTATTCCTATTTGCACTTCCACTGTTAAAGACCTCAAGAAAAAGGTCTCTAGGAAGGTGTAGATAATTTTGGCCACCTCACATCTCCACATGTAATCCACTCAAATCACTTTTCTATTACCAACTGCCAATTCCATAGAGGAGACCATAGTGACAACCACTAGCAAGGGTAGGAATGATAAGCCCCAAATAGTCATGGTCCATCCACTTCCTAAGTTTGGAGGAGTGAATTGGTATAAAATCATATGGCTTTCCCTTCTAGATGTCTTCACTAAAACCCATAGCAAATAATAGAAATTCAAGAGAAGGTAGAGGAAGAGGTTGTTATCATAACTTCTGATGCATCCTAACTTGATATTCCTCCTTGGGTAGTGGATTTGAGGAGCAAGGTATCTCAATTTACAAATTTCAAGATCACTAAGCTCCCATCTATTTCTACCTTTTTTGATCGTCCAATCAACATCATATAAAGGTTAAATAAGAGAAAATTAGAAGATGAAAGGGGCACCTAGATCATCCTTGAAGAAAGGTAGGAGGTGTTCTACCTTACCAAAAGGTAGAATAGATAGCCAAGGAAATCATTAAATGAGGAAAATCTAGCAGACCTAGATCAAGCACACAAGGATGACATAGTTATAATCCATAAGGGAAATAAAATATATTGGTAGGAGATAGAAGTAGAGGTAAAAGTATTAGATAAATAAGTGGAGTAACTCAGGGAGAAGGCCGAGACAATGCACATTCTTGTTAGCATAGAAGCTGAAGTCTAGGAGTCAACTTCAAAATGTTATAACTCCTTAGAAGCAATGGAGTTTATGAGGGCTGAGATGGTCCCTCATGTGAGCTAGGCTAATCAATTATTCAACTCTATAAGAGATGACAATGAAAAACTAATAATGATAGTTGTATATATAGGCAACTCCCTATGCAGTCATTTCAACCTAATGACTATGTTATAGGCATCTAATGCCTTGAACCTAATATTCATTTGGTAGGACGAGGAAAATGATTGGTTACTTAATGTTGGGTATTTACTCCCCAAATATCATGCACATGAGGCTCAAATTATTTATATTTTTCATGAGATTAAATCATCTAAAGTTAAAGACTCCATTGGTAAGCTAATTAGTAAGCTCAATTTTGACAAGCTTATCTAGAAAGTGACTGATGAGTTTAAATAGAGATTATAAGGTTTATCAATTGAGTAAATTGAATCAAAATTAATCAAGGATTGAAATAAGGTCACTTAAGTTGAGATATTTCAAAATAAATTTCAAATGATCAAGGATAAGCATACAAAGCTCCTTAGACAAATAAAGAGAATTCATCGACCATCATTGCTAAATTTGGACATCATATAAAAGCAACATGAAGCTATGCATAAAGTTTATGAAGATAAAAAAACAAGAAATAAGTAGGTTTTAGGTGGTGAAACTAAATCTTCATCTACCACATCAAATTTCACTCCAAAAAAGGTGCATATAACACATAAAATAAGTATTTTTTGAATATAGAGAAATGAATAATTTTGATCATCAACAAAGTGTCCTAAGTATTTTCTTTCTAATTTTATGCAATTAGTTACTACTTTCATGGTTGTATGATTTGATAATATTTAGTGTGCTATAGCTATGAATAGATTCTTGATTTTTTAATTGATATACTAATATGAGATGTAAAATAACTATTAAAGGATAAGTGGATGTATCAATTAAATTAGTCAAGTTAATTGAATCATATTTTTTAAGGTGTATTTATGCTTTCTTTGGTGTACTTTTCTATGTGTGCATAAAATACCTCATATAATTCTTTTGCTTGAGCCATAATCTCCTAATTAAGGGTGTGAAAAAATTACCCTAAAAGGAGAAATCTTTATCTCAAGCATGTGAATTTATTGTATCCTTATTCCTTTAGACTTCCTAGCCATGTCTAACTACATGTGTGTTATTATTGTGAGTAATATACATAGGTTTGAGAAAGAATAGGTATGTCCAAAAACCAACTAGGGAAGTAATTACCAAGAACCACAAAGCCTTATTTTCTATCTTATATTATCTTATTTTTTATTTTATTATAAAGACCTACCTACTTTATATTATAAACCAACCACCCATCCAAATCATGTATAAATTCACTCTATTATAAGGCCACACCTCCATCCAAAAACTTTATCAACAACCTACATGCCCTGCCTTTATTCTATCAAAAAGTTGAAATACATCACATAACTACAACTTGGGCCTTGGAGTGGAGTTCACCTCCATAGAGATCCTAAAATTTTAGAGGCTACCTCATTTGAATGTAGTGTGCATAAAACCCACATCAATAGGTTGTCCTTTTTTCTCATGTTTTTTATCCCATAGTAGTACCAGATCCAAAATTCTAAATGCTTTAACTTTTACTCTTTTATCAAAGCACCTTTTGACTACATCTTAGTGTTTATTGAATGCTTACAAGGCTTCAATCCTTGAATCCTTATATTATATCAAGAAATATTGATTCCAAGTTGTTATTTGGTTCTATGTAATCTTACATGAATGGATAAGTGGGTAGTTTTAATGTGATGGGGAAAATTGGTTTGTTCCCATATACTAGCAGGTAGGGTGAACCTTTCAAGGGTTGCTTTTATCTCACTTGGTCTACCCAAAGAGCATAATTTATTAGATTATGCTAGTCCCTAGGCTTATCCCTTACTGATTTCTTGATTGCATCAATCAGATTCTTATTTTATAATTTTACTAATCTATTTCCCTGAGGGTAGTGGTTAAAAGCTAACTTGATTATAATCTGATTATCATGTGTCCATTCAGTCAATTATATTGATATCAAAGCTGGTCCATTATCACACACCAAAAATATGGGTGTACTAAACATATTTTTTATGTGTTCTTCCAAAAATCAAATCAAATATTATGCTCTGCTATTATTTGTGGTAACTTCTGCCATCCATGAAGTACAATAGTCTATAGCCATAAGAATAAATTTATGGTTTACTAAGGAATTTGGGTTGATTGCACTATTGAAGTTTACAACCCACTATGCAAATGGAATTCCTTAAATAATTGGTTGTAGAGGCATTGCTATGTGTAATTATCTCTTGGCTAATACTTGACATTCATGGTAGTTCTTGATGTGCATATGAGCATCTTTGAAGATGGTTGGCCAATAGTAACCTAACCTATAGATTTTTTAGCCTATGTTATTCCTAGCAAGGGGTATACTACTGATATTTTTATGAAATTTATCTAAAATCTCTTTATCCTCCTCTTTAGATATATATCTATGATAAATACCCCCATAGTTCCTTCTGTATAAGACTCCCTTCTTGATCATGAAATAAGCAACTTTGAGCCTCAAATATCTCCTTCTTTATATACTAAGCTCTAAGGGGAAATTTACTATAATTAAATACTAGATTATATCTATATACCATTTTCTTTTAAAAACTTGTGCTACACTTACCTCTTCAATGGTGATTCAGGGATTAGGCTCAATCATGAATTGAATAATGCATTGACCTTTGATGATATTTGCAAGCCTAATCTCTATGTCAAATTCCTTGATCTTGGACATCTATTTACCTCAAAATTATCCCATCTCATTAAGTTACTGGGTGAGATTGATTGAAGGATCGAGTATAATAACAATGGTTCTATTCCTCAAGAAGTAATGCTAAAAATTTTCCACTACTTTGACAAGATCAAAAATCTATTTGTTGATCATCAAATACTTGAGCTATGCATCCTTTATATTTGTGCTCATGAAGGAAATTAGATGCTTAGTTTCATCCTTATTTTGTGTGATACCCATAACAATAGTGTGTTCTAAAGTGAATGAGTATAGATGAAAATCTTTTGTGAAGTTTGAACTAATCAATACTAGAGCCTGAGATATGCCATCTTCTATGTCCTAAAAAGAATTTTTGGCTTTAGTTGTCCACTCTATTTTAGAATCTTGATTGGGCATGGAATTTAGAGGCTTGATGATATCTATAAACCCTAAGATAAACTTTCTTATTAATTTTATTTTCCCAAAGAATGATTTGAGCTCATTCTTTTTATTTGGCTACTAAATTTTTGAAATTACCTTTATTTTTTCTAGATCAATGGTGATTCCATCCTTTGTGATAATATGTCCCAAGAGTTTCCCCTTAGTGACTCCAAAAATTCTTTTCTTTAGATTTAATGAAATACCAAACTTTCTACATCTCTTAAATATGGACCGTAGGTGACTTACATGATCCTCTCTATTCTTTGAAAACACTATGAGATCATCCATATAGATGAATATAAATTTTCCTATTAGTCCCTTGAAGGCATGATCCATGGCACATTAAAAGTCATATCCTACATTGATTAGGCCAAACAACATCTTTTGTATGCATAAGTACCCCATTTCATGGTAAATGCCATCTTTATTCTATCCTCAGACTGCACTAGCACCTAATTGTATCCTAAAAATCTATCCAAAAATGAATTTTTTTTAACCACTCACTATCTGTATTACCTCCTCTAGAGAAGGTAGAGGATAATTAACTTTCCCAAAAAGCCTGTTCAGATTTTTGAAGTCTACACATAATTTGATCTCACCACTCTTCTTTCTAACTAAGACCAAATTGGCCACCTAGGTAGAATGTCAAATTGGGAAGATGATTTTGGCACTTAATAACTTATCCAATTCATTTTTAATAAGAGGCTCCAAATTATAATTTACTAGCCTCTACCTTTATCTGAATGGTTTATGGTCTTTCCTTAAGGGAATCATGTGAGTGATGACCTATGGGTTGTACACATTCAAGTCTTTATAGGTTTAAGTGATAACATCCTTATATTGATTAATCAAATATTTAAATTGCTATCTTTCCTCCATAGTGCAGCTAAGGTTGATATTCACATAACATGGGTTATGGTCATCTCCCAAGTTTTATCTTTTGAATTTTGATTCATTAACTTTAAGTTTCCTAAGTTTTGCTTAAGGGTCTAAGTCAAATGGTATTTATAAGGAGACTAAGATGGATGGAATATAATTTTATTTGAGTTGGAGAAGGCCCTCTTTATCTATTTATTCATGACAAAAGTGGTTAATGTCCTTGTCATCGATGATTTGGGAGTTAAAATCCCTTGAATATCTAAGAACTAAATAATATGTTGATCATCATTGAAGACCTAACAAATTTCAATATTATCTATAAGAGAGGGAAAAGGAACCAATTAAATAGAAAATATCTTTACCTCAAACTTTTATAATGGCTTGAGATTGGTAGCAGTAGTATCTAGTGAATCAACAACCTGATTTTGCTCTCTCAAGAGTGCTTCAATGTTAAAAGATTTAAAGATATAAATTAAATCCCATGCTATATGCTTATATTTCTTTAAATAAGAAAATTTTCACCAAAATTTATTCCTTACCTAGTGAACTACCAACTCTGAGTCATCAGATACCTTTATCTATTTTACATTATTCTTTAGTGTAAATTGTAGTCATAAAATTAGAGCCTCATACTCAGCTCTATTGTAAGTACACATAAAATTCAATCTATAAGATTCCAAAAAATTCTTCCCTTGAGGATCCATCAGTTCAATTCTAATTCCCCAATCCTTACTTAGACCTGGCTCCATCAAAGTGCATAGTCCATATCTGATTTGAACCTTCAAGTTTTGGGTTTTGTGTTGGATTGTGAGAGGTAAAAGTATAAATACCAAGAGTGGGAGATTCATACTTTACCTCTTCATTTTTGAAATTATATTCCATGATGTAATTTTTCATTCTTATCTCTCTATCAATTCTGATTTGGGTCATAATTCCTCTCCATGGTAGCCAAATATGTGAGAAATCTATGGAAAGGTATCCATTAAGCATTTTAGACCAATCTCTACTTAGCAATAATCCATATCTTTCTAGTATGTCCACTACTAGGATATCAATATTCATCTAAAATCTTGGTTTTGATGCTACTTGAATGCATACATTATTCAATTCTCCCACTATTGGTACTACTATTTTGTCTAATTGAGAGACTAATCTCTTTAAAGGGCTTGGAGTGAGACCAAGATTTTTACATATGGAGGTAGGAATAATAGTTGCAGATGCTTTAGAATCAACCAAATAATTTATGATTGTTCTTACCAAATTCTCTAATTGTCAATAGAAATGGTGGCACTTTGAGCTTGCTCTTATAAATAATGTTGGCATCAGTAACCTTTGCTTTATCTTCAGTCACTCTAGTTCTCTCCATAAGATCCTTTCCAGCAATGGAATTATACAATAACTCTTTTTTCTTAGTGATCTAGGCTAACTCATGGAGAGTTATATTTTCCTTAATCTTCTTCATATCTTATATAATGTTGTATCCTCCTTTACTTGGTTCTTCCTTGTTTGGTGGATGATCATTCCCTTTTGGAGGGGGTGGATTGTTATTTACTTTATGAGTTGGAGGAATTACCATGGTGTTTGGAGGAGTCAAGGTGGTTAATGGTTGTTTATTCCTTAATTTGTATGCACCTCTCTATAATTACTAAAAAACATTAACTTCATCTATATTATCTTTTCGTTCATTGTCATCTTCCCTTGGGAATGGAAACTCATGATTTTTAAAGAACATGGCTCTGTTAGAAGATCTAGGATCTTGATGAGATTCTAGTAAATTATTCATCTAATCCCATCTAGTTATTTCCCTATAAAAGATCTCAAATGTTATATAGAACTACATATAATCAAGCTCACCATGTTGGGGTATGTTGTGTATTTTACACCAATTAGGGAGAGCCATTTTAGTGATGTTCATATTTGGGAGCTTTCTAGGTTGATCCATATTGTTATTAGGCTTAATTAATGGTTTGTTATATCTTTATAACTCAATGTTCTGATTGCCAGTTGGGGCATTGGTGTTACCCATCTTTCATTACATATTCAAGAAATCAATTCTCAATTTTTAGACCATCTTTTGAATAGAATCCATTTCAGCTTTTTTGGAATCCATATCTTGTAGAATAATCTTGGGGAGTGTAGTCTCATGTTAGTTCTATTGGTAACTATTTCCTATCACATGATTATTCAAGTAGCCAAAATTTGGCTGCATCAACATGTACAATTAATTCTAATTATTTTTTGGAACTTTCTACTTCACATGTGGTAACAGATTAAGCACTAGAAATCAATTATTGATGTTAGGTGTCCTAGGTGTCTACGAGTTGAGTTGTTTATCAATGCTAATATCCTATTTGAATGACAAAACCAAAGTATTAGAAATAAGTGATATTCTTGGGAACATGATGGTGATAGGGTCTAAGGTGTTCCTGTACATCTCTAATGCTAATACCAGTTCTATATTATACCATGGAGTAAACTAGTTATACATCTTCTACCATCTCATGTTGAAAGAATGTATGGGATTATTAGGCTCCCTCTTCATATCAATGAAGTGATGATATACCAATCCAATATTTATGACTTATCCAAACTATGCAAGAAAAGTTGTTTGACATTCCTCCCAATTGGTGATGGAGTTTTTCATTAGATTTAAATACCAATCATAAGCAACATCTGTTAAACTAAAAGGGAATAATCAACATGTAATATCTTCATCAATTATGTTCATTAATATTAATTTCAACTTTAATATATTTGGTATGCTCTTTTGTTGTCCTAGGTCTTGAGGGAGAAAAAGATGGTAGATACTTTTTGATATTCTAGGGTAAATCATGCACATCTCCTAGGATGGTGATGGAAGATTCAACTAACTAGAGCTATTTTTGAGCCATTGGTTGATTAATAGGTAAAGGGTTTCATATGGGTAAGGGGTGCCTTACTAGAGGTGGTGGATTATTCTAAACTAGAGTTATTTGGATAGCTCTAGGTCTCTTATGACTTGTCAAGGGTGGTGATAATAAACCAGTCTAGGAATTGGATTTGGTCCCTCTCTTGGGTGACTCTAATACAACTCTAAACAAATAATAACCTCTTTTATTGGGAGGTTCAAAGGCCTCTGTATAACACCAATAGAGTACTATTTATGTGGGTTTTATGCACATTATAGTCAAATGATGTAGGCTCTAACATTTTAGGATCTCTATGGAGGTGAAAGCCACTCCAGGGCATGAGTTATAGGTATGTAGTGTATTTCAACCTATGGATGGAATTGGGGTAGGGTATATAGGTTGCTAACAAGGTTTTTGGATGGAGTTGTGGCATTATAATAGAGTGAATTTCTAAATGAGTTGGATGGGTGGCTAGTTTCTAATCTAAAATGGGTAGGTCTTATTAACAAACTAAAAAAAGAGGGTAAGGTAGGGTAAAAAAGAAGGATCCATGGTTCTTTAGAATTACTTCCATAGTTGGTTTATGAACAAACCTATGCTTTCTCAAACTTATGTTGCTTGCTAGTAGCAATAACACACATTCAATGAAATATGGCTAGTAAGTATAATGGAATAAGGATGTAGGAATTTCATATGCTTTAGACAAAGGTTACTCCTTTTAGGGTAGTTTTTACACACCCTTGATCAGGATATTATGGCTGAGGTAAATGAACTATATGAGGTAGTTATTACACACACATAGAAAACTACAAAAAATAAATCATAAATACACTTTTAGAAATATGATTCAATTAACTTGAATAATTTATTTGATACATCTGCTTATCCTTCAATATCTATTGCACATCTCAGACCAATATATCAATAAATAAATTAAGAATCTATTCATAGCTATAGTACACTAAATATTATTAATTTATACAACCATGAAAGTAGCAACTAATTACATGAAATTGGTAAGAAAATACTCAAGAAACTTTACTAATGATCAAAAAATTTATCTTTTCTATATTCCAAAAATCTTCTGACCCATAAAATTGAGTGGGGTTAAAATTGTATATATAGACTTGGGGAAGGGGTCACCTCATTCTCTAAGTTCATGTAAGTGATTACAAGTGTTAGTTAGAATATGTAGTTCTGACTACAGTCTAAAACCATCTAAGAGATACCTAAAAGTTAAAAATAAATAAAACTAACTTTTTAAAATTATGCAACATTTGCATGTACACAAAATGAAAAGTTATTTATTTATAATTAGCCACTCAAAATCTAAGTACATTGGTCATTACAAAATTGTGCATGCATCAATTTTTAGCCTATCAAGGCTTACTCATTTGAAGCACTACATTCACCTTAGTTGGAGTGGAAGTTGACATGGAAGTCAAAGATGTAGTTGAACCATCTACAGCTTTCTTCTTTTTTTCTTTGTTATCTTCATAAACTTTATGCACCACTCTATGATATGTTCATATGATGTCCAAATTTAATAGTGATGGTCGATGAATTCTCTTTGTCTGTCTAAGGAGATTCACATGCTCATCCTTGGTTATCTGAAATTTATTCTTGAATATATCGACTTTAATTACCTCCTTTTGAGACTTTTTCAATTTTTATTCAATTGATAAAACTTGCAAGATCTATTTAAACTCATCAACCACTTCCTAGATAAGCTTGTCAAAATTGAGCATGCTAATTAGCTTACCAATGGAGTCTTTAACTTTAGATAACTTCATCTCATGGAAAATATAAAGGATCTGAGTCTTATGTGCTTAATATTTAGGGACCAAAGCCCCAACATTTTGTAACCAATCCTTTGTCTCCTCTTATCTAATAACTACTATGTTCAAGGCATTATATGCCTCTAGCATAGTCATTAGGCTGAGATGATTTTATAAGGAGTTGCTTATATAGACAAATAACATCTTTAATTTCACACTATCATCTCTTAGAGAGTTTAACAATTTATTAGCTTGGATCACATGAGGGGCCATCTCATCCTTCATAAATCCATTGCTTCTAAGGAGTTATAACATTTTGTAGCTGTCTCCTAGACTTTAGCTCTCTGCTAGTGGGATGTGCACTATCTCGGCCTTTTTGATCAGTTACTCCACTTTTTTCTATAATACTTACACCTCTACTTCTATCTCTTATCAATCTATTTCAATACCCTCATGGATTATATTTATGGCATCCTTGTATGCTTAAGCTAGATCTACTAGATTTTCTTCATATAATGATTGCCCTAGCTATCTATTCTACCTTTTGGAAAGGGAAAACACCTCCTACCTTTATTTAAGGATGATCTAGGTTCCCTTTTCATCTTTTAATTTTCTCTTCTTCACCTTTTAGATGCTATTAGTTAGAGGATCAAACAAGGTGGAAATATATGGGAGCTTAGTGATCTTGAAATTTGGTAATTGAGAAGCCTTGCTCCTAAAATCCACTTCTCATAGAGGAATATCAAGTTGGGGTACATTAGAGATTGTGAAAACAAGCTCTTCTTCTACCTCTTTTTGAGATTTTTCTTATTTCTTATTGGGTTTAGTAAAGACATATGGAGGGGAAGGCCATATAATTTTGGACCAATCCACTCTTCTAAACTAAAGAAGTGGATGGACCATGACTATTTGGGGCTTGGCCTTCCTCCCCTTGTTATTGGTTGTTACTATGGTCTCCTCTATGAAAGTGATAGTTGGTAATGTAAGGTTGATTTGAGTGGATTGGATATGAATCTATGATGTGGCCAAAGCTATATGCACCTTTCTATACATCTTATTTTTCATGAGGTTTATAGTAGTGGAAGTTCCAGTAGGAACATAAGGGGTTAGTGTGGTAAATAGGATAGAAGTGGAGATGAAGGGAGAAATAGTAGTAGTGGAAGTGGAGGGGATAGAAGGGGAAACTTACATAGAGGTATCCTGGTTAAATATGCACACAAAAGATAGTAAAAGACTAAATAAATATTGGGTGCCTTGAAGAGTAAGCTCCACTAGCTCTACTTAGAGGCTCATAGCCTTGGCTATCTCCATATTAGCTTCCTCATCTGAATCATATTCAATATCTTTGATGATTACTACATCTCCCTTAGCTTGTTTTGAGTTTAGAGTTTGAGTATGAAAACTCTATGATGCCTCTACTATAGGACTACCTATGGGAGTCCTAGGCTTCCTCTTGTACACTAGTGGGGTCCTTGTTTGAGTGGGGGAGTCCTATGGTGATGATGCTTTTTCTCCTAGATTTTCTATCCCAATACATTAAACAATATGAATTTATGGCATAACAATGGACACTTGGATAGAAATAGTAGCATACACCTCTTGTGTTATTTTTTCCTCATCAAAGTTAATGCTGATGAGGTCCCTTACTTGTCCTCCCCTAGTTAAACTAGGCTTGGGTAGCCTAGTCTCCTTCATTGCTTTGAGATTTAACTTCAGATGGAGTCCTTTAGAAGAGGAGGCAACTTGGTCTTTGGATTTATCCTTAGATTATCCTCTCTAAAAATTTTAATATTGTAAGCCCTTGCAAAGTTCCTTCTTACCATCTAACACCCTAGTAGTAACAGAAGGGTCATCTTGGATCATTCTCAGATGATCCTTTTGTAATGAAATAATTTGAGCTTGTTTCAACACTACTTCATCAAAACTAGAATTCAAAAATAAGAAGTCATAGTCATAGGGCTCATGACTATAGGGGATGTTGATTCCATTAGTGTGTTTCTAGATCAGCCCATGTAGATCCCTATCTCTTTATAGAAGTGTAGGGAAAGGATAACTCATATGTTTTCCACCAACTTCCATAAGATGCTTTCTCATTATGTATGGAATCTTGTTAATAGTTATTAGATGACCAAAATATAAGGTTTTATTTTACCTTGAAAAAATCCTCCTCAATACTCTTCCATAATTGGAAGGCAATCTCCTATTCAACTAACTTGTTTAGAACAAACCTTGGCAGACACAAGGGGGCCAACCTTGTTTCCCCATACCATGATGATAATAAAATTGTGGTAGAGGAAATAATCCCATTTTTCATCCAAATTATTCACAATATTATGCCCAATCTGATGCATGGATAAGCCATGAATAACTTTCCAAATATAAGGATAGACATCCTTAGAGATTCTTACCATATGCTTGGTGTAGAAATAGACGTGCATGAACTGGTAGTGATCATAAAAACTATTATTATCATAGTCCATGGTTATAGTCCAAAATGCACCAAGTTCTTTGTATCATGTTCCCATGACCAGATCCAATAAGTATGACATCATGAATAAATCTCTAGTGGGTATGGGGCACCTGTCTTTGTGCATAATTTGCTCCCTCAACCACAACCTTATGATGTCATCTAGGGCATATATGGCATCATGTGTGAGAGTAATATATAATAGCATTACCAAATCTAAATTGATGAAGTGAATTCTTGGCATACCATATAATCTATTGAGGAATACCATGCTAATGTGAATCTCCATCCTAAATCTATCAATTGGGATGGCCCCTTTTGGCTTCTTCCCTTTCCATGTGATGGTCTAGTTAGGGAGGATCCATAAAGACAACAAATTATCAATCAAATTTTATACATTGAATTGCACCAATGTGTGTTTGTTGATGTACACATCATAGATACTCAATGACAAATATCTTTGAAATTTTAGCCCTAAAATACAAGTGACCATCATCTTGTTTCTAGAGTGATGTAGGAATGTGTCCTATGATATCTTGCCAGTGAATAATAGGTCTCTAAGGAGGTCAATGTATGGCATCACTTCTATCTTAGCTATAATGAAATCTAGTCTATGGTATTTAAACATAAATAATTCCTTCATGAATAATCTATCTGCCAATGTCATATCATCTTCCAATGAAAACACATCCACTGAATCAATGACATCCCATAATGCTAAATAATTTATGTATTTATCTCCAAACACTATGGTATCAAAGAATATATCCATGAATTCTATAGAGTCTTTAATTAATATGGGGATGGTAGATTACTACCTTAAAAAAAAATTGGATTTAGATGCCATTACTACGTGCTCTATGCTTCTCCTATGTGATATGTATGCATGTATGCTAGTGAAAATAACTTAGCTCTAGCTCAATTATTGTCTCACTCATAGTACTCTTTGAAGTAGGAAATATGGATATTCATCACTGTAATGATAGAAAAAGAATTAAAACATAATTTAGTTCAAATGGAATGACATTTTTTAATTGTGGTGTATTGCCTATATAGAATCCTTCATTGAATATTAGTTCATGCAACATAAATATGCAACATTCACTTGGATTTTATTTCAAAATTAATTTAGACTTGTTATCTAAAGTTGTTGAGGGTATTTAAAGTATTAATAAGAATTATTTTTTATTTTATTTTGGCTAAGATGATGAGACTAGTAGTATTCCTATTAATAAAACACTTAGGGTGTACGATAAAAAATTATCTTGGGTCAACATCCATAGACTAATCCTCTCAAGGGATTTGTTTTAGAAAAAATGTCTATAATAATGTCCATGAAGGATATATCTAGGCAAAAATCCTAAAGCAATTATCCCAAAGGGATGTTTCTAAGGTTTAGAGGGTACTTTCAGTTTCCTCAAAGGGTACTTTTGATCTGAAGGGTCCACTTCGTATGGAATTTTGTCCATGATAAAAGTCTCAAAGGGTCTAATTCATAAAGACTAAAGGTCACTTTTGAAATTCTATAAGGGTACTTTTGTATGGATAAGGGGAATTTCAAAAGTTTTGAATGGTAGGTTTGGAGGACTGGAGGTTCTATATTCTATCAGACAAAATGTCCAAAGGAATTGGCTAAAGGAAAAAAGGTCAGGGAAAAAAGTCTTTAAGGGTGTGTCTAAGAAGGGTAATGGCATATGGACACATTGAAAAAGGGTCAAACAATTGGGAAAGAAATCTTGAAGGATATGTCCATGGAAAAAGGGTCCAAAATAAAAAGGTTGAAGGGAATTTTTTGTGGGGTGAAGGGGTCAAATAGAAATTTCCCAAAGGATAATTCTTGTAGGGTAAAGGATTTAGATAAAAGTTGTGAAGGGTTGATCACACAAAACCCAAAGGGTATGTGCCCAAAAATAAGTGGTTGAAAGGGTAAAAGGGTTCATTTGGGGAAGGCTAAAGGGCTAGTTCAAAAGGACGAAGGACACTTTCAAAAAAATTGAAGGGTTAGTTAAAAAGGTCCTAAAGGGTATGTGGAAAGAATTAAAAGGGTGTATTTTAGGGGAAAATTTTGCTCGAAGGGTTTACTTCATGAAAGCCAAAGGTAACTTTTGAACTTCTTGAAGGGTACTTTAGTATGGATAAGGGACATTTTAAAAGTTTTGAACGGTAAGTTTTTTAGGGTTGAAAGGATAATATGTCAGGGAATTTATTTCGAGTAAAATGTCTATGGTCCTAAATTCCCTAAGGCAAAGAGTCTACCAGATGAATTCCTTCAGGATAATTGTTTTGGATAAAATGTCTAAAATAATTTCCCAAAAATATAAGGCTTTCTAAATAGTAATCTTTAAATAAAATAGGGCCAATAACACCCAAAACATAACATATAAAAATATAATTTGTACAAGGACCATAAGAATTAGCCTAAAGATATAAACCTAAATAAAAGTCTTTGCAATATAAAATTTAGTCTCATAAAACACAATGCCAATATCATCCTACCAAAAAGTTAAATGCCTTAGATTTTCTAGATTTTATATAAACATATGAAAAGAGATGTTTAATATTAAGACCAAAATCCAAAAAATGTGGTTCCCCATTTATTTAAATATAAAAGGGAGATGTTGGGTAAAAAACATGACTATCTCATTCTCCTCAAAGTTATTCTCACCTTCCTCTTGTCTACCAAATTGTTCATCTCTCATTAACTTCTTCATCTCCTCCTTGAGCTTCCTACATAACAATATTTTTTGATTCACATGGTCTCTCATGACAATATTTCTTCGTCTCTTTATGAGTAGCCTTATAGGCCACTTAACTCTCTTTTTATTCATCACCCAACCATACCATTAGCTTTCCTCTTCTTTAATGAGCTCCACCAAGAGCTTTATCCTCTCTATTATTTTATCTATCTCACTCAGATCTTATTAAACAATAAACCCTTTTTTATTTGCATATTCCTTCTTATTTCTCTCATTTTGGTACTATAACTTAGCCTAGCCCTTACTCACCTTTGCCTTATTTATATCCATCTTCTCATAATCAAGTCTTTTTCACCTTGATTTGGTGTCTCAACCTAGGTTCTCTTCTTTATTTAGTCTATTGACACTCTTGTCCAAGTCTTTTTAACCTTGGAACAACTCCTCTTCTTGGAGTCTCTATCTATTTTATCTTCTTCTCTTGAGCTTCTGCTATTTCTCCTCTTAGGGTTGCTCTACCAAAAAATATTACCTTTTTCTACCTCTCTAACTCATTTTTTCAACTTAACTTCATGCAACCTCAAATAACAACCTATCATATTCAAAATCATGAATTATTCTAAGAGATTACCTACTCTGATACCACTTGATTTAGAGTTGATGCCTATAACCTCCTCATTCATTACCTTGGCTCTAATTTCTAACTTTAATGCCTTCAATGAATTTGAATTTTCTTGCTTCATGCAAGTAATTTACTTGTTTTGGCACCCTTTCTCTCTCTTGACATTCCTAGGCATATAAGCCTCTTTACCAAAATCTATTACTCCTCTCTATAAAATACCTACTACCACTTCATCATCCTCTCCAGTTTTTCTACTTAACACCAACATCCTAATCTCATCCCCAATTTCCAAGACTACCTTCTCCATTTTTGTTTCTATCCTACGCAATCTCATAGAGCTTCATAGGCCTAAAGGTTTCTTACATGATCCCTTGGGTATTGTTTCCACATTATGGATCTTATTGCCATTCATCTAGTCTTTTACATCACTCTAACACATCCAATCATCACTTCACTCTCTTTCATGGTTCAAATTTACTCATTCCTTGATATATGTTCATAGGCCTAAAAGCCTAAAATATGATTCTTGTCTTATTTTCAGTACATATATGTCCATACACATTCTCATTTTAAATCTCATATACATCTAATCAATTAACATAATTATCAATCAATAACTCTCAAGCCAACTACACTTTCTCTCTTTAAGGCCTATTCCCTGTAGCCCTATTTTTATGCAAACCTAGTAAGTTAGGAAAATATATAAATATTACAAAAAATAAACATATTTTTGGATACCCTTTATTCCCTTCCTGATTCAAACAAAATTTTAAGACTTGAATCTCATTTAAGGTCAATTAACATAACACCCCTCTCAGGCAATTAGGTTTCTTTAGGCCTAGTTTAATGCAATGGACCTAGTGACCATAATGTAAAAAACTATAATGAATTGAAAAATATTTAATACTCTATATATGAAATTAAAATACATATTATTCAAAAGTTTTATCAAATTTTCTAGATGGAACAAAATCTATGCAATATTTCATGTTCAAACCCTAGTCTTGTTGTGCACAGGCATACACTAGGTTGAGATCTAATAAAAAGGACTAAAATAATTTATAATAAGTTAAAAAATATCATTAATGTTTTTTAGGGTCTTACCAAAGGATAATTACCTTATCCAATATCTTTTTTTTTCATAAAAAATCCCAAAACATTCCCAATAACCAATTTGATAGAATTCTGGTTATTCTTCTAGGATTGTGTTTAGTCAAATGAAATTATAAGTACAATATCACCATATAAATGAATTATTAGGATTAAAATTGGTATTATAATAAATTAAAAACCATTAAATATTATTTAAATAACTTAAACCTTTGAATAGAGTTCAAAACAACACTTAAACTTCTTGCATGATTGTGTTAAAATAAAGTTTCTTGTTGTTTGTACCAAACAACTTATATTCTAAAGTTAAGTGACAAGATTATACTCAAATAAAAATTAAAAAAATATGATATTAATTACATATCAAAAAACCTCTGGGGGATCCCAAATATAGTCTTAAGACAATATTTTATTCATTGATTACATTTTTCTTACAACATTTAAAACACATAATTTTAACAAAGGCAGAGTTCTCTTCAATCTTGATCAATTCTTATCTTTCTTAAAGATACACCTATATATACTCAAATTTATATTATCATAATACCTTCCTAAAAATCTCATCACTAAAATAGATTCCTCTATCTTCTTTTTTATCACCCCCAATATGTAGCATAACTTACTTTTCTTACCAACCCCACATAGGTGGCAGATAGAACTTATATTTATTGGATAATATTGTCCTTTTACATGATATGAAAATTAAGTAACATATTTTACATATTATTAGGAACTTTGTGACCTTTTAAAAACATTTCATAACATTTTCATACCTCATAAATCCAAATTACCACTCAAAGCTGGTTCTAAAATTCAAATTTTCAAACTCAGGGTTTTGGTGGGAAAATAAAAAAGGCCTAAAAACACACAATATTAAAGACTAATAAAGACTCCTAAAACTCCTATGTGACCCTATGATACCCATAAAACCCACAAAATATCTAATATGGTCATTATTCAACTATAAAACATACTAACTTATTTATTACTTGGTGATGCTCTTCATCAGAAATCATTCTCCTTCTCCTTAAGATTCTAGGTCCACTTATATATGGTAAAACCTTGTAAAAACTTGGGAAGTTTCATGGGATAATATGGAACCATTTAATTAATTAATGATTTACTACTATCTATGTATCTAATAATATGAAGAGGGATTCAAACCACATGTATTTATTCCCCTTAGTTTGAATGCATAATTTTTATCCTTTTTTATATAAATGCACCTAGAATATGACTTTTGATACTTGAAAATAATCACTCTTTACTTGGTTGGGTGTGTTTATAACTTGGATAATGGTTTATATTAATATATTTTTTTAAATTAAAGAAGAATAGGGTAAATTGTATCAATGTGTAGTAGTATATATATGCTTAATAATAATCTCCAAGTGATTGACAAGTATGGGTTTGATTTGTGTTTATATGAGTCCATTTGGGTCATTTATCATGCCTGTAAGATGATATAAAAGTTATTTGATCCATAGGAATGATTTAATTTTTATAAATAACCATTTTTGGGTGAGGATCACTAATGTCACCCTCAAGTCAATTTTATTGAATAAAATATTTTAGTTTGATGTTAGTTCTTAGGAGATAGGAATGCAAATGTGATGATCTAGATGTCTAAGTAATATTTTAACTAGTTTGACATAGATTTAGAAGTTTTTTAAGGTGATTTATAGTAAAAAAAGAGGGTCATACTCATATAAATCATGTGTTTGTGAGAGAATGGTGAATAAGATGCATATATGTGAACATAATTAATGTATCATGAAATTAGGTCAAATAATGACATTGTCAAGTACATAATACTATATTTTAGTATAAAAATGCCCCTCTTTTAATATAGTATTTAAATTAAGTAAAAATACTAGATTAAAAGGATGACTTATACATGTGTGTTTAAAACACACTTTGCGTTTAGGATATAGATCCAAATGTATAACTTTTCTCCATGAAAACTTGTAATTGAAAATGTGGTAGTCAATGTCCATATGTGAAATCTGAATTTTGATGTTGAAAATTGAAAAAAACATTAAGAGAAAGAAAGGAGTACACCTATATGTGAGTAAACCATTTTTCCCTTTACTTTTTATAGATGATGCTTCCTTATTGATGCATTGGATAATGTATAACCCTAAATTTTAGATGTGGATCCTACTTGGGTATATATGGTTATGAATATATAAATGACAATGCACAAGGGTAATAATCAGATCTACAATGGGCCAATTGAATGCTAAACTTAGATATAACATATGTTAAATTCATTAAACTAAGATAAGATAAAAATAGTAAGTAAAACTATTCTAAATATGAAAATGACAAAGAACCAATTTACTTAGCTGATCCAAATGCTAACATAGTTATAAATATAGAACAAACATGAAGCAAACTACAAGAGTATTTTGGAATAGTCATCAAAGTCTGCATTGAGTGCCTCTAGAGTTGTGAACACTAGCATCAACCTTAAAAATTAGAATTAATGTTATTATTTGAATCAAACATAGGTGTCTTGTAAAAAATACCTATTAGAAAAGGATGTGACCACTTGGATGCTTTTAGGTTTGCCTTCACATTCACTCTGGTGCATTCAAATCTAGGTCATAGACTATTGCTCGTTATGAAATTGTAAAACCCTAGTTCTTCATCTTCATCGTAAACTTTGTAAAATAGGTTAGTGTTCACATGGTGCTGAGATACCATAATGACTCCTCTATCAATGAGTGTTATCTACATATCTAATACTATAAAGAGGGCCTTAAACTTATATAGTTCTCCCCTATGTGTTGGATTATATGTGAATCTTGAAAAAGGTGTAAAGTAAGTACAATAGTGACCTATCTTATAACTTGGAAAATCAAGATCTTAGGCTAATACTTTAGTCATTCATACTTGTATATGTGTAGTCCCTATGAATAATTAGAAATATGAATAAATAGGGAAGATTTTATCAATTAAATGGTTTTGAATGTTCTTTAGTATGACTTTTAGGTGAGGAATGAATGAGGAGTGATTATGAATAAATACCACTCTTATTATGAAATATATCACATTAAAGTAGTTAGGTTGACCATTGGGATATGTTTCATTTAAAAATTAAATGACTTTAAATCACTAGACACCTATGTTAGGGTCAAACACTAACATCGATATAAGGGTTTTTGACTGACACTTATGTCCTAGAAGTTAGAAAATAGGCATAGGGTCAAAACTTGTATTGGCTTAAAATAAGAATATTTTAAGCATTATGGGAAAGATAGAAGGTTTGGGTCATTAACATAAGACTAGTCGGACCAAGAGATAGGACAAGGGGCACAAGATAGAATAGATGCAAGACTTTTGAAAGTGGGAAAGGTCTAGAGCTGAGAGGAACAACCAAGGTCTGAGTTTGCCAAGTATACAAGATTGAGGTGATATATAATTCATAAATTTCATCTACATTTACCCACTTTAATCTAGTAATGAAATTATTGGTTTAAAAGAGAATAAATGCGTACTTGGGTGTGTATAACACACCATGCCTTTATGTGAATTTAACATGAGTGATTTATTGGTGATTGACCTGTACCCAAGTGTATGTTATAGTCTATAATTAGTGAATATAATCTGAAATTAAAATCATTTGAAATGATAGAAATTGAAAGAGAAAGGAATAAAATTATACATGTGTATCGATATAACTACCTTGCCTATTGGAAACTTGATTTGAAATATGTATCATTATGAATAACTATAATTAAGATTAGGACAAATATATAAATTTGGAAAGTGCATATATCTAAGGATATAGAGATATAATGTAAGGCACATGCCCCCAACCTTGGAGAAAAAAATGAATTTCTAGCCAAAATTTGAGATTATCTCAACCATGTAACCCCATCATACTTATAACCTAGTGATTATGAGTGAACAAAGTAAAATCATACTATCAAATTGGTGAGGTTGGATGATAAATCTAGTCAAACCTAAAAACTTAGAAATTTTAAGTGATTTAATCATCTCAACTATACCAAAAATCAAACCAACTATTAAAGTAGATTGGCTCAATACAAACCATAAAATTCTAACCTGGTGGGTGGTAATAGTCTCTGAGAGTGTTTTGAAATCTGAAACTAATTTGGATTTTAAAATATTAGGCACACATTCTATAACATATGCACCTTAGATATGTTTCTTGCTAAAATTATGATAACAATGGTACCAATGTAAATAATTATGCCATAATTATGAATTTAAATTATATAACTATGTCCTTTGGCCAATTTAGAAACCATGTAAGTGTGGATAACATGCTTCCAAATCATGCCCCCACTATATATGGAAAATTTTAAAAACTAAAATATGTGCCAATGTGGAGGACATTTTTACAAAACATGCCCCAACTAAATTTGGGTGTGATGAATGTTGAATAAGTTTGAATAACATGATTCCAAAATATGGGCCCACCAAATTTGAAAACTATGCTGAATACTAAATAATTGTGGAGAACATGCTTCTAAAACATGCCCCATTGAATCTAAAAACTATGTCAAATGTGGATAACATGCCTCTATGACATTCTCCCACTAAATCTAAGTATGTTGAACATTGAATAAGTGTGTAGATCATGCTTCCAAAGCATGCACCCACTGAATCTAAAAACTATGTCAAATGTAGATAACATGCCTCTATAACATGCCCTCACTAAATTTTGGTGTGATAAATACTGAATAAGTGTGGAGAACATGTTTCTAAAGCATACCCCCACTAAATTTTAAAACTATGTCAAATGTAGAGAACATGCCTCTATGACATGTCCCCCCTTTGAGGTGAGTGAATAATAAAAATTGATAGTTACCTCACCTCAAAAGGATAAGACAACTAAATAATTTGTGAATGGAACCATGTAGCATATATAATAATATGTATAGTTAAATTTAGCATTTAGGTGCATAGAAAAATATGATCATATGAACACCTAATATTCATAATAAATATCATGGAAACCTCTAGATAATAATATGACAAGATCAACAAGAAAAACACACACACACAAGAGCAATTACATACAATAGTCCTAGGAAACCATAAACAAGGGGCATGTTCAAATTCTACACAATCCAAGGGACATGAATTAGTCAAATGTCCATAAAATCAAGAATGACACATATTCAAATGTCCATATAATAAAAAATGGCATATTTAAATTTCAAAGAAAACACACATAGGCATGGGACCACAAAAAAAAGAGCATATTCAAATGCTCAAAAAATAAAGACAATAGCAAGGCAAGACACTTAAAGAAGTGCAAAAATAAAACCATAAGAAACAAACATAAACATATCATAATAGTCAATGGATTAAATGTGTTAACAAAAAACATCAAATACATAGCATATCAAGTACTTTGTATAAGATATAATCATGGATAAAGGCATGTGTAAGTACATAATATTGATGTGAATTTTATGCACACCATAAAAGAATAAATGAGGTATCCTCTAAAATTTTAAGATCTCTATGGAAGTGGGGTTTCAATCCAGGGCACAAGTTATAGGTATGCAATTAAAATAGCAATGTGGTGGACTAATAGGTTGAGCCTATAGGTTATTTAACTAGGTTTGTGGATGGATGTATGAAATCTAATTAAAATCAATCACTAAATGAGTTGGATGGATGTATATTTACTCTATGGTGGGTATATATTAAATAAACTCAAAAGAGGGAAAATATAAGCAATAAAATAAGGCTCTATGTTCATGAAAGGTCACTTCTAAGATTGTTTCTTTGGTGGATAAATATCTCTAAGACCAATGTTTATTGCTTGTAGATATTACACACTCATGAACAAGAATGGTTAGTAGTATGGGAAAGTAAGTATAGGAAGCTTAATGATATCAATTAAAGGTTTCTCCCCTTAGATTTGTTATTTCACACCCTAATTTGAGAGATTACAACTTAGACCAAGCAGTTATCTAGAGTAACTAGAGCACACACCTAGAATACTATACCAAAGGAAATACTCTTACACACCTCTGACTATCAACTCAATCTATAATAATTACTTAAACTAATGAAATTTACCAATCCTCAATAGTCTTTAGACATCTAAAATTATAATTCATTAATTAAAAAAATCATATTCATCCATAATATTAACACACTTCAAAAAGTATTGAGTTGATATAGAGAAAGAATCTATAATTTCAATAACATGAAAAAGGAAGAGAGAACAAACACAATTACATGACAATCAATAGATGATTTATTCCTATATATTGATAAATAAATACAACATTTTTAAAAAGGGTTTTACATGTATTTAAAAGACTTGAGGAAGGGGTCACCTCATCCTCCAAGCGTAGAAAAACTTTAGGTTACGTTAAGATAACTAAAACCTAGGTTCTAGTTTGATACAAAACTATATGTTATAACTCATAGATTACATCAATTAAGCATTTGTTCATGTTTTAAGAATAATTCATTTATTTATAACATAAATATAATAAGTATTCACTAGTTATGGTTATCCAAATAAGTATTACATGCAAAATTATACAAAATTAGCCTTTGAGTAAGGCTAGCTTGGCTCGTGCTTGACACTACTCATTATTGTGGATAGAACTAACGTCATAGGTGTATTGGAGGTTGAATTTGTATCTAAATTAGTAGGCATAATTAAAATTTTAAATATATTTGAACTGGTAACTTGAGTTGATGCACTTGTGAATCTATTAGGAAGTGCAAAATTAGAGGTTGTGGTTGGAGTTAAACTAGTTGAACCAGAATGAACTGAAGTGGTATGTGGAATTGAAGTGGTAATTTCTGGTGAAAAATACTTCTTATCCTCTATATATTGGTAGTGTTTGTATCCCATAACATGTTCCCATACTCTGATCATGTCTAGAAGATAATGTATGTTCACCCTCTCTGCTTATGTCATTAGCCTTGTTGATCAGTTTTAGTAGCTCAAAAGCCTACCCAAAAAGCTTCTACTTCAATGGACTTATTCCTAGTTAAACTCAAATTTATTTTAATATCTTATAATGTTAATCCTTATAAACTCTACTTGAAATTATCTGAGTCTTGTTGTAACATTTGATAAAATATAGACTTGGCCACCAACCTCCTAGTGTTATCCCATGCATGTATCAATTATAGCTCATTCAAAATTTTCATTGCATACTTCTCTTGTTCGGTGATATTTTTAACTAAATCATCAACAACATTTATGCATTCATAGGCTTCTTAAGTCCTAATAAATACTACATTCAATGTATTTTATAAATTTAGTGGGGTCCTATAATTTAAATGGTTAAATATGTTATTAGTAGTATACAAGCCCAAATAATTGATCTTGTTCTCATCTTCCTTGAGAACCTTAAACAATTTAGTTATTGTGGTTGCATTATGAGACAATTGTGCTCTCAAAGAATGAATATTATCTAATATCTCATATAATATCAATGCTTCACTTTAGACATCTTGTTCTATCCCAAATGGAATATGGATTACATATTGTTTTTACTTAAATGTCTCTAGTTCCTCCTCTAATTATTTTCTTACATACTCTATGCCCTCATGAATGGCTAACATTTCTCAAGTGTGGGTCTTAATGTAGGACTTAAAGTCCTCAATATAAGGGGAATGAACCTTATTTCTATCTTGTCTCTTTGAAAGGGAGTAAATTTCTTCTTCTTTTTTTTTTCTAAAATTAGACCTTGCCCAATGCTATATTTTATATTCTTCTTCCTCACCCTTTATATAGAGCCAGTTGATTTATCAAAGAGTGATATCATGACGGGAGATCAATGATCTTCAAGTTTAGCCTCTTATAAGGTGACATTCCTAATTCCTTAGCCCAATATAGAAGACTCAAATTTGATGAATCTTTTGGTTATCCCTCTATTCAAGTGTCTTATATAGGCTCAATCTTAGGGGATCACTTTGGCATTGAATGACATATTATTTTAGACCAGTCTACATTCCCTAGATGTGGCATGGGATTAAAAATATAGACTAGTTTCTTCATTGGATATCTCTTGGTGGCCACCATTGCTATGGTCTAAACTACTCCTAATGATGGCATTGGTGAGCTCAATTAAGTGGAAGAATCTAACACTTGGGTGAGGCATTGAGTAGTGATAGTGGAAATAGAGGTGGAGACTAATGGAGTAGTTATAGAAATAATTGTGAAAATAGGTCTAAAAGGAGATAATGACACAAGAGGAAAATAATAGATAATTGACAAAGAAAAAGTAGAGATATTTAGTGATCAAATTATAGGAGAATGGCCTTTGGGGGTGGTAGATAGAGCACACTTACCTAATTGGTCACCACTAAGGGGTGCATTTCCTTTTAATCCTTGTAAGTTTAGAACCTTAGCTTATTGTATCTCTTATTTATCCACCTTATAAATTGGATCACCCTTAATTTAAAGTTGTTCTTAATCATTTGTTCCCTCTATAGATAGTGTTTATGGATTTTATACATTGGATTTTATTTTATAATAAATTGTTGTATTTTCAACCTGAGGAGTATACACGTGTTGGGTAAGAAGGGGAAGAGTCATACTAGATGTTATGGTTGTTGAAGCCACCATAGTAGGTGTAATATCTTACTAATTAGAGGACACTAAAAAAATTATATCCTCCTCTCCCTTAATAGTGATGTCCTTCACTTTTATTGATTATTCTATCAGTTCTTATTTCACCTTTCTAAATTCAACTGTGGACATTTGAAATTGAGGAGTTTATTCTTCCTCTTACACACCAGTAGATGATGTCTCCCTTACACCTTGATTTTGATATTTCTCAAGATTTTTAATCATAGTAGGTGGGTTTTAGGGGGCTTATATTTAATCTTGTAGCTACTGAAAGGGTGTGTTGTTCCAAAAATCTAATATGTCCATACCCCTAGTGGTAGGACCCTAAATTTTTCATGTCTAAGTCTGAGGGAAGGATCTACTTGGATTACTCTAAGCAAGTCCTCACTCACACCAACATTCATATCCTTTTCCTTGAATTTTTCATCATCTTTTACATTTAGTAACAATAAGTCATGATAAAAAGTATCATGCTTATAGGGAATGCCCAAGTTGTAAACTCATTGCTACACTCTCCCATGGGGGGGTCCTAATACCTGTGGGGTAGAGTAGCTAAAACATAGGCATTCTTGGAACCACCAGCCTCTTTGAAGTGTCTCTAGTATGTGTATTACATCTTGCCCATTATGAGGTGGGAGCCATGTAAGGTTCTATTATTACTCTTGGTCAGGTCCTCATCTATGTCATTCCATAATTGATAGCTAATTTATTGCTCAATAACTTTATCTAGGACATATTTTCTAAGATGAAGAGGGTTGACCTTATGTCTAATTAACATTATGAAAATGTAGTTTAGATACAAGCAATAATCATGTAAATACATGTGCATATAATTAATGTTCTTAGATATCCTAGCTAGAAATTTACTAAGAATTTCCATCCAAACTTGAGGATATAAATCCTATGAATTCTCAATGTGTTCCTCACATATGCATAGATTTGGATGAATGAGTAGAATTTTTAGATTCTATTTTTTATGTATTCGGGGTTTGGATTCCATAAATCCACATTGTGTCTATAGATAGTACCCATGATTACATCTAAAATATATGGCATCATATAAAAATTTACACCTTGGGGCCTCCTTTCCTTGTGTAATGTTAATTTTTATATGTTGGTGTTGATAATTTCCTCTAGTGTATAGGTATGCTCTGAGGTGAATAATAAACTAACTAATGGTGCCCACTCTAAATGAAATAAGTGTATACTTAAGTGGAAAAATAAATGGTTGAATAATGCCATACCAATATGGATTCCCATCTAAAACCTAGTAATGGGCACAAGGTTCTTGGTGGTTTCCTTGACTATGAAGGTCTCTCCTAAGAGAAACCATTTCCTTACTACTTATTTTATGATAATTTTCTTCTTCCAACCAACCACATTGTCAAAATCAAAGGTAGAATCTAGAATGGGTAAACATAAATACCTCTTAAATGTGATGTCTGATATGTATGTGATGATGGTGTTATTTTTGAAATAAAGTAAGAAATTACCATCTACAATTCTCCCTTCAAAGAAAAGGTCTTGAAATAATTCAATGCATGGTATGACTTTTGGCTTAGTAGCTATAAAATGGAATGTTTGGAATTTGAAGGGTAGTAAGTCATCTACAACTTATTTTTGTTCTATGGATGCATCTTCCTTATAAGTTAATGGGTTGACATTATCTACGACCTCCCAAAGATTCGAGTAATTGGCATAGAGACCCTTAAACATTGTTACATCAAAAATTGTATCTAGGTATTTTATTGAATCCTTGATGGAGAACCTGGATAATGATTAGGCTCCCTTTTATTTACTATATGAAGATGTCATCATTAATTCTAGGTGTTATTAGGATTCAAGATCTTGGTAATGGTGGAATGGAAGTTTATTATTTAAATTACATCTTATTTGAACATAATTAGGGATTTGAAATCATAGAAATCAATATATTCTCAAGTTAGATAGAAATAAATGGATGTGATCTTGGTTAGTGGCTTGATGTTATAAATTTTTGGTATTCATGTTTAGTTTGTACACCATCAATAACTAATGTCTATGATCTTATCACCTTTGTTCAAATTTAATTTGACCACCTAGGCATAGTTAATATGCCACATAAGATGCTTACTTATTTTGGGGGGGTGCCACAGTGATATTATTTTTGACACTTATCATTATATGGTTTAGTTGGGAGTTGAATATTATGTTTGGGTTTAATCATCTTATTTTATGAGCCCAAATTCCTTAACAAAATACCCCAAAGAGAAAAATGTTCTTTAGAGAGATTCATGAAACTTCTTACAAAAGCCAACATACCAAACACTTTTCCCAAAAAATCAAAACTTCTTGAAGACCAAAGTTTCCAAAATAAATTCACCTCATAAGAGGTACTAAATAAAATGATCTAAGGGAAATTTCTTAATCAAAAGTTACCAACCAAATTTTCCAACTGAAAGTCATCAAATGAAAGTTTCCAAAAGCCACAGTACTAAAGATCAAAATGTTCTTGAAGACCAAAATATTGAAGACCAAAAAAATTTCCAAAATGATGAATAAGTAATCATAAATAACAAAATCAAATAAGTAAACCTGAATACCTATAATACATAGCAAACTTTCAAATTTTCCATTAATAGATGAGTCTTAATAAGTCTTTCCAATGAAAATTGGTTGCTAGAAGAAAACACATGCAAAAAAGATGATTTAATACCAAAGATTCCCCAATTTACATAGATAATTAAATAGTATAACTTTCATGCACATCCATGTAATGAACAATCCTTCAAAAATCAAATGGGTTCTCCACTTTTCTATAAAAAATGCAAGGTGGGGTGTGTTAAATATAACAAATGGTGACTCATAGGGGTGAATACTCTTGAGTTTCAAGAATCAAGAATCTATAGTTTTTCAATCCCAATATCAATCACGAACCATATTATAAAATAAATTAATAGATTATAAATATGAAAGAGACTTCTGATAACACAATAAAATATACTTGATTTACACATACTTTGGACTAGTGTGTGTTAAAGTGATATATTTTACTCCTTGTCAAAGGATTTTAGCAAAGAAATGGGATGAGTTGTAGGTTTCATTCTGATTGGGCATTAAGTTAGCAAAAATTTGGGGAGATTAGGCATTGGTCTACTACCTGTCAAGCATCCATAGCCTTGACAAAGATACCTTTGATCACCCTTCCTTCAAGCATATAATTCTATGATGTGTAATGCAATGATATTATTTCATCATGTAGTCTTTTAATCCATTTTGATTTTATTTTAAAATTTTGGATTATACCTCTTCTCTCTCTCTCTCTCTCTCTCTCTCTCTCTCTCTCTCTCTCTCTCTCTCTCTCTCTCTCTCTCTCTCTCTCTCTCTCTCTCTCTCTCTCTCTCTCTCTAATGGAAGAAATTAATAGCTGACCACCTTGAGCTGGTGTTGGTATAATTAGGTTTAGAATGTCCTTTTCAAATTTAATCACATGAATGGTTATTAGCTCAAAAAAGTATTAGAATTTAATGTGTATTTGATCTAAAGAGATAAAAAAATCTTTCTAACTTTATATGGAGTTGTGGTATCAAATTTTATATACCTGGTGAAATCATTTGATTCATAACATTGTCATGATTAACTCTTTTGTTACTTACCTTGATTATGAATTATAATGTAAAATGTGTAACCCCATCAGTTTAGGTTGGGTTTAAAAACACATGTGTTTGTTTAATTATACTAGGAGTGATAAATTAGATTGCCATGAAGTAAAAGGGAAAACTATTCTAGAAAGATGTAAACTACCTAAAACAAACCAATAGACTAAGTAAAGCAAAATGTAGAAATCAAGAACAACTAGTCTAAAAATTGAAAACTATTCTAATGAAAGAAAATATAATTGATCACTACCTATACCAAAACATCTATTGTAACTAAGAGACCTCTCCAAATGGCACATCGATAAATTAATGCTTCAAAAACTATCCATTGACTAGATATGTCATTTTGTTACTTTTGGCCAAATTTGGCCTACATAAGAAGTTTTTTCTTGGTGTGGTGTGAGAATATGAGAAGAGTCCTTATTGAAAAAGTGATCCATGGGAAGAAGAAGACTACATATCACTTTCAAACTTTTGAAACACTTTAATCAACTCTTAATGTAAATTTTTATGATTTTAAGGAAGAGGCCTTTAAGGGAATGAAGAATATCTACACAAAGTGTCAATAATTCAGTTAAAGCCTTGATGGGTTAGATTTGGAATAGTGTGGTCTGATAAATCTCCATCAACAACCATGGTTTGAGGATCAAGGTTTATAAAGAGAGAAAATATGACTAGCACAAGCTTAAAGAAAACTGACTATCTTAGTACATCATGCAAGAATGAAAAGTTTAATTTTATTGTGCATCTAATAAGTACACTTGGGAAGCCAACCAAAGTTAAAAGATTTCATAATTTTTTTTATTGTGTTCCAAGGTCATCCCCTAAAAATTAGGTGTCTTGATGAGTTTTATATCTCAAGATATAGGCCTTCAAAAATGATCTAGTAGTGTAGAATGTACCTAGGGACGTCAATTTAAAGCCACATGAAATAGCCATTTAGATTTAAACAATCCTTAACAAACTGAAATTAAACATGGGATCACTAAGTGTCAAAGCCTCACTTAATAAAATCAATAAATATCTAATGATGTATATTCAATCATGTAAAATTAGATCCAATGGTGAGCTTTAGGTTAAAAGGTTAGTAGATCTTGAGATGAACATAGTGATGACATGTGTCACAATCATGATGACATCCAAAAGAAATTAATGGATAAAATTTGATCTAAAAAATCAAAGTTTGATAAAGTGCATTCAACCACATGGATGAATACCAATGGTGGGGATCAAGGTCAAAAATTTAATAAGGCTAGAAAACACAGGAGGCCACTATGTGGCATAAGCAGATTTAATCACATGAAATGATAAGTGTCATAATATTGAAGGTAGATCATAGATCAATGGCTGAAATTAAATGTCAAAATTAGGAGACTCCTAAAGAGATTGATAGAGTAGATTTGATCCATTTCATAGAATTCATGAGATGATGACATGTGTCCAAATTTGTAGTGTTCATATATTTTAAATAAACAATAGCATGGTGAGATAATGCCACATAGGCAAACATGTCAGATTCAAGGATTTTTCCACCTAGGCTTGCATGTATGGATACAAGATCAAAATGTGATCTGGTTTACTAGAAAAAACCTTATAGATTTGTATGCCACCATTAAATCTCATGTCTACACAAAAGTATGCTTAGTCAGGTTATGAAGTTGATCTTAGTTTTGAATTTATGTCTCAATTGTGTTTACCATTAATTCTTAGTAGCCTATGAATCTTCATCTAAGTTATGAATATATGAAAACCAATAAGGGAAATTGTTTTCATTTATATTGGACCAATATTTAGGGTTTGGAGTAAGGGTAGAGTTGTGACTATGAAAGGAATATCAGAAAGGGACACTAGTAACTGAGTTTAAGTAATTATCTGATAACATAAAGAACATATGAAGATGAAGCATGATGTTGTAAGATCATTCAAAAGATGGAGTGTTTAGCAGTTGGAGAGTATAGGAGGATCACTAAATACATTTTTATGGTCATTGGGACTACTTTTCCCTTTCAATGGATCATGTCTCATCATCCTCAACAAGTTATTATCTTCTAGTATGTTTCTAATCCAATCAAATCAAATGGATTGAAATTAATTTAGAGATAATAAAAGTTAATTAAGGAGGCATGATTAATGCTAATAAATAAAAAATTGGTTCAACATAATTTATTGATTTCTACTTGCACACTTCCCTCTCTCTCCCCTTTTTCTTATATAATGCCACATAGGCAAACATGTCAAATCCAAGGATTTTTCCACCTAGGCTTGCATGTATGGATACAAGATCAAAATGTGATCTAGGTTACTAGAGAAAACCTTATAGGTTTGTATGCCACCATTAAATCTCATGTCTACACAAAAGTATGCTCAGTCAGGTTATGAAGTTTATCTTAGTTTTGAATTTATGTCTCAATTGTGTTTACCATTAATTCTTAGTAGCCTATGAATCTTCATCTAAGTTATGAATATATGAAAACCAATAAGGGAAATGGTTTTCATTTATATTGGACCAATATTTAGGGTTTGGAGTAAGGGTAGAGCTTTGACTATGAAAGGAATATCAGAAAGGGACACTAGTAACTGAGTTTAAGTAATTATCTGATAACATAAAGAACATATGAAGATGAAGCATGATGTTGTAAGATCATTCAAAAGATGGAGTGTTTAGCATTTGGAGAGTATAGGAGGAACACTAAATACATTTTTATGGTCATTGGGACTACTTTTCCCTTTCAATGGATCATGTCTCATCACCCTCAACAAGTTATTATCTTCTAGTATGTTTCTAATCCAATCAAATCAAATGGATTGAAAGTAATTTAGAGATAATAAAAGTTAATTAAGGAGGCATGATTAATGCTAATAAATCAAAATTTGGTTCAACATAATTTATTTATTTCTACTTGAACACTTCCCTCTCTCTCCCCTTTTTCTTATATAATGCCACATAGGCAAACATGTCAGATCCAAGGATTTTTCCACCTAGGCTTGCATGTATGGATACAAGATCAAAATGTGATCTGGGTTACTAGAGAAAACCTTATAGATTTGTATGCCACCATTAAATATCATGTCTACACAAAAGTATGCTTAGTCAGGTTATGAAGTTTATCTCAGTTTTGAATTTATTTCTCAATTGTGTTTACCATTAATTCTTAGTAGCCTATGAATCTTCATCTAAGTTATGAATATATAAAAACCAATAAGGGAATTGGTTTTCATTTATAGTGGACCTATATTCAGGGTTTGGAGTAAGGGTAGGGTTGTGACTATGAAAGGAATATCAGAAAGGGACACTAGTAACTGAGTTTAAGTAATTGTTTGATAACATAAAGAACATATGAAGATGAAGCATGATGTTGTAAGATCATTCAGAAGATGGAGAGTTTGGCAGTTGGAGAGTATAGGAGGAGCACTAAATACTTTTTTATGGTCATTGGGACTACTTTTCCCTTTCAATGGATCATGTCTCATCATCCTCAACAAGTTATTATCTTCTAGTATGTTTCTAATCCAATCAAATCAAATGGATTGAAAGTAATTTAGAGATAATAAAAGTTAATTAAGGAGGCATGATTAATGCTAATCAATCAAAAATTGGTTCAACATAATTTATTGATTTTTACTTGCACACTTCCCATTCTCTCCCCTTTTTCTTATATATTCCCCATTTCTCCCCAAATAAAAAAGAGACTTATACTTTTAGCATGCCTAGGCTATGCCAATTTTATACTATAACACCTATTTGATGTAATAAAAGACTGAATTCCTCCATTTCTAATCAAATTTGAAGTGTGTTTTATGAATTAATTAATGTGTTTAAGTGAATGTATGCTTTCCTTTGCCTCTATTTTAATTTTATAACCTTCACGAAGTGTTTTGTATCTCTCATAGGTCATTATAAGTGTTGTAGATAGTTTCTTGGTTAGTTTGGAGGTGGATAACTACCCTCCCATGCTAGATTGATAGTTATTTCATGATTTTTATGAAATACATATGTCAAATATGATCAAAGAGTGAATGAAGTGACAGTTGTAGGTCTAAAAGTGTGTTTTGTGCTATTGTAAGTATCCAAAACAATTGGTAAATCACCTTCTTTTATATGTTTTTATTTTATTGTCATTGTATCTACCTTTTCCAAGCTAGAGATTAGTTTAGGTGATATATCCAAAAGGAATCCATTCTTCTCTAGAGGATCAACCTCACCATAGGATACCCACAGGTTGAGGTTGTTCCTATTGTGTATCTTAGTTGGAGAGAGGTTGAAGAACCCTCTCTAAGGGTGAAAATTAAGTTTACAATAGTTTATAGCACACTAGATGGGACCTATTATCCTTGGCATAGTTGATGTTTAGAGCTAAGGAGAAGTATTTGTTGTAGAGGAAGACATCCATCATTATCATAAGTTAAATATTTTTTAGGTTATAGAGTTCATAACATCATCCAAGCAATACTCTCATGCCAAATATTACCACAAGGTTAGCTAGTAAAGGTATTCCTTTTGAATTCATTGAATTTCCTTTTACTTCATCTAAAAGAACAAGGTTTAGTAGGAAAAAAATTATCCTCAAAATAAATATTCATCTCTTGGTCATCGTATCATCCTAAACAATTTAACTCTCACTATTTAGATGGCCATTAGAAATCAAGTGTTTATTCCATTCAATAAAGGTAATCTATTGAATTTAGCCTAGTTTTATGACATTATTATCTTCTCTTAAGGATATCCCATTCTTCTTAGGATAAAATCAAATAACTCCTATTGAGAACATCTAAAATGTTTCCAACCTTTGTTCAATGCACAATGTTATCCAAGAAAATGTAGCTATTAGACTGCTTATTGCTTCCTTCAAAGGAAAAGCACTATAGTGGTATAGAAATATCCCACTATATTCCATTACTACATGGGATGAATTAGGTGTAGTCTTAGACAATTTGAGGAAAAATTTGTTCACCTATCCTTAGCTGAGAAGTTAACTACCATAAAGAGAGATCCTCATGATTTCATGTCTAATTTTAACCTTAGATTCTAAAATAAATGGACCAAGATACTTTAATAAATTATAACATCCCTATAATATGCCTTTTTATACTATATCGAATCCCTTAGCTCTGATATTTGTGTGATGATATAGTCAATGGGTGGTATTACCTTGTCAGATGCTTATGAGATTGTAATAAGAGAAGAGAATAACCTGATACAAGTTGGAAAACTCTCTCCAAGGCCTCTAATGCCTATATTCCTAGAATTTAAGTCTATAATAATTTCTCAAATTATATCTTTAACTCCCATTCCATCCCTTAAATATCAAGTTGTAACCCCTTCTAGTCAAGCTAGTGAGCTTGGTGAGTTGAAAGGTTTGTTAAAATATTTTGGAAATGAAATTGAATAACTTAAAAGAAATAAATATTAGGATAATAAGATTTATAAAAAATAAAATAATAATGCCTATCAGCCCTTCAGAGATCAAAGGTATCCTTTTCAAGGGTTTAGAGAAAATAGACCACCTTACCAAGCATAATGAACCATAACTCAGGCTAAACTATATGTAGATCTTGATCCTAATGTACCTTGCACCTTAAAATATATTTTTCTCACACCATCTAAAAACAACTTGATGCAAGATTTAGGTTGGAAACCATCTAATCTTAATGATTTTCAAAACTAATCCTTGGTATCATAATATATTACTATGCCACAAATGACACAAGAAGATTTTTCTCTTCAAGGAAGTCAATACTAAAAAACAAGTTTGGCATCACAAGGAGAGACTCAATAAGTTTAAGGGCATTCTAATACCATTAATTTGAATTATCAAATGGATGATCATATTACATTCAATCATGGTGGTGAGACTAGTAATATTATTGGTCAAGTTAAAGTTGTAACTAGAGATAAAAGAACCATTGATGAGGCTCAAGATGTGAATAATGATTCAATTACTCCTAATTTTTTTATAAGAGTATAAATATCAACTTTTTTTCCCCTAAAACTTATAAAAATTATAATACAGAGGTTGGGAAAGTTCCTCAAGTAGATCTAGTCTATGAATAATCAGTGGTTTAAAAAGTGTAGCCAAAGGTTAGTGGATCTCAATTTAGTATAGTGTATCAGATGAATAAATATAATATTGTAATTAGCATGTGGAATTACCTCTATATTCTAGGATAAAAATATATGCTCATTCAAGTGCTTTAAGCTCTCAAATTGTCTCCAAAATTGGTTGAGAAAGAAGGTGTTTTCTTAACTAATTTCAACCAACCAACTAAGAAACTAGTATAATAGGTACATAAAATGGTAAATATGAAAAAATTGAGTTAAAATAAAATAAAAATCCTCATTTATACCTCTCTTTGATAGTTGGTGATACTTTACTTCACAAGTGTATGGTGGATCATGGAGCCAATAACATTGTTATGCTTAAATAAATTACAGATAAAATTGGTCTTGTTTATGAACCAATCACTAAAGGAGTGTTTCAAATAGATGGGTCACCAACAAAGACATTAGGAATCATATAAAATCTAAATTTGACACTAAGTGCTTTCCCTAATGTTACCATTTAGTAGGATGTAGTTATGGTGGACTTGCCTCCCTACTTTGCCATGTGTCTATCAAGGGACTTCACCTCAAATATTAAAGGATACTTATTAATTTATTGGAAATATTTGATGTTCATAACTAGGTATGGTATCAAGGTAAAAATTCATTCTAAACCCATTATACATTTCCATTTAGGTCCTTATATGCCAAGTGTTTTAAACACTAACTATGTCATCTCGGATGAGATGATAGAAACTAGTGGGGTGGAAACTAAATCACCTTTAGGTGGAGTTGTAGATTTTTTACTTGATGAGTGGGCCTATAATTTTCATGAGCATGATCCTTATAATCTAATTGAATAAAAGGGACTTGGTCTTTATTTCCTCCATGAGAATGATGCACCAATTCTAGCCATGATGAAGGATGATGAGTCTAATAATGGTCTATGCCAATTGAAATTTGATGGATCAAGGAATAAGCATGGTACTAGGGATGGAATGATGTTGATTTATATATATAATTAAAAATATATTTCTCTTCTATAAATTTTTAGTTTGGTTTTTCAAAAAAAGTTATAGAGTATGAAGTATTAGTTCATCATTTGCAGTGGGTTAGGAGGATGAAAGTCAACACTTTATAGGTCTTGGTGATAGTGAACTTGTAGTTCACCAAATAAGAGGTCTTAATGTATGCAAAAATTTATTACTTAGATCATATAATCATATAATATGGGATTTACTTGAAAATTTTTAGGCTTTCAACATTTAGGCAATACCTAGAAATGAGAACAAACATGTAGATAAGTTGGCTACCATTGGGGCATAATTTAATATCCCAACTGATATAAAAATTGAAAATTTTCAATCACACATTAAGGTGATTATAATACCTATTTCAGATAACCATGAGAATTTTCAAGTGTTTGAATATTACAATCAAATTGTTAGGTTCTTTAAAAAAGAAGCTAATTTTTCCTCAAGAAATTAATCAAAGTTCTTATAGCAGTATGATGATCACATTGTGCAAATAAAAACAAATAGGTTTCCAAAAGGACTAGTCATTCTTGATAACATATTAAGTAGTGATGATGAATTGAGAAAGGAAAAGCCATCTTTGTCAACAAAGGAAGAACAATATGCCAATATAGAGATTGTAGTTTGTAAGAACTTAAATTTGGGTAAGGTATGCACTCCTTCACAAAAGGAAGATTTCATTGAATTATGCACAAGTTTTGATGTTGTTTTTGATTGAAAATATCATGAACTCAAGGGATTTTATCCAAGTATAGTTTAACACACCATTGAGTTAGAAGTTGAACTAAACCATTGAGACAAAGACAAAGGCCTATCAATCTAAAGCTTGAGCCTTTGATGAGAGCTAAGCTTCATAAGCTCATAGAGTTAGCTATATTATTTCCAATAAAGCACTCAACTTAGGTGGAAAACCTTGTTCTATTATGGAATAAGAATGGTGAAATTATATTATGTGTTGACTTCTATGATTTGAACAAGGCTTCATGAAAGATCACTATCCATTACCATCTATGGAACAAATTCTACAGCTAGTTTTAGGTTCAAAGAGATTTTATTTATTGGAATGATATAGTGGTTATAATTAGATTTTAGTTAAGGAATAGGACCAATTCAAGACAACCTTCATTACAAAGTAGGGGAAATTTTCATATAGAAATATTCCTTTTAGTTTATCCAATTCTGGAGTAACCTTTTAGAGAGCCATGGATATGGCATACTAGGGCCTTCTTAAAAGATTTTTATTTATATATTTGGATGATGAAACAACATTCTCAAAGAATGCAAGTAAGCACATGATTCACCTCAATCAAATGTTTAAAATGTGTAGACAATTTGGGGTGTCTCTATATCCTAGAAAGTGTGTCTTCTTAGTTTATAAAGGTAAGCTCTTTGGACATGTGATTTCAAAATATGGTTTGAGTATAGATCCTTAAAGGATAAATTCAATTCTTGCACTTTCATTTCCCAATTAAAAGAAGGCTTTGCAAAGATTCTTCGGGACAATACATTTTATTATAAGATATATTTCATATTTTGCCACTTATAACCATGCTAAAGAAGAGTCATAATTTTAGTTGGTCCAAGGAAGGAGTAAATATTTTTGAAGAGATAAAGAAGGCCATAACTAGTTATCCTACACTCATTAGCCTAGATTTCACAAAGGATTTAATTTTATACACTTATGCTAACATAGATACCACTGTAGGCATTCTTATGCAACAAAAACATAAGGCTTTAGAGTAACTAATAGCCATCTTCAGTCAAGTCTTGGAAGAGTATGAGATAAGGTATGATTTTGTTGAAAGTCATGTACTTTCAATTATAAAGTCTCTTAGTAAATTTAGATACTTGTTGTCTATTGTTATCCATCCAATGACCAAGTATTTTCTATTGAATAAAGACATGAATGAGAAAAGAGTTGGTTAGATAATGAAGGTAATGGAGCATGATTCAGAGATCAAGGTCAACAAATTGATTAGAGGTAAAGGACTTTGTCAACATCTAGATAAAGACTTTCAAGAGGCTAATGAGGTAGTTTTGGTGTCAAACAATGAATAAATTATATCTAATCATAAATCACCTTTTATCTAGTTTTAAGACTTTGTAAGATATCTCCAAGATGGTATTTATCCCTCTCATCTAAATGCTTCAAAAATAAGATATTTTAGATTGCAATCAATTTCATTTCTTCTTATTGATGGTGTTTGGTTTGAAAAAGATATCAATGGCATGTTGTTAAGATGTATAGATCGAAGCACAACATAGATATTGTTTGAGAAGTTATATGATGGGCATGGTGGAGGGAATTATTCTTCAAGGACCATAACCCTTAAGATCATGAGAGGTGGGTAATATTGGCCTTGCATGGTGATTGTCATGCATGGGTTAGGAAGTGAAAACAATGTGTTATATTTGTAGGAAAAGTGAAACTTGTAGCCTTACCTATCAAACAAATTGAAGTGGACCTACCATTTATCCAATGGGGATTGGAATTTATTGGTCTCATAAATCCCCCTTCAATTTTAGGACATAAATGAATACTAACTACTATAGATTACTTCACTAGATGGAAAAAAGTAGTAGCATTGAAAAAAGTAAATGAATCCAATGTTATATATTTCTATGAAGGTTTGCTTACTACATTTGGAGTTTCTTCAACCATTATTTTTGACAATGCTATGGCATTTATGGAAACTAGGATCAGCCAATGGGTTGTTCAACATGGTTCCTATCTTAGCTCTTCATCAAATTACTATCCATAAGGCAATGACCTTGCTGGGTCCACAAATAAGAACCTATTAAATATCATAAGAAGGAATATTGAAGATAATCATAGGTTATGGAATCTCAAGTTGAAATCAGCTCTATGGGCTAATAGGATCACCTACAAAACATCAATATATAACTCTCCATACAAGTTGGTATATGGTAAGGAAGTAAGGTTACCTATTTATCTTGAATTTATTACTTTATAACTTATGCATCAACTTAAGTTGTTAGAGAATTAACCCATGGAGATCAGATATGTTGAGCTTTTGAATCTAGAAGAGGTTTGCAATTAGTCTATGTTAGCCATGGAAACCCATCAAGAACAAGTGAAGAGAGCCTTTGATAAGATAGCTTATTCACAAAGTTTAAAAGAAGGAGATTTAGTACTTAAGTGGGATGAGGATAGAGCTAAACCAGGAAGGCATAAATTTTTTGACTCTCTTTAGAGTTGTCCATACACAATCTCCAATTGCAATTCCCACAATGCTTTCTAACTTGTAAAAATGGATGGTGAGGAAATTTCTATCCCAGTTAATGGGATACATCTAAAACATTTCAATTGAAGAGCTAAGTTCCTTGTACATAATTAATTTGTTTGTTTTCCTCAATGTGTTGTTCTAGCACATTAGTTGTTTTTTGTTTTATCCCAAATAAGTGCATTTTTGCACACTTTCTTTGTTTAGTTATTTTCCCTATTTTGTGTGTTTCCTTCCTTGTCTTGGTGGAATTGTTATCTTTTTTAATATGAAAGATTTATTGTAGTCATGGATCAAATTTATCATTATTTATGAGTATGATTCATGTAAATGATCTAGTTTTCAATCATAGTAGGCATGCTTCCTAGTTGAGTCACCAAAGATGTTGTCCAAATTTTACCTACATAAGAAGCTTTTGCCTGGTGTGGTGTGAGAATATGAGTAGAGTGATTGTTGAATAAGTGATCCATGGGAAATAAGAAGACCACATGTCACTTGTAAGATTTTGAAACACTTTAAGTAAGTATTAAAGTAAATTTGATGATTTTAAGGAAGAAGCCTTTAGGGGCATGAAACAGATCTACACAAAGTATTAATAATTCATTAAGAGCCTTGATGGGTTAGATTTGGACTAGTATAGCCTAAGAAATATCCATTGCCAACCATGGTTTGAGGATCAAAGGTTTTTAAAGAGAAAAAATATGACCATCACAATCTTAAATGAACCATAATGTCTCAGTATGTCATGCATGAATGAATAGTTTAGTTTGGTTGTCCATTCAGTAAGTACACTTGGGAAGCCAACCAAAGTTGAAGGATTGTATAAAATGATTTATTATTTTCCAAGGTTATCCCATATAAATTTGGTTTCTTGAAGATTTATATATCTCTAGATATAGGCCTTCAAAAATGATCTAGTAGTGTGGAACGTGCCCAGAGACATCAATTTAAAACCACAAGAAATAGTCATTTAGATTCAAAAAATCTTCAATAGGCTAAAATTGAATGTGATATTTTAAATTGTCAAAGCCTCACTTGATTTCATCAAAAAAATCCAATAGTACATGTTAAATCATGAAAAACCATATCCAATAGTGATCTTTAGGTCAAAACATTAGTAGATCTTGAGATGAATGTAGTGGTGACATGTGTCACAATCATGGTGAAATATTGAGGAAATAAATGGAGCATGTTTGATCTGGTAGATCATAGATCGATGGAGTGTATTCAACCACATTGATAAAGACAAATGGTGTGGATCAAGGTCAAAAAATTAATGATCCTATAAGACATGCAAGGATGTTGCATGGTGTAAGTGTATTTGATCACATGAACTGATAACTAGGTCTACAAGGGGCACGTGTGATTTTCAAGTGTCATAATATCGAAGGTAGATCATAAATGAATGGTTGATGTTAAAGGTCAAAACTAAGAGAATATAGAGGAGATTTCTGGAGTGGATTTGATCCATTTCCCAAAATGTATGAGATGAGGACATGTGTCTAAATTTATAGTGGTCATATATTTTAAATAAATAGTAACATACCAAGAGAATTCCACATAGGTAGACACATTGGATCAAAAGATTTTACCACCCAAGATTGCATGTATGGATAAGAGATCAAAATATGATCTAGATAACTAGATAAAACCCTATAGATTTTTATGCCACCATTAAAGCTAAGGTCTATGCAAAAGTATACTCATTCAAGTTATGAAGTCTATCTTAGTTTTTAATTTATGTCTCAATCATGTTCATCATTAAAGCTTAGTAACATGTGAATATTCATCAAAATTATGAATATATGAAACCCAATAAGGGAATTGGTTTTCATATATATTGGACCTATGTTTAGGGTTTGGATTAGGGGTAGAGTTGTGACTATGAAAGGAATATTAGAAAGGGATTCCAATGAATGAATTCAAGTAACTATCTGATAACATAAACAACATATCAAGATTAAGAATAGTTTTATAAGCTCATTTAGAAGATGGAGAGTATGGTGGTTGGAGAGTGAAATAGGAACATTTAATACTTTTTTAGGGCTTTAGGTAATTTTCCCTTTTAATTGATCATGACTCATCTTCCTCAGAAAGTTCTTATCTTCTAGTATTTTTGTACACCAATCAGAGGGATTGAAAGCTATTTGGAGTTAACGAAAGTTAATTATGGAGGCTTGATTAATGTTAATCAATCAAAAAGTGGCTTGGACTTATTTATTACTTTCTACTTGCTCACTTCCCTCTCTCTCTTCCCCTTTTCTTATATATTCCCCATTTCTCCCCAAATACAAAATAAACTCTTATGCTTTTGGCATGCCTAGGCTATGCCAATTTTGTATTGAAACACCTATTTGATGAAATAAAAAGACTAAATTAATCCATTTGTAAGCAAAATTGAGTGTATTCTATGAATTCATTGATGTGGTTAAGTGAATGTATGATTTCCTTTTCCTCTATCTATTTTTTCTCACCTTAATGAAGTGTTTTTTAGCTATCACAGGTCATCCTAAGTGCCATAGATAGTTTCTTGATTAGTTTAGACGTGGACAACTTCCCTCCCATGCCATATAGATAGATAGTTCATGCCTTTTTGTGAAACACTTCTAAGAAATCTGATCAAAGAGTGAATTAAGTGATTTTTGTAGGTTTAAAAGTGTCTAATAATGTGTTTTGTGAAATTGTGTATATCCAAAACAATTGGTGCATCACCTTATTTTACATGTTTTCATTTTATTGTCATCTTATCTCCCTTTTCCAAACTAAAGATTAGTTTAGGTGATAGTTCTATAAGGAATTTGGCCTTCTCCAGAGGCTTAACCTCACCATTTAAGATACCCATAGCTTAAGGTTATTCCCATTTTGTAACATAGTTGGAGAGATCCTAAAGAACCCTCTCCAAGGGTGAAAATTAAGTCTACAATAATTACCTTAGAGATCCTACAAATAGAAAGAATTGTTTCCCAAGATCTCAAAGATCTGATAAGGTCTTATCCATAGTAGGGTGGACTTATCATGTTGTCCTTTCTTTTCATGGAATTTGTCCCATAGATCATTGGGTTAGAGATATTAAATGATTTAGATTTCACTCTCTTATCAAACCATATTTTTACTACATCTTGATGCCTACTAAATTTTTTTAGAGCTTCAACTCTGGAGTCTTCCATCTCTATGATATCTAGTAATTTAGACTGAATCCTCTCACTAGGTTCCATGTATATCAAGTTTGATCTACCTATAGCACATTTTTAAGTAAGAGATGTCACTCTCTAAGATTATCAAAAAAATATTTCTTGATAGCATCAATGAGGTTCTAGTTGGTTGATTTAGTTGGTCCATTCCCTTGTGGGTAGTGATTAGAGGATGATCTAATTGTGACATGATTATCATGGGCCCATTCTATAAACTTAGTTGATTAAAATGTTGGCCCATTATCACAAACCAAGGAAATAAAAGTACCAAACCTAGTTGTGATATGTTCTTCAAAGAAATTGATCACATGTTATGCTCTTAAATATTTGGTGGCTACTACCTTAGTCCATATGATGAAATAATTAGTAGTGGTGAGCACAAATTTGTGCTTAGTTAAATAATTTATGTTGATAACACAAATGAAATCTAAGCCCCATTTGTCAAATGGCTTACCCTCAATCATAGGCTATAGTGACATTATTATGTGAACTTTTCTTTCCACCTAAACCTAAAATTCATGGTACATTATTATGTGGGAGTGATAATTATTAAATATTATTGGCTAATAATATCCCATTTTGAGTATTCTATGGGCTATGTTATTACAAAATGGGTGGCCACTACTAATAGTTTGATGTATATTTTCCATAATATCCTAAGCTTATTCACATGAGACACATCTTAAATAGATGCCTTTATAGTTTTTCATTTAGAATATCCCCTTCCTGATCATGTACTAAATATATTTGAGACTCAATGCTCTCTTTTTCTCTATCTTGATTTCTTAGGGACATGTCCCAGTGAGTAACAACTGAATAATACCTAAATATCGATCCTCTTGGGAAACCTACATTTGGTAGACTTATTCAATAGTGAGGCATTGGTTTAGTTCAGTTATCAACTCAAAAATACCATGTCCTCTAATGATTTTTGAAGGTTTGATTTCAATGTCAAAATCTTATAATTTTTACATTCATTTACCTCTATGCTCCCCCAACTCATTTTATCTTAGTGTAACTTGACAACAAGATTTGGTACAATGGTCTCATTCTTGAGGATGTAGTGTCTAAACTTTTTGACTAATTTGAAAATGTAAAAGATCTATTTATCAATCAAAGTGTATTTGAGATCCACATCCTTTAATTTAGTGCTCATAAAAGTGATAGCATGTTCACTTTCTTCCTTCTTTTGCATAAGTATAGTAAGAATGGTATGCTCTAAAGCAAATGAGTATAGGAATAAGTCATTAGTAAAGTTTGGGCTCATTAACACTAGGGCCTATGATATAACCTTATTAATGTATTAAAATGAATTATTAGTTTTAGGTTTCCATTCCAATTCAACATCATATTTGAGCATTGTGTTTAAGGGTCTAAAAATCTCTACAAATCCTGATATGAATTTTCTCACAAAATTAATTTTTTTAAAGCTTATTTGGGAATATTAGTTTGGAAATTACCTAAATTATATCTAGGTCAATGGTGATCCCATATTTATTGATAATGTGTCACAATAACATGCCTTCATTAACATTGAATATGCTCTTCTTGGGGTTCAATGAGATACCAAACTATTTATATCTTTCAAAAATGGATTAAAGATGATCAATATGATCATCCCTATTCGTAGACAAAATAGTGAGGCCATCCATGTATATAATGATGAATTTTCCTATTATTTCATGGAATTCGTGATCCATCACTCTTTTAAAGGTAGCTCTAGTGTTAATCAACCTAAATGGTATTCATGTATATGCATAAGTTCCCCATTTTCTAGTAAATGAAGTTTTCATTCTATCCTCTAATTCCATCGATACTTCATTACATCATAAAAATACATATAAGAAATACATCATTATAGAACCACTCATAGATTATATCACCTCATATAATGAGGTCAGGGGATAGTTGTCTTTATCAAAAGATTTATTAAGGTTCCTAAAGTTAACACAGTCTAATTATACCACTCTTTTTCCTAACTAAAACTGATTAGCCACCCAAGTTGAATGCCTGATAGAAAATACTATCTAAGAACTTACCATATTCTCTTATTCCTTTTTTATTAGTGGTTTTAGAATATGATTAACCAATCTTTGCCTCTACCTAAATGGCTTATGATCTAGCTTGAGTGGAATTGTATGGCTAATGATTCTAGGATTGAAAATCCTCAAGTCATCATATGTCCATGAAATTACATACCTATACCAAATGATGAATTAATTGACCCTTTATCTCTCATATTGAGTGAATCTTAAATTTATATTTACAAGGTGTGAGTTTCTTTCATCTCCCACATTTTCTAAGATAAACTCATATTCATTAACCTTGAGTTGCCTTTGTTGTTGCACTTGAGGGTCCATATCCAAGGTTATTTCCAAGGAGACCATCCCTAATGGGAGATGATTTTACTTTAGTTGTATGACATCCTCTTCATCTAATTATTTATGGCATCTATGGATTCTTTCCTCATCATCAACTATCTAGGACTCGTACTATCCTAAATTGGTCAAAAATAGAATGATATGTTGACCATCATCAAACACCTTAAATTTTTAACCATTGTCTAGAACTAATGGAAAAGGTACCATTTTAATGGAAAACTTATATACTTTTGACTCTTATAGGGGTGCCAAAATTTATATTGAAGTGGCTAATGAATTAGTAGCTTGGTTTTCTTCCCTTGGAATGGAACTATGTTGAAAGCCTCAAATGACTTGATTAAATCCTAGGATTTATTTTTATAATTATTTAAATATAATAATTTTCATTGATATTTATTCTTGACCTAGTTAATAAACTATTATGAGTTTATATATACCAATAGTTCCTTGACAATATTCTTGAGGGAAATCTATAATCCCAAAATTAGGGTTTCATACTCTACCCTATTATTGGATCATGTGCACTGCTAAGTATTTATTTCCTTATGGATCAACCAATTCAATACCAACATCTAATCCTTACTTGGATATCACTCTATCAAAATGGAGGGTCCATAATTGGGAAGGGCCCTATATTTCTTACTATATTTCATTCTTCTTAGTAAATGTATAAATTTTAAGACTAAGAGACTTGTAACTTACTTCTTCATTAGTAGTGTTGTACTCTATAATGGGGTGCTTCATCCTTGGCACTTGATCAATCCTAATCTAGTTATAAATACCCATCCAGGATAGCCAAATGTGAGATGAGTCTATGTAAAAATACCTATTAAACATCTTAGACCAGTGTTTGATTAATAGTAACCCATACCCCTCATGTATATCTACTACCAATATGTCAATAGTCATCTATACTCGAGGTTATGATATAGCCTAAATTATTACATCATTAAGTTCTCCTATCATAGGTACTACTATTTTGTTCAACTAGGAAATAGTCATATTGGATAGACTTGGGGTCAAACCAATATTTTTCAAATAGAGGTTGGCATCACCATTGCTGAAGCTCTAAGATCTACCAAAAAATTATGTATATTATTTCTAAATGCCCAAATGGTTAGAAACAAAGGGGGAACCTTATCCTTTCTTGTATATATATAACATTTATTTTGGCTATTTTGGACTTTTTAATAAAAAAATTAACTATGATAGACTTCCATTAGAGTTTCTTCTATTTTGTGATTTGTGCTAGTTCATAAAGAGTAATATTGGCCTTGATGTTTCAGATCCTCAATAATATTATATCCTCCCTTTCTCTATTCTTCTATATACCAAGGATGATCATACCCTTTTGGGGGAGGATGATTATTATCATCTTTAGGATTTGAGGGAATAATTGTATTATTGGGAGTAGAAGTGGTGAGAGTTTGTTTATTCATTAGATTGTAATTGTTCTTATTGAATTGTTCAAATGCTTGCACTTCATAAAAATTATCCTTTGAGACATTATCATCTTCACTAGGGAATGGAAACTCATAATTTTCAAATACCATAACTAAACTTAAGGGGCCCAATTAATGAGGGAGATATTGGGGATTCATTATTTGATCCTATTTGTTCATTTTCCTTTAAAAGATTTCAAAGGCAACACAAAACTCTACATAGTCAAACTCCACATGTTGTGATGTGTTATGAACTCTACACCAATTAAACAAAATTGTCTCCATGATATTGATTTCTGGCAGCTTAGTGGTTTATTTTTTCTATAGTATTGGTGGGTCTATTGAAAGGCATGTTATATCTTGGAAAGACAAAATTATGGTTATAATTATGATTGGTGGTATTACCCATAATTTTTTGCATATTCAAGAAGTTGTTGCTCAACATATAGACCATTATTTATTTAGAATCTAAGTTAGCTTTAGTGGAGTTAGAACCTTGAGTGACTACTATGTTGTTGTGATGTAGATATTGATTTTATTAGTTCTAATGATGAGCATTCCTTTATGCTTAATTTTTAAGGAAACCATAATTATGATTTTTTTCTTTCTGTGTCATGGGAGGTAGAGTATACAACTAATTTTGTTTAAATACAAGGAAATTATAATTATCATGTAGTATTGGATTCAAATATGGAAAGCCATTATTGAATGTTTTTCCCCCTACATTTTGAGGATTGAGCTATAGATTGAGCTACTTGTCAATGTTAATAGCTTCTTGATATGCCAACACTAAAGTCTTTGTTGTGGCATCTCTCCACATAAACACTATAGTGATGGGGTTTAGAGCATTCTTGTATATCATGAGTTCTATTCTACATCCAAATTATAAGTGGCACTAAAATGAGTGTACATATTTTTAAATATTGTTTTGAAGGCCCAAACTATCTCATTGGGCCCTCTCTTCATGTTGGTGAAATGTTGATACACCAGAATTTGATTAGCAACCTACTTGAATTATGCAAGGAAAGTATTTCTGCATTCATTCCATGATATGATGGAACTTTCCTACAAGTTAAGATACTAATTGTAAGTATAATCTTGGAGATTAAATGGGAAAAGATTGCATGCAACATCCTTGTGGGTGACATTCATTAATATAAAATCATCCTTGAAAGATTTGATATATTATTATACCATCTTATTTTTTGAGGGGGATAAGGTGGTCAAGTATTTATAAAATTTATTTGATAGATCATGTTGGTCTCTAGTGATGGCAATATCAAATCTGACTAACCAAGGTTGAGATATAGGATGATTTATAAGCAAGATATTTATTACTAGGGAAGGTGTCTTGGATCGATGTACCTCATGGATAATAGGTAAAAATTTAGGCCTCCTATGATTTGACAAAGGTTAAACCAATAGGATAGCTTGGTATATATGCCATGTTGCTCTTCTAGGTGTCTCTAGTGCAACTCTACCTAGTGACTAACCTCAACTATTGAGAAAATACATAAGTGTACCCTCCTTCTAGCACCAACTTTTAATTTTATTGATGTGGGTTCTATGCACACCATAGAAAAATAAATGAGGTAACCTCTAAAATTTTAGGATTTGTATAGAAGTGGGGTTTCACTCTAGGGCATGATTTTTAGGTATGCAGATAAAATAACTAGATGGTGTAATAGTAGGTTGAGCCTACAGGTTATTTAACCATGTTTTTGGATAGATGTATGATTTATAATATAAAAAAATAACTAAATGAGTTGGATGGCTAGATAATTATTCGATGGTGGGTAGATATCAATTAAAATCAAAAGAGGGGAAAGGTAAGGCAAAAAATAAGGCTCTGTGTTCCTAAAAGGTCAAATTTAAGACTATTTATTTGGTGGATAAGTATATCCAGGACCAATGTTTACTGCTTATAGCTATTGCACACTCATGAAAAAGCATGATTAATAGTCTAGGAAAATAAGTATAGGAGGTTTAATAATCTCAAATTAAGGTTTCTTCCCTTATAGTTGTTTTTACACACCCTTATTTGAGAGATTATAAGTTAGATTAGGAAGTTATCTAGAGTATCTAGAGCACACACTCAGAAGACTATACCAAAGGAAATTCTTCTACACACCTATGATTATCAAATCAATCTCTACTAATTTATTAAACTAATGAAATATACCAATCCTCAATATTTTTGGCTTATGTAATATTAGATTTCATCAATTAAAACAATTAGATTCATCTATAACATTAGCACACTTCAAAATTATTGAGTTGATATAGACAAAGAAGCTAGAATTTTAATAACACAAAAAAGGAAGAACAGAGAACAAACACAGTTGTATGGTAATCAAAGAATTGATTTATTCCTATATATTGATTTAAAAAAAAAATCAACCCTTTAAAAGAGGGTATCACATGTATTTAAAAGACTTGGGGAAGGGGTCTCCTCATCCTCCAAGTGTAGTAAAACTTTAGTTTACATCAAGATAACTAGAACCTAAGTTCTAGTTTGATACAAAATTTTATGTTATAACTCATATAATACATTAATAATGCATGTGTGCATGTTGGAAGAATAATTATTTTAATTATATAATAAATATAACAAGCCTTCACTAGCTATGGTTATCTGAATAAGTATTACATGAAAAATTGTACAAAATTAGCCTTCAAACTAAGGTTGTATTCTCTCCTACTTGACACTACTCATTGTTGTGGTTAGAACTAAAGTGTCAAGTGTATTAAAGGTTGAATTTGGATACACAATGGTAGGAAAAATTGAAGCTATAATTATATTTAAACTGCTAGCTTGATTTGATGCACTTGTGGAGCTAGTAGGTAGTGTTGAACTAGAGGTTGTGGCTGGAGATGAAATGGATGAACCAGAAGGAATTGAAGTGGTAGACAAAACTAAAGTGGTAGTTGGTACTAAAACATACTTCTTCTTATCCTCCATATTATATTATTGTTTGCATCCACTAGCATGTTGTGCCTATGTTATGATCATGTCTAGAAGAGAAGGTCTGTTCACCCTATCCACTTGTGCCATCAACCTTGTATGCTCAATTTTGGTAGATTATAAGCCTACTCAATTATTTTTACTTAAGTGGCCTTCTTATTGGCCAAACCAAACTTTGATTCAATATATTATAAACTTAAGTCTTGCAAAATTTGAATGAAATTATTTAAATCTTGTTGTAACATTTGGTTAAAAATAGCCTAGCCACCAACCTCATAGTGTTATCTCATAGACATGTCAATTCTATCTCATTCAAAATTTACACTGCATTCTTCTCTTTTTTGATGATATTTACAACTAAATCATCAATAACATTTACCCAATCACATGATTAATGGGTCCTAATGACTTCTAGATTCATTGCATTTGCTGCCTCTAGGGGGCTCACCAAATTTAAATGGTTGAATACCTTATTAGTAGTATATAGGACAAAAAATTGAGCCTATTTTCATCTTCCTTAAGAACCTTAAATCATTTAGTTATTGTGATTGCATAGGGAGACAATTGTGCTCTCAAAGAATGAATAGTATCTAATATCTCATATAATCTCAGTGCTTCACTTTGTACATCTTGTTATATCCTAGAGGGAACATGGATTACCCATTGTTATTCCATGAGGGTATTTAGTTCCTCCTCCAATTCTCTTATTGATTTCTCTATGCCCTCATGAATGGCTAACATTTTTCTAGTGTGGGTTTCCATGTAGGACTCAAATTCATCAATATAAGGGGATTGACCTTTATTTGTATCTTATCTCTTTGAAAGGGTCCCAATGTTATATTATATCTTCCTCTTCCTTACCATTTGCATAGAGCTAGTTTATTTATCAAAGAGTGATCTCATAATGGGAATCTTGGTGATATTCAAGTTTGGCCTCTTATAAAATGATGCTCCTAATTCCTTGGCCCAATCTAGAAGAGTCAACTTTGATTGATCTAGTGGATATGCCTTTATTTGAGTGTCTTATGTAGTCTCAGTATTACATTCTAGCTTAGGCATTGAAGGCTATATTATTTTGGACCATTTTGCATTCCTTAGGTCTGTCATGGGATGAACTATATATACTAGTTTTTTATTTGGATATCTTTTAGTGGCCACCACTACTATGGTATGCACTAATCTTGATGATGGCATTAACAAGTTCAATTGAGTAGAAGAATCTAATAATTGGGTGAGGGGTTGATTAATGATTGTGGAAGTAGGGGTGGAGATTAATAGAGAAGTTGTAGAAAAAACTATGAAAATAGGTCTAGAAGGATATGATGACACTTGAGTAAAAAAAGAGCCAATTGGAAAATAAAAAAGTAGAGATAATTGGAAATGAAACTATAGGAGAGTGGCCTTTGGGGGTAGTAAATAGAGCACCCTTACCTAATTAATCACCACTAAGGGGTGCCTTTCCTTTTAATCCTTGTAAGATTAGAACCTTGTATTGATGTAGCTCTTCTTTGTTTGCCTCATGAATTACCTCACCCTCAATTGAACATTATATCTACTTAATTGGTCCCTATTTGGATGGTGTTTATGGCATTTCTACCTTGGATTTTATTTTATAATAAATTATTGTCTTTTCAGCCCAAGGAGCATTCACTTTTTGGGTAGGAAGAGGAAGATTCAAACTGGTTGTTATGGTTGATGAAGCTAGCATATTAGGTGTAATCACTTCCTCATTAGAAGACACTAGAAAAATGATTTCCTCCTCTCCCCCAATAATGTTGTCTTCACTTGAATTGATTCTTGTGCTAGTTCTTGTTTCACCTTCCTCAGTTCAAGAGTGGATATTTGAACTTGAGGCATCCATTCTTCTTAGTGTAAACTAGCAACTGATGTCTCCCCTACACCCTGCTCTTACTCTGGATTTGGAGTTGTCATCATAGTAGGTGGGTTTTTTGGGTCTTATATTTAATATTATGGTTACTATAAGGGTTTATTGTTTCATAAATATTAATATGTCCATCCCCCTAGTGGTGGGAATCTAAATTTTGCTTGTCCAAGTGTGAGGTAAGGATCCAATTAGATAATTCTAAGCAAGTCCTCACTCACACCAGTAGTCATATCTATTTTCTTGACTTTTACATCATATTTTTCATTGAGGAATAATAATTCATGATAAAAAATTTCATATTTGTATGGAATGCCTAGGTTCTTAATTCATTGATGCACTCTTCCATGGGGGTCCTAATCCTTATGGGGTAAAGTATCTAAGGCATAGGCCTTCTTCAAAATCATTAGGTGGGATCTATTAAAGGTGTTATTATTAATTTTGGTCAAGTCCTCATATATCTCATTCCATAATTAGTAGGTAATTTTTTTTCTTAAAAACTTTGTCTTAGACATATTTGAGGTGACAAAGAGGGTTGACCCTGTGTCCAATGACCATTATAATAGTGTAGTCTAAATACAACCAATAATCATCAAAATACATGGGTGTATTGTAAATGTTCTTGGATATCTTATCTAGAATTTCACCATGAATTTCCATCCAAACTTGAGGATATAAATCCTCTAAAATTATTGATATGTTCCTCACATATGCATAGATGTGGACAAATGAGTATAAGTTTCATATTCTACTCTTGATGTATATGGGGTTTGGAATCCATAAAGACCCATTATGTTTGTAGATAGTTTTCATGACCAAATCTAAAATATATGACATCATATAAAAAATTTGAACCTTGGGGCCTCCTTTCCTTATGTAACATAAATTCTTGTAGGCTAGCACTAATAATCTCCCCTAGTGTATAGGTATCCTTTGAGGTGATCAATCAATCAATTAGTAGTACCCACTCTAAATGAAATAAGTAGATTCTCAAGTGGCTACATAAATGGTTGAAAAATGCCATTATAATGTGGATTCCCATTTGAAACATGGTAATGGGCACAAATTTCTTGGTGGTTTCCTTGAATATGAAGGTCTCTCTTAGGAGAAGCCATTTCTTTACTACTTATTCTATGACATTATTCTTAATTAATATAAACACATGATGTAAATAAAAACTAACATCTCTAATGGGTAAACATAAATACCTCATGAATTTATTGCTTGATATGTATGTGATGATGGTGTTGTTATTAACATAATGTAGAAAACTACCATCTACAATTCTCCCTTCAAATAATAGGTCTCACAATAAGTCCATGCATGGCATGACGTCTAGATTAGTAGCTACATAATAGAATGTTTGGCATTTAAAGGGTAGTAAGTTAGTTACAACATTTTTTTAATTCTATGGAGATATCTTCCTCATAAAAGAATAGGTCAACATTCTCTATACAATCCTAAAGAGCTGAGTAATTGGCATAAAGACCCCCAAACACTATTGTATTAAAAATTGTATCTACGTATTCTTTTGAATCCTTGATAGAAAACTTGGATGGTGCCTTTGATCCCCTATATGATCTAGACAAAGATACCATCACTAACTCTAAGTGTTGATAGGATTTGAACTCTTGGTGATGGTGGATTGGCACTTTATCACATAAATTATATCTTTTTTGAATAATACTAGGGATTTGAAATCATAGAAAATAATATACACTCAAGTTCAATGGTAGTCAATAAATGTGATCTTGGTTAGTGTACTGATGTTATAACTTTTTGGAATTCATGTTTAGTTCATGTGCAATTAATCACCAACATCTATGATCTCATCACCTTCATTTAATTTGAACTTGACCACATAGGCCTAATGAGCATTTCATGTAGGATGTTTACTCATTCAGGGGAGGTGTGCCATGGTGCTATTATTTTTGACACTTATCACTATATGGTTCAGTGGGGAGTCAAAGATTGTGTTAGGGATGAATCATCTGATTTTATGAGCCTAAAGTCCTAAACAAAAGATCCCAAAGAGAAAAATGGTCTTCAGAGAGATTCATGAAACTTCCCAAAAAACAAAATACCAAACACTTTTCATTGAAGACCAAAACTTATTGAAGAATAAAGCTTCCCAAAGACAATTTTTTTTCAAATAAATTTGATACATAAGAGGTGCTGAATAAAATGATCCAAAGGAAAGTTCATAAATGAAATTTTTTGACCGAAGTTTCTAATCAAAATTCCCTGAATGAAAGTTTCCAAAAACCACGATGCCAAATATCAAAATGTTACCAAAGACCAAAATGTCAAAGACAAAAAAAATTCCACAATGTCAAATAAGTAAGCCCGCATAAGTAAACCCAAATACTTATTATACATAGAAAACTTCTAAAATTTCTAGTAATAGATTAGTCTCAATAAGTCTTTATAATTAAAATGGGTTACCAGAGGAAAACACACTCAACAAAGTTTATTTAATACCAAAGATTCCCCAATTTTCATAGATAATAAAATAGGCCAACTTGTATATACAACCATGTAATGAACAAGCCCTAAAAAATAAAGGGGTTCCCACTTTTCCATAGAAAATTCAAGTTGGGGTATGTTAAATACAAACATACGAACTCAAACATAATAATGAAGAGACCATAAAATGATAGAACTTGTGTGTATCAAGATCAAATAAGTGGATGCCCCTAACATCCAGATGACATGAGTATAGGGAAGGCCCAACATCTAAAATAAGAGTAAATAATGTATTTATGTATACATGTATCACACTGACATAGAAGTTTGAAGCATATGTGTATGTATAAGGAACTAATATGTCATATACCAACATGGAACTAGCACATAGATGACAAGGAGGCAATAGAATATGTAGGTGCTAAATTTGTTTTTGAAGTTTTTTTTTATTTTTTAAGTATTTTATGATTTGTGTAAGTATTATCTACTAATATTAAGAGGAGAATAATTATATGTGAAGAGTGGTACCTTAATATCACATCTTAACTAACATGTGCCATATTGTTGCATAGGAAAACTAGAAATTTTATCATGTGATTTTGGTAAATTTGTACTTAGTATCTTTTTTGTAGATTTATTTTCCTCTATTGCTAGTAACCATGGTTTTTTGAGTTTTTCATTATATTTAGTAAAAAATGGACTAATATCCAATATGATAGATCATGATTTGTATCTAAGTGTAATATTACACTAAATATATCTAACACAAAAACTAGATGCCATATCTTTATTCACATGTTCCATACCATATCCCAGAGATTTAAGGAATTTCATGGTAGATATATTGAATTCACAAGTTGAGTCAACTATAGTATTTTGAAATTTACTTCCATATTTTCAAGCTTTAATGATTTGATTTTTTGAGGGAGGAGTGGTAATTACTTCATATGAAGGAACACATCTAACATTACCATTTTTAGGCACTTTTCTCTCTTTCTGTATTTTTTCCTTTTGTATCATGTTTTTCTCTTCTTGGTGTTCAAGTAATATATCTTGTTTTATTTGTTCTTTTGTCTTTTATTTTATTTCATTTTTATGATCTTGTTATTTTGCATTAGCCAAATTTATGTTTAAATGATTTACATTAGTATTTCCAATATAACCCAAGCCTTGATGGTCATTCTGATCATATGTGGAAATAAGATGAGTGATGCCTTGGGAATGTTTTCCCAATCCTTGACCATGATAACTATATTTTTTTAAATATTTCATTCCAAAACTATACTATTTGGAAAACTCAGTATCATTATTGAGAGGTAAATTTGTATCCTTTTCTTGATTTGATTTTTATTTTTGAACCTTTTTTACTCTATGTTTGATATTGGAAACTATTTTTGCTCTAAATTTTTATTTGGTACAGACATTTATTATTTTGGTACATGTGATTTATGAGAGGTTCTCATAATGTGAATGGTTTTCTTGAGTGATGTATCAATTTCAGGATCATCACTATCTTTGAGACATTGCATTCTTTATGTAATGTAAAACAATAATATGTATGATGTCCATGCATTCTATGATATACATAGTAGTATTATGATCTCTTTATAGGATGTGGAAGAGGTAATTTTATCATTTTGTCTTGAATAATTTCTCTTAAGATTTGAATTTCACTCTTTATAGCCTTTTGGTCACTTTTTGAATCACTTATTTTAGATGTGTTTTATTGTAGCTTTGAATTTGGATAAGAAACCTTGTTTGGAACAATATTGGTAGATGAGGATGGAAACACGTGATTAACACTACCATATATAGGATTTTGTATGTATTCAATCTAATTTTTTAACTCTTTTAGTAATTTTCTCATATTAGTGATTTGATCTTTTAGGGATTCACAAGCATAAACCCTAGGTATTTGAGATTGATTATATTCATTTGAAACTATAGGGTTGGACACCTTACCCTTTGGATAAGATATAAATTGTACCTAGTTAGAGGGATAAGATCTATCACCATCCTTAGGGTTAGGAGGAGTAAGAGGCTCTTTTGTATCCATTTTAAATGTTCTAAAAATTTATACGAGAATAGGTTAAGGAAGACATACAAATACTAAGGAGAAATCAACCGTGATACAATAAAAAATAGAAATTTCAGATTAGTGGCTAAATTTTTTGAAAATAAGAGAGATTTTTCTAGAAAAATAGGAAATGAGATGAACCCAAAAAAATAGGTAAACAAAATTACATTATATAGCTTATAGGACCAAATTTACTAAAAAAGGTAAAACACTAAATTTATAAAATCTGTATAATATTTTAGAAAAACAAAAGAGGTTTTTATCTATATAAAAATAGTTATGAAAAATATTTGAGGATTTTAAAATTTTATCTATTATGAATTTGATATATGCCAAATAATGTGGAATGATTCCTATGTAAAACCTAGAATATTCTCAATAAAGAATTTGGAATTTTGATAAAAATAAATTTATTTCAAAAATCTAAGAGATGTTTTTGATTAAAATATTATTTTTGACAAAACCTAGAAATTAATTAAAAAATAAGTACACCATTCACCTTGTATGCTAATATTTACTAAAAATAGAAAATTTTAAAAATTAAAAAATACGTAATGAAATTTGGAGAACAAAAAGAGAGTTTTAAGTATACTGATCTAAGTAGAAAATACCTCTAAGTAATTTTAAAGAGGATCTGTTTGGAGGCCTAAATGTGCCAATCAAGGAAGAAGTAACTTAAAAGCATATGTACACAAAGCCCTTGCAACTAAAAGATATAACCCTAGGGTAAAGTTTTAGATCTCAAAATGCATCACAATAAGTTGAAACCCTAGGAAGAATGAAAATCCTAGATCAATTTTTTTACACACATAAATTGAGTTCAAAAAATGTTCAACCCTAAATCTTGGATTTGGATCCTACTTGGGTATATATGGTTAAAAATATAGAAATGAAAAAGGATGATAATTAGATATACAGTAGGATAATTAAATGCTAAAATTAGATATAACATATGTTGAATTAATTAAATTGAGATAGGATTAAAATAGTAAGTACAACTATGATAGATAAAGAAATGACAAAGAAATAATGTACTTAGCTACTTCTAATGCTAACATAGTTTTGGATCTAGAACATGAATCAAGTAGACTAGAAGAGGATTTTGGAATATTTTTCAAATTCTAGATTGAGCACCTCTAGATCTACACACATTAACATCAACCTTGGACATTAACATTGATTCTATAGTCTAAATTAGATATAGGTATATTTTATGAAATAACTACTAGAAAAGGATGCAACCCCTTGGATGCTTCTAAGTTTGTCTTCACCTTTGATTTGGTGAATTTAGATCTAGGTCATGGAATGTTACTCCTTATGAAATAATAAAACCCTAGTTCTTAATATTTGTTATGAACTTTGGAAAAATGGGTTAGTGGGCACATGGTGGAAATCATCCCTAAAGACTCCTATGTTAATGAGTGTTGTCTAAATAGCCAATAATCTAAAGAGAGTTTCAAACTTATGTAGCTATCCCCTATGTGGTCGATTGTGTGTGAATCATGAAATATGTAGAAAGTAAGTATAATAGTGACCTAGCTTGTAACTTAGCAAATCAAAATCTTAGGTTTGCTCATTTAGTACGTTATACATGTAGATGAGTAGTCCTTATGACTAATATCAAAATATAAATAAATAGGGGAGCTTTACTCAATTGAATGCTCTTTAAATTATCTTATCTATGAATGCTAAGTGAATAATGAATGATGAGGGATTGTGAATATATACCACTCCTATCAAGAAATATTTCACATTAAATTACCTAGGCTAGCCATTAATATACATTTCATTTATAAATTAGATGACTTTAGGGCACTAGATACCTACATCAGGGTAGGACACTAGTGTCAATGTATGGGTATGGGACATACACTTATGTCCTAGAAGTTAGAAAACATACACATGATCAAAACTTGTATGGGCATAAGATAAATATATTTTAAGTATTTTGGGAAAGATAGAAGGTTTGGTTCATCAACATAAGATTGGTCAGACCAAGAAATAGGCAAAAGGGCACAAGATATATAAAATTCAAGAGTTCTTAAATTGAGAATGGTCTAAAACTAAGAAGAAGAACCAAGGTCTAATTTTTCCAATTGTACAAGATTTAGGTGGTATATAATTCATAAATATCATCTATAGATAACAATGATTCCTTATTTAAACACATAGAGAGTTTGGGTTATTTTCCCAAAAAAATTATAACTATGTAAACCTTTTGGTTAGGAAGATAAATGCCCCAACCCTTAGGAATGTGAAGGACTGTTAATCTTATTGAGCATCACTAAACCTCAAGTGCACCAACTCAAAAATATTATCTTGAACCTCAAGATGGTAAGGTAAAAACCACATAATGGGTTGGGTATGACTAATGAAATGGCCATTGAGTATCACTAAATGTCAATGTACATAACCTTAAAAACCATAAATCATTTAATTAAAAAGGACTTACAAATTTAATTCTTATCACTACCCAGTGCCATTGAACTGTGTTTAAAAATAAACAACTAAAATAGTGCTTAATGTAAAAAAGAGTAAATGTGCATGAGAAAGTATTAGGCCTCAATAAATTGGTACCAATTATAAACTATCATATTGTATATCTTCATGAAAAAACATCATTCCCCATTAGATATGTACCGACTAATATATAATACTATGCATCTATATATTAAATATGATAACATGTATCTCATATGTATTTGCATATGAAAACTTTTAATGTCTATCCTTATAAACCTTGTGCACATACATGACATATACACATAAGTTTATCTAGATCTATAATATGTAACTCATGTATTTGTAAAATGAGTGCATATGCATGTCATATGCCCCCACAATCTATACCAATGTATAAATATCTGTCACATATTTGAATCATTATAAATATCTAAAATTTATGCTTTATACCTGAAATTTTATTTTTATATTCATAGAGGTTTGTGTCTCTATGAAAATCCCACTAATGTGTCCCATTTTTACATGACATGTGTAGCATGAAAGTCACTCATCTCAAAATAAGAGTTAAATGTATCATTAAATGTATAAATATGTAATCATGTATAATAATGTCAACATATAAATAATATGTCATTAAAGAATGTGTGTAACATATGTAATGTGGGGTATAAAAGTGTCATGTAAAGATATCTATATCAATTTAGCATGTAGTAACCATCACTGATAGAAGAAATGAATAAGCCTACATAGTAAAGATTGCATGATATGAATCATGGTTATACTAAAAAATAAAATATGCATGATACACATTATAAAACTAGTAAATTCATCAATCTCAACAAGATAAACAATCTCAACAAGCTCAACAAATAATCCTAGATTAATACAATCATAAGCACACAATATCACACATAAGGCCAATGGATACAAACAAGGGACAAAAATATGTCAAACTAAACAAGGTCAATGGACATAGATAAGGAACATAAATATGTTGTAATAAAAAAAGGCCAAGGGCCATATAAAAATGACATAAATATTTCACAATACAAAATTCTAATGGCACATAAAGATGTCATAACCAAGAGATAAATAGATGTCACACACACAAGGATAAGGTACACACACAATATATAAGCAATGAATATACTATCATGAAAGAGTAAAAACATCATTTAAGCATATAAAAAATGAAAACTATTGTACACCATTCATGCATGTTAGTATCATAACATAGTGAAGTAGCATATTGTTAAAACCTCACTAAGATCAACTAACTAAAAGTACACAATTTTCTATTTTTAAATTAATGATTATTAATTATCCACATTAACAACTGAGTTAACTAACACCATAATCTTACCATTTACACATCATTAAAATTTTCCATTTAAATTTGAAATCAATCTAAATATAATAATTACAAAGTACCAATTTATCTATTGATTCAAACATATAATCAATTTTCCATTTATCTCCTACATGGGTTTTTTTTTTAAATAGTGGTAAATAAAAGGGTTTTACAAGGATCCCATAACCTAAGTTTACAATGGTGCATAAATAATAAAAGTATGCAGTATTTTATAACTAAAAAACAAAGGTACTAATCATAAATAAATGAAATCTAGAATAGGCCAATCCAACTATACATAAAATATACAAACATTACTATAGTACAATGTTCTAAATAGTGATTATACATGATTACCAACAACCACTATTATACATGCAAAATATATAATAATTTCAACTACAATAATACAATAGATTTTATATGAAATAACTCATGAAATGAATACATTAGCCATGAGTATGTATCAAGATTGGTTTAGTTTACAACTATAAAGAGGGAGAACATCATTTGGATGTTTTTTTCAAACCACAGACTAATGGTCCCCCACACACTTCCCCACTGGGAGTGACCCTTACCTTCATGAAGGGATAGATAATGATGATTAAATTATTCATAACCATCTAATAATAATATGTGAAAGTATAGTAATATCTAAATTTTAAATATGATGAGGAAAAAAGAGGAGCATATCAAGAGAGGAGTAATTTTTTTTTGAAAAATGATACATAGCAGGAAAGAGGTGATGGGGATGGAAATATTTCTAGAGGAATATATGGGGATGGTAGTGGATTTATAGGTGATATGGGTAGGAATATACAGATATATAATGGTTGGGACCCACAAGATATATTTAAGGACAAATCTGAAAAAGGCAAGTCTATAAGCATTAGATTTATCTATGGTAAGTTTTATTGGGATGAAAAACTCAAAGGTAAAGTGGGTGAGAATGATATAATAATAAAAAATTAGGATATTTTGGTTCTAAAATACTCAAGGGAGTTTTATATTCAATTTATACATTCCCTTCTCAACAAAGCTTCTTCAAGAATGGTTACTTATTTAGTTGGTAAGTTTATTGGTGCTAGTCCTAAAATTGATGTTTTTTGGGTAATAGGTTGTGATAAAATGGATGCTTATAGGACACATGAAAATATTTAAAATTTCCAATGATGTTTCCCTATTCACTTTAATAATGTGGAATATTTTGCTTATGTTTTAGTGAAAGGACCCTGGTTTTCGAGGTGATCTGGTATGTTATTAAAAAAATGGAAGCTAGGGTTTAATATGGAGAAATGGTATATAAAAATTATGTTTATCTATGTAAGACCTCAAATTATCCCTTTTAATTTCTAGGAGGAGTACCTTTTATTGGTATAACAAAAAAATTTAGCTATCTCATTACTTTTGATGTAACCACTAAAGCCATAACTAGGCTAATTTATGCCAAGTTTTGTGTAAATGACTCTATGAATCAATAAATTATTTTGTTTGTGATCTTGAATTACTAAAAGGAATAATGGATGCATAAAATGGAGTATGAAAATTAAGATCTTAAATGTGAAGGGTGTAAAAAGTTAGGCCATATGAAAAAATATTGTCTACACTTTATTAAGAAATGAAATAATTATGTATCTAGGAAGGAGAATGAATCATGGATAAGAAAATATAAGAAGGACACTATTATTCTCAAATTTTATCCTAATAATGGGAATTAACTATGGGAGAAGTTGGAAATAAAATAATAAATTCAATGATTTTCAATCTCAAGCTACAATAAGGAATCAGTAAAAGTAAATTATCAACTTGAAGTGGAAGAGATCCCACGAATATTACACCCCCCCCCCAATTTATAGAGGATTAGAATATGAAAAAACCTAGTGTTTAAGAGATCTAGTTTAAGAGTGTTGCATTTGGATAGTCCTCCTCAATCACCAGAGCATTATAAAAACAAGGATAATGAATAAGAGTTCCATTTTAAAAATGTGGGTTTGAAGAAGAAGGAAAACCTAGAAAATGGAGATAAATATATAGAGTATGTTCCTATCCCATCAAAAGATATAAAATTTCAAGATAGAATGGACTCTTTTAGTTTGAAGGCCACTCTTGTGCACCAGAATAAGTTTGATTATTTGGAATTTTTGAAAGGAGAGTATGAAGATGTTGAAAAGGTACTATGTACAAATTAGAAAATTAATTCTCCATCCTATAAGGAGATTTTCAAGGTGAAGAAGGGTGAGTTCTTTTTAGGAATTTAATCAAGATAAATATTTATTATAGACCCTTCAAATAATATACAATTTTATGTCTTCTCCTTGTTTGAGAAAGGATAAAGAGTAGAAAGTTAAGGATCTAGACAAATTGAAAAGACATTAAATAACCAGATGTTAGATATTAAAAAAAAGTATGGAAATTATCTCAAAAAAATACAAAATAAGGAAGATAGATAAGGATATAGTGGAGGGAATTCGGGTTATGATTCAACTTAGAAGTTTCAAAAATCCTTGTAGACATAAATGAAAATTATCAGTTGGAATATAATGGAAATGAACCATAAAAATAACTATATCACTTTTAGTTATCTTAAAATAAACTAGTTTCCTTAAATATTAACCATTAAAGAGACTAAAATGGAAGATAAAATAGTATAGGAGATAAAAATAAGCTTTATAAGGATGCTAAATTCTTTAGTGTAAGTTATTTGGGTGCCTTAGGAGGGATATCAACCTTTTGGGATGAAAAGGCTCTTCATGGTGATATTTTGATAAAAATTCCTCATCATTTAGAATCTTTATTTATGGATAGAAATCAAGATCTAACCTAGATGTTTTCTAATGTGTGTACCCCCAAATCATTAGTAGATCATAGAAGGATATGGAAGGAACTATGGGATTTTAAAGTGACTTGTGGTCATTTCAAATGGATGGTAGTAGGGTATTTTAATGCTCCCATTAATTCTAGTGAGAAGAAGGGAGGTAATCAAGTTTTCATGGAGATCATGGAGGACTTAACTAATTTCATTTCCATTAATGGATTGTTTGATCTAGACTTAAGGGGAAACCCAATTACTTGGTCAAATAGATGGTTAGGAGAAAACCTTATTCATATTAAACTATATTATGTTCTTATTTATATAGATTGGTTGTTACTTCAAGACTTTTATCTCTAATCTCTTCTTAAAATATGATCAAATATAATTCCCTTATGCTTAATATGGATATTAGAGTCAATAATTATAACAATATATATAAATTTGAGCACATATGGTTTTGTAACCTTAAGTTTCCAAATAGAATCAAAGAATGGTGGAATATAGACGCCCATGGTTTAACTATGTTCAAGTTTTATCAAAAACTCTAAAATGTAAATAGATCCATTAGGAACTAGATTTGATTTAATTTTGGAACTATTTTTCATCAAAAGTAGGTGAGAAGATATGGGATTTAGAAATTAGAATATCTTTTAACTGGGACGGGTTTCAGTGTAGAAAATTTAACCAAAGAGAAAAGTCTATTGAGTGAGTATCATACTTTATTCTATTGTGATGAATCATTATGAAGGTAAAAGTCCTAATCCATTTGGATCCAAGAGGGGATCAAAACTCTAATTTTTTCCATATGTATTTGCTAAAACACATGAGTTATAATATAATATCAAAAATTATCATGGAGGAAGGTGTCCATATTTCAGGTTCTCTCCATATTAAGAATGAAATGGTAAATTTCTTCAAGAATTATTTTACTACTTTATAGGATTAGGGGGACATTTTTTTATCAAATTGAATTTATTTGGTTACACCCTAAGATAATTTAAATATGATAAAACTTGTGTTGCTTAAAGAGGTGGAACAAGTGATGTTTAGCCTAAATAAGGATAAGGCTCCAGGACTAGATGGATTTCTAATTGAGTTTTTTCAAAAAAAAAAAGGACATCATCAAGGATAACATGGTCGAGGTGGTGGATGAATTATTTTATTCTTGTAAGATACAAATGTAATTTAATAACAAGTTCATAGCCTTGAGTCTAAATAAGATTGGGGATATGGAATTCAAAGGATTTTGCCCAATTAATCTTTTTAATTCTATTTACAAGATCTTCACTAAATTTTTAGGATCGAGACTTCAACCATTGATGAATAAGTTGGTATCTAAAAATAAATGGGGATTTGTTCTTGGATGACATATTCAATATGGAATAATAGTGGTGCATGAGACCATTCACTCTATGGAAAAGAGTAATGTGGTTGGTATGATTTGTAAACTTAACATGAGTAAAGCATATGATATAGTAGATTAGGAATTATTGGACATGATATTGGATAAATTTGGGTTTCATACTCACATTATACTATTGATTTGTAGATATGTTTCCTCTTCTATGTTTTGAATAATTTTTAATGGTATCCTAGTAGGATTTTTTAATAGTAAGCATGGTCTAAGATAGGGAGATCCATTATCTCCTTTCTCATTCATCTTAATGACATATTGTATTAGTAGGAATCAGTTAGTTACATTAAGGAAAGGGGATTTAAAAGGTTTTTATGTTGATAATAAAATTCATCCCACTCATCAATAATTTTTAGATGATACAATTTATTTTGATATTGCTTTGGTTATGGAAGTTAATTTTTTTTTAAATGGCTACTTATGAGGAGGTTTCTAAGCAATTAGTAAATTATGACAAAATCTTGATTTTATTTGTGAATATCCTAATCATAAGACAAAATAATATAGCCAAAATTTTGGGTTTATATATTAAATCCTTTTCATAAATGTACTTGGTTATGCCCTAACTTTTTAGTCCACTGTCAATTAATCTTTGAAATCCACTACTTGATAGATTCTAGAAAAAATATTAGGCTAGAAGGGAGTTGTTTTATCTCAAATGGGTAAGATTTTGTTAATAAAAAGTGTCCTCCCAAGCCTCTTTGTTTATTTATTGTTTTTTTTTAAAGATAAATAAAGTTTATTTAGGAAAAATTGAACAAAATTTAGAAATATTTCTTATGGATGGGAATAGAGGAAAAACATAGATTCCCTATAGTTGTTTAGGAAAAGGTATGCAAACTCAGATATTATAGTGGCCTAGGTCTTAGGAATTTGAATTTAATGAATAAAGTGTTGCTGGATAAACTTTTATATAGATTTATTAAATAATATAATCAATGGGTAAGTGTTTTATGGGCTAAATATTTAGAGAACAAAATGCCAATTATTTTTCTTATTGAAGAAAGTCCTGTTAGAGGCTCGATAATATGGAACTTATTTGTTAAAAATAAGAATATAATTCTTAAAGGATGTAAATGAAAATTTTTAATTATTATTAATATTATATTTTGGGAAGACTCTTGGATCATTGATAACATATTAAAAAAACTAGAACCATGACACCAGATTATTGATCACATCAAACATGAACATGTGATTATGGTGGCTGATTATATCCAAGTACACAATGGTAGAAGATGTTGGAAAAGGATTCAAATGGAAAATATGGATTAATTAATAATAGGTATTATTTCAGATCTTAATATTATTATTATAATAATTCATATCACTAATATAATAAAGGAAGATGAATTGTTTAGATTTGCAAGATAGGTAGTATACAATTAAATCAGGCTAAAAATAATTTATTCCACAAGTTGATGAGTAGGTTAATTGGTTTAGGATTTTGAAAATTATATCATTCCTAAAATTAATGTATTATTATGGTTATATATTTAGATTAATATTTAAATAATGGATAATCTATGTAAAATAGGCCTCATTCTAGTTAATAGATTTGTCCATTGTGAAGTAAACAATGAATCAACATTTCATCTTCTAATAGAGAGCCCTTTTATTTTTAAGCTATGGGAGATTATACTAGAGAGGTTTAAATTTTTTTATCTTCATTCATATTTTTTATATTCATGGCTAGTGTGGTCATCACCATTCACCAACCAATAATAAAAAATAATATGGGCACTAGCATTCCCCCACCTTTGGAATATCTAGAAATAATGCAACAACATGATTTTTATGGAGATTATGAATCATAAAAAAAGAGTGAATAATATAATAATGATTTTTTTATTTGAAAATTTTCAAAGTATTAAATGGGGTAAGAAGTAATATTTTATTCAATAAAGAGAAGTTGTGGAAAAAATTAGAACATTATGCCTCAAAAAATAATATTTATGGATCTTAATGCATTGCTAAAAAAGAATATCAAATGGTTGGCTCCTACATCTAGATGGATTAATATTGATTATTATGGGTCATCTAAAGATAACACTATAATGGTAGGTTAGGGTGGAGTATTGAGAGATAAACAAGGTCAAATTATGGTTGATTAGGAGGGAAGTATGGGTGTCTAGATAAATCATTTGGTAAAAGCTTTGGCTAATTTATGGGGAATTCAGTTAGATAGGGATATAATATGCATCAAGTGGTATTTAAGGGTGATTATCTCAATATCATCAATTTTATTAATAAGGTAAAAAATGTAAGATGGAAAATTAACCATACCATTAAAGAGATTTTATGTATTTCTAGTACCTTCTAGGAGATCTGCTTTCAACATATAAACAGGAATGAAAACTAGTTAGTAGATATATTTACTAACTAAGGAATGGTGGTCCCTATTTTTAAGATATATCCCAAAGTATAAGATTTTAATATCCATATTAAATATATTATCATTAAATAAAGTTCAAGCAAGTCTTATTAAGACTCTTAATTGGATTTGGTTTGTTGGCATTTATTTTAATTTGATTCTTTGATCTTATAATGGTTGTAATAATAATTGATCTTGGATAAGGGCCAATTATGATAACAATATAAATAATGTCAACATATGTGAAGGTTATGATGTTTTGGCTTGGTTTTTAGTTTGCATGTGTTGGAATGATGTTGCTAATCATGTGTTGGTTGGGAGACTTTTACCAACCATTGCCTCCATTTTGGGGATTATCTATTTTTTCTTATCCTCCAAAAATTGTGTCTACTATTAATTACCAAAAATGGGATGTGTCTTGAACAAGATTGAGTAATTATAAATAGATAAACTTATAAATAATCTGTAGGTCTAAGACATCCTACATATCAGTGGCCTAAGCAACTTCATCAACAAAATTGAGGGCTATGATGAACATATCTCAAATAAGTTTGTAATGAGATGGAAGGATTGTGTTTTGGATATAAATAATATGTTAGTGGAGATAAAAAAAGGTTTTATTTCCTAGGTCATAGGCTTGAAGGTCAAAGACACTAAATGTATTAAATCTAGGAAAGATAATGAGGAGGGGGTGGCTAAATTATTTGTTGAATATGACCAACCAATAAAATATCAAGGGGGCTATCTGTATGAGGATTTCCCCTTACCCTATGATGTTATAATATAAAATGTAATGAAGTATGTTACACTAGAGGGTAGATTCATGGTTATGCATTACTTATCATTTCCCCATTTTGAACTAATTTCAACACCAAATTACCTTGAGTCTTCCATTTTAAATTTTCAATTCAATGGAGAATTTAGTGTTAGAGTTTAAAATTGGAAAGAAGAAATCTCATTTACATTAGGTAATTATATTCCTTATTTACAAGTTATTTAATGCTCTAAACCCTACTCCTTATTGCCCCATTATGAGGAAAGGTAATTATAGGGATCCAAAGGTTTCTAAAAGGAGTCTTATAAGTAAAGGTAATAAGAAGAAGGTGATGTAAAATAATAAAACCATACTTAAATGGCTAACTCTTTGTCTTTTTTTGGATTCAAATACAATTCTAGAATGGATCTCGAGACAATTTTGACTTCTTGCTTGTCCATTGCTATATAAATAACTCAAAACATCCATAAAATATTCAAATCTTAGTTTTTGAAAATGTTAACTTCATTATTTCTTTTTGTTTACTTTCTTTGCCTCACTTGATTTCTTAGAGTCCCATCCAAACTAGATCATATCATGTACCTATCTATGGTCACAATAGACTTTCAATAACATCCATACTATTTAAGAGTAATAAATGAAATAAAAACATTAAATAAAAATAATAGAATATAATAGAATAATGAATCAGTAACTCATTAAGCATGAAATATCCAATCCTAAAATGAAAGTACATAACAACAACTATCTCATAATATCTAGTTGATCACTCACAGATCAATAACTAAATCATAACATCATGAAATAATATTTAAAAAGTTCATAATAGAATATTATAATCAAACAATGGAACAAGTACAACAACCAAGGTCATTCCATCCTCCCCCACTTGAAAAAGAGTCACTAGACCTTGATAAAAAATAATGAAAAATAGTAAAATCTAGGGGAAATGAAGAGACTATGAAGCATGTGGAAGGGTAAATGCCAAAATTTCATGGAATGTAGGAAGGTTTGAAATATAATGAAAATAAAACCTTGGGAGAGAATTAAAATGAAATCCAAGAGGTAGTGGAAAGTTTGCATCTTATTAAGGAAAGAGGTCTAGGGATTTATAATGATCACAAGGAGAAGAATTTACCTAAAGACAAGGAGAAAAAGCAATCAAAATTTGAAATTATGGTAGAGATTTCAAAAATTTAGGATAAGATCGAAAAAATTGAAGAGGAGGTAGACTTAATAAATCCTTTATATGATGGATTATGAAATATCATTCTTGTATTAAGGAGGCAATAAATAAAATGAATTAAAATGATGGAATTTTATGTACTAGATTTAATTTGATGGAGATGAATCTATAGGTTTTGTAATCAACTAAAAGTGACACTTGAGACCATTTATCCCTATCATAGACCTAAAACTATCTTAGTGCCTATTTTCATACTTATTTATCCTTTATGTAGGACACAAGTATCCCTAGTCATCCATAAAATAGTCCTAGACCCTCATTATTGCATCTTGACCCTTCGTGCCAAGTGTTATACCACTTAGACACTAGTGCCATAAAGGGACAATAGTGCCACATGGTGATAGTTTAAATATAATAGTGCTAATGTAATTTACCTATATTTTTTATAAAAAGATATATTTTCAAATATAAAACATCTTAGGGTCATCTTAGACCTATTTTAGTAATCGTGTAAGCATCAAAATAGTATAAATACATGACTTTTAGATTTCTAACCAATAGATGAAATTTAGATGAAAAATACATATGTAAATTTAGAAAAACTATGCACAATTAAGGTTATAAATCCCTATTATTCCATAATTATAGATACTACCATATACAACATTATAAATCTTAAATCACCTAGATTTCTAGTCTCAAGAACATTCAAAGAACTCAAGTTAATTATCATACTAGTTTCACTTGAACTTATACCAACACTTAGGTGAGGAGAACTAAATCAGGATTGATCCCTTTTTATAGTATTTGTATGTATAAAAATATCATCATAGTAGGGTGTTGAGGATGTCTATCCTACTTGAATAATAAACACACCTTTCATCTTGTATCAAACGAAAGCCTGAGTAACATGGAGGATTAGGGTTCACTCAAAAATTCAATAAAAATAGAAAATATATAAGGTTTTAGAACTCATGATCATAGGAATAAACCTCACTAATCCAAACATAGGTGTGACCTCAATATTAGGAAAGTCTTACATAGAGGACACTACCACAAAAATAAGGACACTAGTGCCACATATCCAATATTGGATCTAATGTCCAATTAGGGTGCTACTATACAAGATGGGTTTTGACATTGAGAACGTATTTGTGACACTTAGACTAGCCTTTGCCTTTGTTTTAAACTTATAGATCATTTTTATTAGTCATTTTCTATCTATTGTAGTATAATGACTAAGAGGGGGTGAATCAGTGTCCTTATAAACTTTTACTTTCACTTCAATAGATCTAATAATTCATTAAGCAAAATCATTATATGAGCAATATCAACTAGTCTAGCAACATACTAATGAGATTATACACATAACATGTATGAACACATCATATAAGTGGGAAAAACTCATGGGGATTAAAAACCACTAACCATAAATTGGACAGCAAATCTTATAAATTAATGAATAAAATTAAGTTGAGCATCACTCAACTTGGAGCACTAACCCCAATCTATCAAGCACCAAATTGACAGAGTCTTTAACAAGAACCCACTTGTAAGGAATCACTAACTCCATTAGTGAATCAATAACAAATCAACTAAATATTTACCAATCACCCACTTAAATAAGTATACCTCTACCTTTTATATTTATCCTTGTTGTAATCTTCAACAGATGATTGTCATTTTCTTTAGCTCTTCACACACTTTTATTCCTCTCAAACTAGCCTCTAGCCTTCTTTGTTCAACTAGCCCTCTTCTTGTCTTGATTAGGTCATATTAAATCCTTAGCTTATATATTCATTCCACCCATATGATGGTCCACATTACCTCCTCTTCTCTTATTTGTGCTCATTTATTCATTTTCCCTTCACACTTGCTCACTACTAATTAGGCCTATTAGGCCTTGTTATTATATAATCCACATGCTCTTACACACCTTGGTTGGACATATACATATTCACACTTGAATTAATATTTTAATAGGTCATATAACACATTTAAAATATGAAAAAAACATTAAAATATGTTAGTCATAACATATAGGACAAAATTCTCTTTTAGGCCTTAAGGAGACCTAATCCCATTAGGCCTTCATTAGAGCACATTAGACTTAGTCTTTATTAGAATGATTATAAAATACATAAATAGAATTATCACTTCATATATTACTCAAATTGAGACTATAAAACTTTAATTTTGGTCCACATCACTTTTTAGGTCCAACCACCACTTGAACTTCTTCTCAAAATAATGTTCACAATAGGCCTATGCATACACAAAAAATATGTCTTAAACAATTGAAGTAAAATCATAATTTTTAAAAACAACCATGGAAACAAATCATATATACATAAGCCTCATGAACTTAATATATTCACCATATGTTCATAGATTTCCCAGTATAGGGAAAAAGGACTCAAACCCTTCTCTATAAGTAGCCCACTCAGAACTACCAATTAACTTCAAAAAAAATCATGGAAAAAATGACCTAAAACACCTATATAATTATTTTGAGAAGATTCAAATATAGGTAAATATCATAAAACATCCTTAAAAAAACCTCCAATAGATAGATCACAATTTTTAGTGGGAACTATTGGTCTTATAGACTAATTTGTTGACCTCTCTCACAATCCTTACTCAGCCAGATAAGCCATTTTGGATTAAATTTTAAAACCTCTTACACTAAATTAAAAGCTTATAAAAATCATTTATAGGTCACTAAATTCCTAAAAAACAACATAATGTGCACTAGATACCATTAACTCATGGCATAGAGTCTAAAACTTTTTTCTACAAGTTGCATACCCAAATCTACCAATTTCCCTTAAAAACCAGTCATGATGAATTTACATTACAAAACCTATGTATACACATTAAAATACTCATGATGCATGAAAATTATCATAATAGATATTCATAACATTTAATGGTAAATATTAGAAATATAGACCAATCTCTGGACTTATCTCTTCATAGACACATCAAAACTAGATAAGTCAACTTCTAATCAACATTTTGTCATATACAATGATATATAAATATTATATCCAATATGAAAATGTATTACAGGTCTTGTAAAATATATTAATTTAATTCAATTCATCCCTAATCCATGATATCACATCCCTAGTTAGAGTCTTACTTCTGCTTGGTTTTATCATTATCTACACCATTAAGCCTTTTAGTGATAAGTCAACTTCTATAACCTATTTAACACACATAAAAGCTATAATTTTATTATAAACAATGATGGAAATCAAATAAAAGTCTCAATATTATTGATCCAATGATTTGCATACTTTCACTTGGTCAACTCTATCTACTACAATAGATTTTTTAAAAATAAGGCCTTTCTTATAGGATCTGCTCACACACTTGACAAACCAATTACACCTAGAGGTACTTTATAGAGATGAATACAACCTAAAATCACATAAATATCCATTTAAAACAATTTTAATCACTTTTGAACAAGATTTTCAACATTCGGCCAATATTAGGATTATTTGAGGATTTAAACCATCTTCTAGTCTTAACGATCATTCATAAAGCTTAGCCTTTTATTATAGAAACCAATTATTATAAATTTGATATAGGACCCTTACCCATATACCATTAAAAAATTAGGTACTCATGTAGATGATTCACGTGTGAATGAGCACTTGAAAACCGTTTTAAGTGGACAAATCTTCATTTTGTACACTCAAGAGACCTTAAGACACTTTTTCTTACTTTAAACATTAATTTTTGACCTGAAACGTCATGAAAATGATTAAAATAACTTGAATTAAAAAATCTCACCTACTCACCCATGCCTTGGAAACTGATCCTGATACCTCATTAGGCCATGCTATCTCACTTTGCTTTCTTAGACCTTGAATTACAAGTCATATTAGGCCTTAAAAATGACCTTATAACCAATTTCCAAGATATTATTATCTCATATACATGCCATAAAACCTCTTATCATGCTTAAACACTATTAAAAATTCTTCTTATGTCTTGTCAATAAATCATGATTCCTCATTAGGCCCAGCAGGGTCTAGAGGTGGTCTACTTTCATACTAGGTTTGTATGTCTTACCCCTATAAGATTACCCTGAGACTCACCTAAGTGTTTTAATGCCTCACATGCATGATAAAACAACCTTATATATACTCTTATGCCTTTTTTCATTAATCTCACCAAGCCACCTTGCTCAAAGCTTCTTACTAGATCTCTTCATGTTATGACGAGTCATAGTTCACTCAAGTACTTGACCTTCATGACTCTTTTCATGTTATTGACACCTCAATGTCAAAAAATACACCTTATCATGATAAACCAATTCCATACATCTTATCACATGACTTAGACCACATCTCACCAAGTAACCAAGCCCATGCCTACACACAAGGTATTTTAATGATGTGACTATCTTTAGGCTACTTAAGCACTAGTCTTCAAATATATACCTTAAAACAATTTTGAAGGATTCCACACCTAAAAATCAAGACCATAAAATTATAAATAACTTATTACATTCCTAATCTTACTTAATTTTACCATGATACCTACACATACCTTATCACAAGGTCTAGACAAGGTTTTATAAGACTTTTTGATGCCTTGACTTGTTCTTTCCACATCATGACATTAAAACCAAATTAACCAAGTAGATATAAGACATTTGTACTTATACATTTATCACTCATGGAAATCACTACATACTTTTTATGTTCATAATCCTGTCATAACATATACCTCTATGTTCATCTAGACATCATTCTCATCCATCATGACTACTCACCAAGCCTATTTACTAGATTCATCTAGACATCAATGAAAACACACTTTGACATTAATGACATCAATGAAAAAAATATTCCAAAAAAGCTCCCCTTTTTTTAATTATGGAAAAACACACTTTAGTTTGATCAATCTCTTTTCCCAAAAACTGGTTTTTCTCCCCCTTCGACATTAATTACAAAGGGTCCTTATAAATAACTATTTTATCATTGGAATTGAATTCAAGAAAACACACAATGAAATTATGATTAATTACTCACCTTAGACTCATCAAATATTACATACCCCTTCTAAAAACTCACTTTCTCCTCCTGAGTAGATACTATATCTTGAAGACACTAGATAGCACACAATCTTCAAAAACTATGTCACCCACTCATAAAAGTGTATTTCATGAATGACCCCACTCATGAAAAATATTTCATGCACCTAAACAATACCAACTATACTCTACCAATTTTATCAATTCAATTTTTATATCCACTTTATGCAAGATGCTCTTTGATATCAATCTTGATCACTAATCAAAGAAGCTATTGTTTAACAATATCACCTTGAAGATATCAATCAAGCTATCATTATCCATTCACACACTATGAAAACAATACCTTATAATCTTATCTAATATTCATAGGCATTTTCTGATCCATCTACATCATGATAACCCTTCTTATAATAGTTCACTTTTCATTAGGATTGTAAAAAGCCTAGTTTACTATCTACCAAAATTTTATCTTGCTTTATTGCCTTCACCTCACACAACTAGAGCATACTGAGCATATATAACTATGAAACATGACCCAAAGATCATATTCAAACACCTAGAGAAATCACACTTAATTTATATGAACATAAAATATTCTTTATAATCAACGCTTGTCCATTATGTCAATTAGGTCTATCTACTATCAAAGATATTATTCTAAGGGAACAATCTAGTCTTCCATGCTGGTGAAAATATCATTCATATCATGTCCATATGGAATATTTAGATTTTAATCTTTCATCATTATTTATCCTTCATGTTTCTCAAGACACCATATCACAAACATCATCATGTCACCTTCCTTCCATAATTCTATTAATTAGGTCTATACTTGCATGATTCACTATGACAAACCTCTGGCATTACTTATCTTCTTCATTATATTCAAAATGAGATAATATAATATGTTCCTTGTTCCTCTATGACCTTAAGGTCATCTTGATTCATATAAAACACTCAAATGTCTCTCACAACTTAGCTTAATAAACAAAATCCGAAGACATTTCATAAATCATTCTCCCCCTAACTCCATGCTTACCTCTATCTAGATAATAAAGGAAACCACTATCTTGATAAAAAAATTAGAGATACCAAGCTCTCTTTTAAACCAATCATATATTAATCAATGAAATAACTTAACAAAGAATAATCATACAAAACTACATGATCATTCTCCCCATTTATTTTCATAACTTTCTCACCATATGAATCAATAGTACACATAAACCATATTAAACATAGATCGTGCACCTTGGTACCAATACTTACCTATAAATATTCGAAAAGACCACACTTCCATATTAGACTCAATAATATTCAACATTCTTCATATCTTCTTATCATACAACACCTATCAAATGTTAACAAGCATCCACCATGTTTCCACTTATTAATGAGTGTCTCGATGAAGCCTAATGGAGTCACCCCTTCCATTAGGCATTAGAAAAATAAAAATTTATGATATTCCTAGATATCCATACTCTCACAAGACTAAAAATTCTTGAATGTCCTAGATTTGACTGTCAACTTAGGCTTGACCTTTGACTTGGCTTATACATAATCCTTCTAGGATGATAAAGAATACTTTTAACATTCTTTTAAATATCACTTATGTTCTATAGCATCAAAAATACCAAATTATTTTATGAGTTTATCACGACTTAACATGTCATCCTTGTTCTTCTCAATCAACTCTACCAGTACCATCATTCTTTGGTAGACCATCATTACTATCATGATAAAAATTATCATCATTACAATCCAAGGTTGTGCTTCTTAGGGTCACCTTTAGGCTATTAGTCCCATCTCAAAGGACCATGATATGATACCAATTTTTGGAAGCATAATGACTAAGAGGGGGGAGGTGAATTAGTGTCATTATAAACTTTTGCATTCACTTCAATATATCTTCTAATCATTCATCAAGCAAGATCATTATATGAGCAATATCAACTAGTCTAGTAACATAGTAATGATAATTTACACATATAAAGTATGAACACATCATATAGGTGTAAAATCCTCATGGGGAATGAAACCCACTAACCATATCTTGTACAACTAGTCCTATAAAGAAATCAATCAAATTTAGTTTAGCACCCACTCAACTTGGATCACTAACCGTAATATATCAAGCACCAATTTTATAGAGTCTTTAGCAAGCACCACCTCCCTTAGTGACTCAACACTAAATCAACCACATCTTTTAAAAAAACCCACTTATACATGTATAAATATACCTTCCATATTTTTCCTTGTAATATTCAACTGATGATGGTCTTCTTCTTTAGCTCTTCACACACATCTATTCCTCTCAAACTGGCCTCTAGCCTTCTTTGCTCAACTAGCCCTTTTATTGACTTGATTAGGTCATATTCATAACTTATATTAGATATTAATGACACCTATATTATGTTTCAAATCACCTCATACTACTATTTGTGCTCTTTTATTTGTTTGCACTCTTCACACTTGCTCACTATTAATTAGGCCTATTAGGCCTTATTTTTATACAAGTCACATATTCTTACACACCTTGGTTAGCCATATACATTTTAAAAATTTAATTAATATTTTAAAAGGTCATATAACACATTTAAAATATGAACCAAACATTGAAATGTGTCATTCCCAACTTATAGGACCAAATTCTCTTTTAGGCCTTAAGGAGACCTAATCCCATTAGGTCTTCATTAGAGCACGTTACATTTAGTATTTATTGGGATGATTAAAAACTCAATAAATATTATGATAAATTAATATATTACTAAAATATACATTATAAAAATTTACTTTAGGTTCACAATACCTTTTAGGTCCAATTACCACTTGAACCTCTTCTCAAAATATTATTCACAATAGGCCTGTGCATACACAAAAAATCTATCTTAAATAACTAAATAAAAAACACTATTTTTCGAAAACAACATGTAAAAAAAAATTTAAATAATCCAAATGACCTTATTATAATAACCATGTTTTTATAATTCCAAATATAGGGCAAAAGGACTCAAACTCTTCTCCACAAGTAGCCCACTCAGACTTGCCAATTAGCTTCAAAACATAGTCATGGAAACAATGACATAAAACACTTGTAGAATAAATTTAAAAGACTTAAAATTAATGAAAAATATATTATTACATAATTAAAACAAACTAAAATAGATATATAACAATTTATAGTGGAAACTATTGGTCTTGTAGACCAATTTGTTGACCTTCTCTCTCATAGTCCTTACTCAACTAGATAAGCCATTTTTGATTCAATTTTACAACCTATTACACAAAATTTAAATATTATAAAATAATTTATAGGTCATTAAAGTCCTATAAAACAACATAATGTGCACTAGATACATTAAATCATGGCATAGAGTCTCAAACTCTTCTCTGCAAGTTACATCCCAGATCTGCTAGTTTCCCTTAAAGACTAGTCATGATGACTTTGCATTAAAACACCTATGTAGACACATTAAAATAATATTTATGTATGGAAATTATAATTAGAGATATTAAAAAAATATAAAAACAATAAGTTATAATGGAAAATATTATACATATAGACCAATCTCTAGACATCTCTCTTCATAGGCACATTAAAACCAGATAAGTCAACTTATGAGCAACATTTTGTCATATATAATTATCTATAAATATTATATGTAATATTAAAATGTATTATATTTATTTCAAAACATCATCATGTAATTTTATTCATCCTTAATCCATGATATCACATCCATAGTCAAGTTCTCACTTTTGCCTAGTTTTCTCATTGTCTGCACCATTAAGCCTTTTAGCAATAGGTCAAATTATATGACCAGTTTAACACACCTAAAAGATATAGAATTATTAGAAACAACCATTTAAATCAAATAAAATTATCAACTTTCTTCATCTAATGATTTTCATACTTTGACTTGGTCAACTCTATCTGCCACAACAATTTTTTGATAAATAAGGCCTTTCTTATAGGGTCTACTCACAAACCTAAAAAATGAATTACACTTAGAGGTGATAGATAGAGTTTAATAAAATGTAAAATCACTTAAATATCAATTTAAAACCATTAATAACACTTTAGAACAAGATCTTCAACATTAGGTCACTATTAGGGTTTAAACCATCTTCTAGTCTTAACAATCATTCACAAAGATTATCCCCTAATTCCCAAAACCAATGATTGGAAATTTGAGATATGACCCTAATCCATCTACCATGAATATATTATTTCCTCATTCATATGTTTCACATTATAATTAGTAATGTAAAAGCCTTATCAGGTAGACAACTCTTCATTCTATGCACTTGAGAGACCTTAAGACACTTTTCCTTGTTTAACCTTCAATTTTTGACCTAAAAATTCATGTGAATGCTTAAAAATACTTTAATTACCGTTTTAAATTATCATACACTCACCCATGCCTTGGAAAATGATCTTGATAGCTCATTAGGCCATGCTATCTCACTTTGCTTCCTTAGACCTTGACCTGTAAGTCATAGTAGGCATTGAAATTGACCTTCTAATCACTATCCAAGATCTTATCACCTCATATAAATTCCATAAAACCTATTATAATTATTAACCAATATCAAAAATTATTAATATGTCTTTTCAATAGCTCACGATGCCTCATTAGGCCAAGAAGGGTCTAGAGGTGGTCTAGTTGCATACTAGGTTTATAGGTCTTACCCTTGTAGGCTTACCCTAAGACTCACCGAAGTGTTCTAATGCCTCACATGAATGATCAAACAAACTTATAAAATCTCTTATTCCTATGTCCATCCATCTCACCAATCCACCATGATCAAACCTTTTTACTAGATCTCTTCATGCTATGACTAGTCTCAGGTCACTCAAATACTTGAGCTTCATGCCTCTTTTCATGTTACCAACACTTAACTATCATTTTATACAACATATTAACATGATAATCCACTACCATAAATATTATCACATGCCTAAGACTGTTCATCTCATCAATCAACCAAGCCCATGCCTACACACAAGGTCTTTTCATGATGTGCCTATGTCCAGCCTACTTAAGCACTAGTCCTCAATGATCTACCTTACAACACTTATGAAGGCTTATACACATAAAAATTAATCCCATAAAATTCCAAAAAAATTATTACATGCCTAATCTCACTCACTTCACCATGCTACCTGCACATACCTTCTCACAAGGTCTAGACAAGGCTTTATAAGACATCTTGATGACTTGACTTATTTCTTTCACATCATGGCCTTAACAACACATAAAACAAGTAGATATAAGACACTTGGACTTATAACTTTCTCCCTCATGTAAATTACTACACACCTTCTATGTTCATAATCCTATCAAAACATATAATACCATGCTCATCTATACATCATGCTCATCCATCATGATTACTCACCATGCCTCTTTACCATATGCATCTAGACATCAATGACACCACACTTTGACACTAATGACATCAGATTGACATAAATGACAACATTATTCCAAAACCAACTAATTTTTTACTTGCACTATTTATTACTATTTTTAGAAAGGTCAAAGCTAATCAATTATGTAATAAATACATGGATATATTTATTGTATATTATTAACATGATTAAGTATACTTATCTTTTTAAAAAACATAGGATTTAGACTTGATAAGTCCTAAACAATTAATTTTTTTGGTGAACTAACTTAATTAAAACATTTCACAAACCTTAACCCTAGATAACCTTAGGGTTTATATTTCCAACATTAAAATTTTAGATCCATACATTTTATGATTTTATTTGATATAATCATGATAATATTATGTAATTTTATCAAATTTTTTTTAGAGTTTAATACTTTCATTAGCATGCTTGTTCCCTTTAATTCGGAGTGAACTCACAAAATACATAAACACATATATACATGATGATTTATAACAATTTTTTTTTTTCATGTTTCATTATTTCTTTATCATTATATCTTTTTCTTATGTGGAATTCAATTAAGAACAAAATATCTAAACATGTAGAGAATACATTACATAAGATAACAACTTCATTACCTAAACTTAACAAGTCTCCTTTAGATATTTTGTGATCTTTGGTTGAATTTGATTCCCTATCAATCAATCCTAGATATAAGGGAACACCGATGGTATTTCTTATCCCTCATACTCTCAATCACACACATTTATCCACCATCCCACCTCTAATACTAACTCTACACTCCTAGTAGACCCTACGGTCCAGGTTATGATGTCTACATGTGGTCGTGAAATTGGTAAGTTAGAATCACCCATGTCTATAACTTTTTTGACCAAAATAATGTTTCTTCAGCCACAATTTGCAATTTATATAACATTTTGACACATATAAAGACATTTTGTATGCTACATTATGTGATACTCAGGGGACTTAAACATTTGATCCAACTTATGTTGCTTCCATAATTAAATACTATGAAATGGACTAAAGAACATATTTCATATGAAAGGGAAGATATCCCACATCATCACATCATATATTTAAACTTTCCTCTCTACATTGCATTACAAATTAATGAGGTAGGTGTCAAATGGGTTTTAGTCGATAATGGATTAGGATTAAACATTTTCAATATCTCTTTTCTTCTACTTATTAATATACATGCTAAGGATTTGGATCCTTCTGATATGAACATCCAAGGGTTTGATAATATTCCACATAAAATATTAGGTCAAATCACACTAAACCTTACATTAGGGATTATAATGCTATGTACAACATTTCAATTTATGCATAATAATATTAATTATAGTATCATGATTGGAAGACCTTGGATTCATGATATGTATATATTTCCATCCAATTTACATAATTAAAAAAATTTAGCTACAGAGGTCATATCTACACTTGTCCCATAGATAAAAAACCACAAATATTATCAACATATAGATCCTTGAAACAATTATATTCTTCACATGAATTTTGATACAATACCACTCTAGTCTACTATTCAAAACACATATATAACTTTTCTATAAACTTCCATATCATAGGATAATAAGTTCACTTCTCCTTTTGCATCAAGATACTTCCAAAAAATGGGTTACATAGGACAGGGCCTTAACAAACTTGATCACGGAATCCTTAATCCCATGGAAGCATATGATCAACAGTGTAGACACAAACATGGATATAAAGATAACACATCTAATGCCAAGCCCTCTAACCATATTATGTTTTATCCACCTATTCCACATGAATATGATATGACAAACCATGTTTCTACACTCTTAGTTGTTTACCCTAATCTTATTGATGATACACATTATCTAAATCTACCTAATTTTGATAAATTAATTAACAACAAGGCTCTCTTAAAATTACTATCAGCATATAAAGATCTCCTTTCTATCACAAGAACAAGTTTTTTCATTCCATAAATGCCCAGACATACTTTGTTGAGAGTTTAGATGATATTTTACCTAATATAGATTATATTATCCCTATAACACCATACACTATGGATCAATATATGTTACATAATGAAGAGATAGTTAAATTAAATTCTAGAAAAGATATTGATCCTCATATCATACTACTAGCTACTACCTTTATTGAGTGTTGTCATTGATGTCAAAGTTGCATCTTGTGAAGGTTGATGTCAAAGATGATTAAGGATAGTTGGTAGTGTGTAATGTGACAAGGTTCATGGAAGAGTGTTGTCATGATGTAAATATAAAGAGAGAATTTAAAGGCAACTAATGTTTTATGTCTTCATGAAAGGTTCAGGGCATTGATGTCAAGGTAAATATGAAGCCTAATCATGACATGGAAAAGTATGCACATTGAAAAATTAATGAACACATCCATTTGAATGTTTTATGTAAATTTTTGAGCATTTAATTAAGTTATATAATTAATAATTAGAGTTTTATAGTGAGCCTATAGGGGTAAGACCTTCAGTCTAAGTCTACACTTAGACCACTTCTAGAACTTGCTTGGCCTAATGATGTATGAAGATCATATTTCAATTAAATTATACACATTAGAGCATGGAAAGAGGTGAGATAAGTTGTTTTAAGTATGATAAAAAATATATAGGTCAATATTTGAAGTAAAAGTGCATGAATCACTATTTTAGGCCTTCCCAAGCTCACAAAATGAGGTCTCAAACCCAAGAAGCACTTTAAAGCATTCTTTGGCATGTGTAAAATATACATGGTAGTTTGAGATATTAAGGAGAGATGGTTAAGGGTCATATATAATATCTCCAATCATTATTTTTGGATTCAAGTGGTAGTCCTCTATGAATAATTATTAACACTAAAACCTATGTTAAACCTCCCTAAAACCCTAATAAGGACCAAATATAAATATTTTGTTAAAAAAATAAGTATCAATTAAAATTAATATATAATATATTATATCATGTATTCAAATCTCTAAAGTAACTCCAAGTGATGGTGGTTATTCATATGAGAGAGAAAATGCATATATATAGGCTTATTTATAAATAAGTTGTATCTCTCAAAATTTGAATTAATTAATAAAATAAAATGGATGGTATAAGAATTTAGAGATTAATTTTACATTTCCATTATTATTTATATATAGTTTTTAGCCTTAAATTATTCCAATTTAGTCATCCAAGTAAGCCAATCATAGATAGTCCTAATGGTGTGAATAGTGTAAAACCTAGGTAGAGATGAAGAGATATTTTTAAAGGTATGTGACTAATATATTGATGAAATTAATTAAATTAAGAAGTAATTTATTAATTATATGCCATTATAATTATTTTTATAGCCTTTATATGTCAATGTATATGGTGAAAAATTTTCTCACAAAATGGCATGTCTAGTTTAGATAGGACTATGAGATATAAAGTCAAGAAATTGGTCTACAAGACCAATATTTTACATTAGAACATATAATTTTTTAAATAATGATATTATAAATATAAGTAATTTTTTTATTCATAATGAGTCATGAAAATTGTCTACATAGGAGTTTGAGGTCTAATTCATCATGACTAGTTTTAAGAAGAATTAACAGTTTTGAGTAAGCGAGTTGTAGAGATGTTTTTAGCCTTCATCTCCTAAGTGAAGGTGTTAAAATAATTTTTTGATGAAACTAAGGTCATATATAATATATATACATATTTAATTTGTCATTTTTGAGTATATTAATGTTGTTTAAGATTCATTATTTAAAGATAGACTATTGAGGTACATAGGTCTAATAGGGTAGTTTATCCTAAAGGAGCTTTCATGGTATAAATAAAGGATGCAATTATAATAGATCATGGGGGAGGTCAAAAGATTTAATTGGATAAGTGTTTAAATTATTTATTATTATTATATAAATCCATATGGGCCTAATAAGATCAATTTTTGGCATTAAGAGGGAAGACCTAATGTAATTAGGTCTCCATGAGACCTAAAGGAGGAATAAGGCCTAATTGAGTTATGGAAGACCAAAAGGGGTTCAAAGTGTGATTTAAACATGTTAATAAGATGTATTAAGATAGAATATGTGGATTACATAATATTTTTAAGGTATGTGTCTAACCAAGTGGTGTGTGACCATGATATTAGTATATATACAAGGTCGTTTAGACATATTTGAATGTATACAAAATAAGTGAAAAAAATATTGCATGGTTAAGTAGGACGTATTAAAATGAGAACATAACAAAAGAAAATATGTGTGTTAATATAAATTCATGATGTGTCTATGTCTATTTTGAGTCACTTAGGGAATTGGTGCTTCTTTATAGGTAGGTGCTTGCTAAAGCCTAGTCAAGTGGGTGATTGACTTTATTGGGGTTGATGCTCCAATTTGAGTTGGTGTTCAACACAAATTGGTATTTTGTTTTATATTAATGTATTAAATTTTTAAATATAATATTTTATTTTCTTCCCATTAAAGGTTTCCCACTCATATATGTGTTATCTTATATGAATGGTTCTTTATACTTTGTTAAATCATTCTGTTGTTTTCACAGTTCATGATTGATTGGGTATAATTTAAAGAAATTTTTTAAACATGGATTCACCCCAAATATCAATAATTATTATTCTAATAATTGTTATCAAATCCTATTCTTTTGAAGTATGACTAAAAACTTAAATGAGATCTTAGAAACATAAACATGTCTAGTCATCAATTATAATGACGTTTCTCAACCAATAAGGATCCTCTCTTTAGTGGGACTAAATATGATTTAGGGAGAATAAAAATGAATAAATGTCTAATTTAATTGGTCTATGACATATTTAATTTTTTTTTAATTTATTTACTTCACCTCCTACACCACCATTTGATGCATCAGGCAATAAGGCAGGTGAAAACAACTCTAAGGCAATGAATGCCATAATGTGTGGTATTTTAGAGTTAGAATTTGTAAAGGTCATGAATTTTGATATAACAAAAGGGATTTAGGAAACATTTCAAACCATATATAAAGGATACACCAAAGTCAATTGGGAAAAGTCATAGACCCATCGAAGGTAGTTTGAAAGTTTGAGAATGAAGGAGTATGAGAACATTTCATCTTATTTTTTAAGAGTAGATGAAGTGGTAAATGTCATAAGAGATTAGGGGAAAATTTATAATAATAAATAATAGTATAAAAGGTATTAATATCCCTAAAATCTAAGTTTGATTCAAAATTATTTATTGTAGAGGAGATCAAAGATCTTAATATTCAACAAATGGATAAGCTTCATGGCATCCTGACTACTTTTGAAATGAGAACTAGTGACAAAAGACCCTACAAGAAGGAATATACATTCAAAGTTGAGAAAAATTCAAAAGGTAAAAAGGTAAAGGATGATGTTGATACGAATATTGGTAATGAAAAGATAGAATCCATATTTGTCAAAAAACTAAGGAAAGGATCAGGTAAGTATAAGGGCAAGTTACCATTAAAGTGTTTTAACTATGGAAAGATTGGTCACTTTGCATCCAAGTTCCCTAACAAGGACACAAATGAGAATGAAGGAGAGCATGATGAACATCATAATTATTATAATAAGTTATAGAAGATTGATAAGAAAAAAAAGAGTTTAAAGAAGTATGAAGGCAAGAAAGGGTCATTCAAGAATAAGATAAGTTTCTATACCAAAGAAGATAGTAGTTCCTCTGATATAAGTGATTAAAACTATATCTGAGAGTGATGTTGATAATAATAATCATGATAGAAATGAAAATTTATTCATGGACATAAAAATAAATAATGAAGGTTGTTAAAAAGGGAAAAGTCTTATGTAAGATGAAGAATTAGATGAATAAGAATATAAAGTGAGCATTGAGATAGAATTGGTGAGTGTTCTAGAGGAGTTAAAGTTCCAAATAAGGAATAATCAAAAAATGAGATCATTGGTTAAGAGTTATGAGGAAAAAATCAATCTCTTTGAAGAGAGACTAAGTAACAACACCAATGAACATGAGGAAATAATCAAATAGTTAGAAATTTAGATTGATATTATCACTTTAAGTCTTAAAATTGAAGAGGAAGAATGCACCAAGTTTAGAATAGAAATTGAGTACTTGAAGGTAGAATCAGATCAATAAATAATCAAATTGAAGACACATCAGAATTTATTAAGATCATTGAAGTCCTTGGTGATATTTGGAATAGTCAGAGGTCTCCACATGACAAGATAAGTCTTGGGTTCAAAGAAGACCAAAATGAAAACAAGTAGAGTCAAACCTCAAAATACAATGGAGTATTAAGAAGTGATGGTATTGATAGAGTAAATATCTATGCAAAAACTCTCAAATATGAGACTCAATTTGATAATCAACAAGTCAAGAAGAAGTGACTCCTTCAAGAGACAAAAAAGGTAGAGGTGCATCATTCAACATTAAAGAGATAAGGTATGTGAATCCTTTCAATGGTTATTATTTCTCATGAAATCAATATGGATATAGAGCTATAGATTGTAGACATCATGCTAGAATCAATTCCTCATAGAGGAATATAATGAATGCTCATTTCAATAGTATAAGTAGAATTATATGATATAATGGTGATAATAGATGACATATTGAAATGTATTGTAATATGAGGCATATGATAAATATAACTCAAGATAAGAGGTTATATAATCATACCACTGAGAAGTAGATCAAGAAGTTAGATCATGTGGACAAGGTGAAGGAGGAGCAAAAGACTAAAGGAGAAGAATCTATGCTTGCTCAGATTGCCTTTCACATCTAAAATGAAGCAATTAAATGGTATATATATATATATATATATATATATATATATATATATATATATATATATATATATATATATAGTGTTTACTTAATCCACATGATAGGTGACAAGAACAAGTTCATTTAATTTAATAAGAATGTTGTAGGGACAGTGAGATTTGGAGATAACACAACTACCAATATTTTTGGTAAATGTGTCTTAAGTTTAGAGAATGGGAAGACAAAGATAGATAATGTATTATATGTGGAAGGATTGAAACATAAATTTCTTATTATAATTCAAATTTTCAACCAATGACACATACTAAACTTTAATGTTAGAGGGTGTGATATAAAGAGAGATAAATTAGGAAGGCTAATTACCAATGCTAAGAGAAATGAGAACAATGTGTATGTCTTAAATGAAATCAAGAATGAATGATGATTTATGATAAATATGTATGAATTTTGGATATGGAATAAAATGTTGGGTCACCTAAACTTTGATAATCTAGTCAAGATAAGATCTAATATGTCTATGAATAATATGCCTAAAATCACCAAACCTAAAAACACACTTTGTAAGGCATGTCAACATGGTAAGAAAACTACAAGAAGTTTCAATTCTATGGTGTATTCTACTACAAGACCTTTAGATTTAATACAAAATGATCTCTATGGATCTTCAAGAATCCAAAGTATTCAAGGAGATAATATTTCAAGTTACTCATAAATGATTACACAAGAATTACTTGGGTAGCATTCTTGAAATAAAAGTCAGAAGCTCTTGATAAGTTTAAGGCATTTAAGGCTCTTGTTGAGAGTGAAAGTAATAGAAATATCAAATGATTAATATATGATAGAGGAGAATATTTTTGGTTTAATTAATTTTATGACTTCTATGAGGTCTATGGGATAAGGAGATAGTTCTCAGTAGCTAGGGTACCTCAATAGAATGGGTTAGTAGAAAGAAAGAATAAGATAGTTCAAGAAATGGCAAGGACTATGATAAATGAATCAAGATTATCTAATGGACACTGGAGAGAGGAAGTGATCAATGTAGTTTAAATTTTTAGTAGAGGATAGATAAGGATTAATGGTAACAAAACCCCCCTATGAACTATGGAAAGGTAGACCTCCTAATGTGGAACACTTTAGAGTGTTTGGAAAAAAGTGCTTCATCAAAAGAGATGAGAAAGACTTAGGTAAGTTTGATTCAAGGTTTGATGAAGGAATATTATTTGGGTACTCATCAGTAAGCTCAACCTATAGATGATATAATAAGAGGTTTCATAAGATAATGGAAAGAACCAATGAGAAGATTGATGAGACCAGTTCTAAGAAGTCACACTCTCAGTAAAAAGATGCATCAGAGAATTTGGACTTTAATAATGAAGAGAAATTAATAGATTTAGATGAGGAATAAGAATAATTTGAGGAAAGACAAGATTCATTAGGTCCTTTAAGATAAATTCAAAGAGACCATCTTGAATCACAAATCATTGAAAATAAGGATGTAGGTATGCAAACAAGGACAAAGATGGTAAGTAACCTAAATCAAGAGAATGTTGCTCTATTGTCTAACATTGAACCTAATAACCTTGTAGAATCAAAAAAGACAAGTTTTGGATTTGTGTTATGAATGAGGATTTATAAAAAATATAAAATAATGAGACTTATGAAATAGTAATGTATACATAAAGACAAAAAATTATCATCATTTGATAGTGGTTATCTATGTGGATGACATCATATTTGGTAGAAATACTGAGAATATGACTAAGTACTTTGAAAATGTGATGAAGGATGAGTTTTACATGTCTATGCTAAGATAAATATCATTCTTTATTTGGTTACAAATCAATCAATCAGAAAGAGGTATATTCATTTCTTAAGATAAGTACATAAGAGAGATGTTGAAGAAATTTGAGATGGAAGATTGCAAGGAAGTTAGCATACCTATGATCATAGGGTGTAAGTTAAGAAATGAGGATGTATCTCAAAATTTCACTTAGACATAATATATGTCAATGGTTGGAAGTTTGCTATATACTACTACTCTAGACCTAACATCATGTAAGTAGTAGGTATTATGGTAAGATTTTAAGAAAACCCAAAGGAAAATCATTTTTAAGTATTCAAAAGTATAATTAGGTATCTCAAGGGGACTATGGAGTTTGGGTTATGGTATTCAAGGAGAAATTAGTTTAACTTAAAAACCTATATATATGCAGACTGGGTAGGGAGTCTAGATGATAGGAATAACACTAATGGAGGAGATTTATTTTAAGAGAGTGCCTAGTATCATGGATAAGCAATATGCATCGATCTATGACATTATCTACTTATGAGATTGAATACATTGCAATAGTTTCATATTTAACCCAAGTCTTATGGATGAGATGAACCTTAAGATATTATAAGGTATAGTATAATAGTCCTATCTGTATCTATTGTGACAACACAAGTGCCATAATCATCTAAAAGAATCTTGATATGAACTCAAGAACTAAGCATATTCCCGTCAAGTATCATTTCTTAAGAGATAAGGTAAGTAAACTAAGTTTTAAACTTGAATATATTTCTACAAAGGATCATATTGTAGACATATTAACCAAGCCACTTACAAAGGTAACATTTAAACATCTAAAACATGAATTGGGTGTAATTCCTACCATTAGTAGTCATTAATCAATTAAAGTTTTTAGGGGGAGTTAATTAGGTGTCTCATTATCTCCAAGAATAGGTGATTAGTGTTGAGAAGGTATGCATAGAGATAGGGGATCATGTTTATATGGTGCTTCATAAACTCATAATCATGTGTGCTAAGTGTTTTGATTGCAAGAGGTGTGATCCAAGAAGTTGCAAGAATCTCTTTGACATTTATGTCAAAGGGGGAGAAATTTTAGAATGTGGGATAAATTACCTATTGATATATGTTTCTAACAGTGGTTACCATCAATGACAAAGGGGGAGACTGGTGAGTGTTATCATTAATGCCAAAGTTGCATCTTGTGAAGGTTGATGTAAAAGATGATTAAGGAAAATTGGTAGTGTGTAATGTGATAAGTTGCATGGAAGAGTGTTGTCAGGAGAGAAAGAGAAAAATATAATTGGAAGGAAACTAATGTGTTATGTTTTCATGGAAGGTTCAGCTCATTTAAGGTCATTAATGTCAAAGTATATAAGAAGCCTAATCATGACATGAATAGGTGTGTTCATTTAAAAATGAATGAAAATAGGAATTTAAATGTTGTATATAATGTTTTGAATATATAATTAAGTTATATAAGAAATCATGAGATTTTTAAGGTGAGCCTATAGGGGTAGTATCTTTGGTCCAAGTCTACACTCAAACCACCTTTATACCCTACCTGGCTTAGTGAGGTATGAAGATCAGATTTCAAGGAAAGTATACATAAGTGAGCATGGAAAGAGGTTAGATAAATTTTTTTATGTATGATCACAAATTTTGAGGTCATGATTTGAAGGAAAAGTGCATAAATCATTATTTTAGGCCTTATCGATCTCATAAAATGAGGTCTCAAACCTGATAAGAACATTTAGACATTTTTTGGCATATATAACCTCTACATGGGGTCTGAGATATTAATGAGAGATTAATAAGGGTCATATATAAGATCTCTAGGCATTATTTTTGGATTTAAGTGGAATTCCTTTATGAACAACTGTTAACACCAAAACTTATGTTAAACCTCCCTAAAACCTTAATAAGGATTTGATATGAAATATTTTGTTGAAAATAGATTAGGATGGATTAAAATGACTAGATAATATATTGTATCATGTATTAAAATCTCCCAAGTACCTCCAGGTGGTGGTGGTTAGTCATATGAGATAGAAAATGCATAGATACAAGCTTATTTGTAAAGAAGTTATTATAGCTCTTCAAATTTGAATTGATAAAGAAAATAAAATGGATGGTAGAAGAATATAGAGACTCATTATACATGTTCATGATGATTTATAGATAGGTTATATCCTTTAAGTGTTCTAATTTGGTCATCCAAGTAAGCCAATCACATACAATCTTGATGGTGTGAATAGTGTAAAACCTAAGTAGAGATGAAGAGATAGTTTTAAGGGTTTGTGCATGATAGGTTGATGAAATTACATGTATGAATAATTAATTTATTAATTAAATGTCATGGTAGTTTTTTTTATAACCTTTTAAGGTCAATGTATATGGTGGAAAAGTTGCTCATAAAATGGCTTGTCTGGTTCATATATGGCTTTGAGATATAAGGTCAAGAAATTGGTCTATAAAAACAATATTTGCCATTAGAAAATATGAATTTTTTTATCTAAGTATGTTATAAATATCTCAAATGAATATTTATATGCATAATATTCATGACAAGTGTCTATACAAGCATTGGAGGTCTAATTCATCATTACTAGTTTTTTAGGATAATTGGTAGTTCTGAGTGAGTTACAAAGATGTTCTTGAGTCTTTATCTCCTAAGTGAAGGTATTACAAGAATTTGGTGATGACCATGAGGTAATATATAATATTAATACATGTTTCATTTTTCATATTTTAGTATCTTAAGGGTATTTAAGCTTTATTATTTCAAGATAGACTTTGGAGGTACATAGGCCTAATAGGGTAGTTTATCCCAAAGGAGCTTTTACGGTATGAACGAAGGATGAAGGTATAATTAATAATGGTGGATGTAAAAAGAGTTCATTAGATAATTTTTTTAAAGGTTTTTGTTTATTATATAAATCCATCTAGGTCTAATAAGATCAAGTTTTGGCATTAAGAAGGAAAACCTATTATAATTAGGTCTCCATGACACCTAAACGAGGAATAAGGCCTAATTGAGTTAAGGAAGAACAAAATGGGTTGAAAGGGTGACTGAAACATGTTAATAATATGTCTTAAGATGTATTATGTGGCTGACCTAAGAGGTTTAAGGTATGCATCTAACCAAGTGGTGTGTGACCATGAGACTAGTATATATATATGGCAATTTAAGCCTATTTAAATGTATGTAAAATAAGTGAATAAAATATTTAATGGTTGAATAGAAGGAGGTCTTAAAATTAATCATAAAAAAATATTATAGGTGTGGTGATAAAAATTCATGAGGTGGTTAAGTTGGTGCTAAGTCACTTAGGGAGTTGGTGCTTCCTTGCAAGTACATGCTTGTTAAAGCCTAGTCAAGTGGGTGCTTGACTTTATTGGGGTTGGTGCACTAAGTTGAGTTGGAGATAAATATAATTTGGTATTTTGTTTTATAGTAATATAGTCCATTTTCATAGATCATAGTGTATTTTCTTCATCTTGAGGGTTTCCCACTTATATATGCATTATCTTATCTAAATGGTTCTTTATGCTTTACTAGATCATTATGTTGATTTCATAGTTCATGAATGATTGGGTATAATTGAAAGAAAGTTTTTAAACATTGATGCACCCCCCTCTTAGTAATTTTTCTTCCAAAAACCTTACATATAGAATAATATATAAATATTCATCATATTTTAAAATATTTTCTTGAAACATTCACTTGGGCTTATTCCTATATGCCTAAAATGTACCCTCAATTATAGTACATAGGATTGCACTCTATTCTAATTCCAAGATATTTAAACAAAAAAATTGAAAAATGCATCTTGGAGTTACTCATTTAGTCAAGGATGAGATCCAACAACTCTTAGATGCCAATTTTATTTAGTTACTTGATCATCCCTATTGGGTTGCTAATATTGTACCTATTATAAAACCTAATGGCCAAATTTGATGTTGTTATGATTTTAGAGACCTCAAAAAATCATTTCTTAAGGATTAATTTTCTCTACTCAACATCAATATGATATTTGACTCCACATCAAGCTATACAATTCTCTTCTTTATGGATGGATTTGACAGTTACAATCAAATTAAGACCTCTAAAGAAGTCCAATAAAAAAGTTATTTTACCATACCATGGGGCACTTTCTATTATAAATTCATGCCTTTTAGATAAAAAAATGTAGGCAAAACATACCAATGAATAATGACACATATATTTCATGATCTCATTCATAAAACAATTGAGATTATGCCAATGATTTGTTTTCAAAATCAAAATAATGACAACACCATGTAATAGATTTGAAACATATTTTAGAGAGACTAATAAAATATAATGTATGACTTTGTAGACACCAAAATCATGTCTACTCCTTGGTCGACTCCCCCTTGGTCCCCTTAGTTCACTTCTAAACATTCCTAACCCACACAATTATTAATTTAAAATAAATTAACTATTTTAAATTAATAACACCCTTGACACATCACCCATGACACCTCACCCCACCTTGGATACCTCCCATCACCCTATGACCTATTTCAACCCTCTCGCACTTATTTAATCCACCTTCGACCATTTTCCAAATAGCAATTAGACCTAGCAATTGGAAGAACAGGTAAAAGGCTAATTTTAGCCTCTTTTCCCATTCTTCAACCGCTGACGTCGGTCAGTAGTCAGCTGACACCAGTGGTATCACTGATGTCAGTTTCTTTAAAACTATAATCTGACCACTATTCTCCCCCCCCACAAATGCCAATTCTCTTCCTCCAAGCTCCAAGCTCTCTCACTTCTCGACTTCTTGCAAGGATCAACGTCTCAACAACACTCTCTAGGCTTAGAGGTTATACACCAATCATTCCACACTGGATTGAAGAATGCATGACATCTCCCACATCAGCCACAATGGAAACAGACCTCCTGCACTTCTGCCTCTCCACCTACAGCTAAGTATTTCTACTAGTTTTTATTTCGTTATCTTTTTAATACATTAGCAATTAGCCCATTGTCCATTTCCAAGCTCTATTGACACAACCTGACCTGTTATTCTCAGAAAGGCTGTAAAGCCTTCCCTCATCCTTATCTCCTCTTTTGCCCCTGTCCTTTATCTGGTCCCTTTTTCAGCCACACTCTCTACCTAGCACAAGCCATTTAACTACCACAAACATCCCAGACCATTCTGTCGACCACAGACAACCTTAAGACTTGTCCAAAGCCCCATTGCCCTGACCAACATCAACCTCTAGACCCATTACCTCTACCGACTTTGATAGACTAACCGACATCGGCAACTTTAATCAAACTGACGATGACAGACTAACCAACATCAGCAACTGTGGAAGACCAATAGCAAAATACAGGTATGCATTGTCTCTATTTCTTTTGCTTAGTCTTTCATTATTTATCTTTATCTGACATTCTTTTATAAACTAGTGGACTGTCATCCCTCAAGGAAGTCTTTGCACTTCTGGGACTGAGCTTTTGCTTGGCAGTCCACCTTACATCCATCTAACAATCTCTATGTTTGAGTCTCTTTCTTCTACAGGTGTCATCCTCCACAGCCAAAAACGAGTCACTACAACGTCTGGATAATGGTGTGCAAAATTCATCCAGGTATGTACAAACCCCTGACCATTATCTTAGTTTCTTACTTCTTTTGAATGTGGAAAAGCAAAAAATAGTTAGAAACATTCTGGCACGCCCGGTGGGACCCTAAGAGTTTTCCTTGGGTTCATACTTTTTCTTCTAAAAACAAACTTTTCATATAGGTGCATTAGTTCTCTTTTTGCATCTTTTTCTTCTATCTTCTCTGAAAAGACACCATTAGCAATTTAAAAAGAATCTTTCTTTTTCTTCTTTTTCTTTCCTTCTTGCATCTTAGAGTAGTGGAATTCATACTCTTAACCTTTTCCTCACTTCTTTGCATATGAACACACATTTCAATTTGGGCTTAAAGTCTATTGCATCTCATTTCTGCTTGAATGCATATTTAGCTCTCACATCTAGTAACTTAAAACCACATTATGAATAAATTGTAGCACACTTATGTTACACGACCAGACCACTTTCACAAATCAAAACATCTAAACATACTTGAGACAAGGTCTGACTAGGATTTCATCACCTAGCGGATACCTTACCCTTCCTGGTAATCCCACTTGGACTTCACTACCAAGGGGAGAACCCACTCTGTTCTCTAGCAGAGTATAAACTCTAGGGGAAGTATATACTGGCTAAGCGACCCAACTTATCTCTAGGCTTGTGAAGTGAGGGGAGCTTGCTCCTTAGCACTAGGACACGTATGGAACCTAATATAGACTTTTGGGCACTGAAACTAACCTGAAACCAACCTTAGACTACTTCTTCTAGGACCCGTTCTAAAAGCCAACTTCCCAAACACACTCTAAGGCATAAGCCAACATGATTCTAAAAGTTTATTCTTAGGAATTAATGTCTAGGGTCTGCTTGTCTTCATCTTCTTTTTTGTTTTTATCTAGATTTTTGAGCTAGTAAGGATGTTTTCTTCTTTCTTCCAAAAACTCTCAAAATCTCTAAGTTTTTGGAAAAACACAGTCACTGACATCAATTTTTCCACCGACGTCAGCAACTTATATCCACTGGCATTAGTTATCTGACTGACATCGGCAACCCTTTATTCACCAGCATTAGTTTTTATACGAACGTCGGTCACTATCAAAAAAATTCTTCTCAAAATAGTGGGCTTAAAACCCGACTTTCTTGCTGTCCAACACCCATTCTGGTTTTCTGAGACTGAAAAACATAGTTTCTAGAACCTGACCCTTTTTTTTGCCTTGGATGGTTTTGAGACATAGTCAAACCAAGACTCTTGTTGACCACACAAGGCAACCACTCCCTCCTTCACCTTCCATAACTAATCCTCTAATGGAGTATCATTCAGAGACCGAATGAACTCCTACCCAACTAACCCCGACTCAGCCCCCTATTGTCCCTGAAGGGGACGAAGACTTCAAAAGGTTCCTTAACCTCAATGTCAAGGCCCTTCAACACTATCTCACATGCAGTTGAATGTGAGACTCTTTAGGTAACCCAATTCATGGGATGCCAACTATCTTTCTTGAGATGGCAACTATATCAACCGCCTCTGTCATTCAACCCATAGACACCCAGGCTATCACCTCAACTAATAACCAGACCATGACTAATCTTCTAAGTGTGGCTTTTCCTTCTATCTCTGGGCCCACTTCCATTGGGGTTTTGGCCCCCCATCAACCACATACTATTCAACAAAACTCTACCCCTTTCCAAAATCTAGTTGTCTCCATCCCGCCTACTCTCACCCCCATCAACACTAGGGTGGCTACTCATCCTTTGGCTAATGTTGCCACAATCCAACCACCTCTGGCAACATCAAGCCTAGTCATGCCTTCTACCTTCATGATGCAACCATCCTTGGCTTCCACTTTTATCCCTATGGCTAGTTATCAGTATGTTGCACCTATATAAGTGTAATCGACTATGTCATACACCCCTTCTAGCACCTTCCAAGCACCCTAAAATCTAGGGGGCGCTCCACTTATAAATCCATCAACTAACCTAATCAAGATGTTGATGGACAAGATGTCTAATCTTGAGACATCCATTTCTAGTTTAAGCAATGTCCTTTCATATGACCAAATTTGTAAGGAACCCATCCATCCCTCTGTCCCAATTCGGCCATATCCCAGTCAGTGGGAACTTCCTAAGTTTGCACGCTTCTAGAGTAAGGAAGACCCACAGCAACATCTAGAGCATTTAGACATGCTTGTTATCTTATAACACATGACGATGCATTATTACTATGCACATTTTCCATGTCTCTTTCTGGTCCTGCCCTCGATAGGTATAGCTCCCTTACCAGTCACTATCTTTTCTTTCACCCAGCTGGCTCAACTTTTTCTTGACCACTTTTCAATCAATATCACCAAAAAGGTCTCAATCATAGACCTATACTCTATCAGATAGTTTGATGATGAATCCATAGCCAATTTCATCACCCGTTGGAGAGGCTTAATCAACCAACTCTCCTTTTCTTTGCCTCAACCCGAGCTCATTGAGCTCTTCTCTCAGGCATGTGCCAAACATATTTCATCTACTCTATGGGTCCAAACATTCCACACCTTTGACGAGGCTTTCATGATGGCTAGGAAGCTTGAACTCCATGCCATCAAGGAAAATAAGGTTAGATTGCAGAGTAAAAACCCCAACACCAAGTCAAATGACCCTTCCTCTAAACCTTCTTCTTCATATTCCAAATCCAAGGAGTCACCAAACACTGTGGTTGTTAGATCACCGTCCTCTATAATAACTAACCAATCTGAACCTTCCACATCCCAAAGCATCACCAAACAATTCCAACAATGGTATATACAGTGTCAATATACTCCACTAGGAGAATCATACGCATCCATGTTGGATAAACTTGTCAAGCAGGGGGTCCTCAATCTCCCCCAAATTTGACCACCTCAGTTCAACCCCTTAAAACCTATCCCTATATGGTACAGGGAAAATGACTTCTGCAACTATCATTGTGTCAATGGATATGACATCAACAACTGCAAAACCTTCAAAAACATTGTCCAAGACATGTTAGATAAATGTGATCTAGTCTTGGATAACTCAAATGCACCACCCAATCAAAACATTAACATCTTTAAACAACCTTTTCCTAACCACCCCTAGCCAAAACAATGTGCAGACCATGGCCGATGACTCCCAAGAGCGTAATATACACACAATCAACACGGTCTTGCCTCTTATGCCTAACCAACCTCTTTCATAGTCTAAAGAGGTTAGCCCACCCATTTGTCCACTACAGGAAGAAGAGCCTTTTTCTCCCACTTCTCTTCCACAGGTGGATGAACCATCTTCTCTTGTTAGTTCTCCATTGACCTCTCTTATATTGGAGGATGCCTTGACCATACCAGCATCAGTAGCCTCACCCTCATCCTTCCTATCATAAATGGGGGATCATAATTTCCCCACTTCTTGACCACACACTGAAGCCATCACCATCCCTACGCTCTACCCTCTTAAAGAGCCAAACTCTCCAATCCCTTCTCCATCGAGAGAGGAACTCGTTGCCTCACCCACTTCGATTGAAGAAGATTCAGTGAGGGTAGACTTAAACCTTGCCTCACCCAATAGTGGCCCTCCAACCAAACCTAAGAAGGCTACTAAACCACATTGATAAACTTTTCCCCCACCATCATCATTGCCCTCCATTTTGGGCCCACACCCATCCACCTTAATAGGAGTGTTTCCTACTCTGACACCCAACAAAAACAAATCACCTCCATTACGACCAACACCTAACAAAAACATACCTCCTCCAAAACATCCAACACCTCCTAGCATGAAAGTGTCATCTACACATTTGGCCACACCACCAAATAGAAGGATGGTACGAAACACTCCCTCAACAGCTTCTAAACAGAAGTTGTCAACTTTTACTACAACACAATGTGCAGACCCATTAGCAAGTTCTTACACCTTGCTGTTACGCTAACTTTTACAAACTTCTAACATCACTCTTCTGCCTATTAAACCATTTCAACCTCTCAGACCAAAACCGTCTTGGTTCGATGACACCAAAATTTGCCAATATCATTGCACACCTAGGCATGACACTGAAAATTATTGTGTCCTCAAGGTTGTCATCCACCAATTCATCAATAAAGACACCCCTCTTATTAAGGATACTATCAACAAATCTCTAACATAGTCTCATGTCTCCCAAACCTCTTCACCATCACACTCATCAACTCTCAGATTAAGGCCATCTTAGTTTGATGACACTAAATTTTGTGCATATCATCACACACCTGGACATGACACTGAGCGTTGTTGTGCTCTTAAAGCTATCATTCATCAACACTTCAAAAAGGACACCCTTCTCACCAAGGATCCTCTTGACCAACCTTTAACCAAACCATGGACACCATCCCGTGCCTCTCAAACATCTTCACCTAAATCGGTATCTTAACGCAAGACTGTGGTTCCTCTATCACCTTTAACCCCTTTATTTGAAATCAACACCATCAATAGGTCAAAAATCATGAAGGATAAAGGGAAAGAGAAGGTTTCTCTCCCACAAACATATCCATTGGTCAAGTCTCCTCAACCATCAAGACCCAAGATTTCAATTTTGGGCACATCCTAACCAACTTATTCAAACCTAATTAATGACCCCATGGTGAAACAACATCGCCAAACCTCTGTGAAGACATCTTTACATGACCTCATATAAAACTCTCTGCAACATTGTCTAACTTTGATCAAAGCCTTACAAGTAGTTAAGGTCTAACCCGAAGACCCCCAACCACTGGTTGCTTTGGTCACATCATTACCAACCATTGCCTCCATCACTTTCAGTCATTCTGACATTCTAACCTCCAACATGGAAGATTAGGATCTTACCCTCTCAAACTAAGTCTATCAGACATTCTCCCTATCACATAAGTGACTAGGGGAATTTGACTCTATCCTGACTATCATGACCTCAACCAAACATCAACTGACCGAGCCTCGACTAAGCCTCGACCAAGCATTGACCAAGCCTCGACCAAGCCTCAACCAAGTATTAACCAAGCCTTGACCAAGCATCGACCAAGCCTCGTCCAAGCATCAACCAAGCCTCGACCAAACCTCGACCAAGCCTTGACCAAGTATCAACTAAGCCTTGACCAAATATCAACCAACTTCTTAATCATCAACCAACATGTGACCAATTTGGAAAGAAGTAAACGAGGCAAGTTTGCTCCTAATTAGCTCAGACCTTACATCATAATGCATAAGTATGGGTCAGGGACTTATCAGCTATCCTCTCTCAAAGATCAGCTAGAAATTGAGCCCCTTAATGCCTTACATCTACGACCATTCGACTGTTAGTCGAGTACTCATTCATTTGACATTTAACTTGAGCTCATCCCTTGAGCAATCCTTGTCTTCTTAATCCTCATTCCTTTCAACCCTATTCCCCTAAACAAACCCTATGTAACCCTTTTATAAAGTATGAATGCTTTGACCTAATAAAAGGGAGCCCTTACACTTCTATAGTCTTGTCCATGACTCAAAATTATGTCAAAAATAAATTAAGATATCCAAATATCAAAAGGTCATAAACTATAAATGTAGACTGCTCCCTCGAAGGACAACTATATCATCATTGTTGTAGCTAATAGACTACTCCCTCGAAGGATAGCTATTCAAAGCCCTCATATACATATAAAGCAAAAATATAGACCACTCCCTCTAAGGATGGCTATGCCTAAAATCTTGCTAAAAACAACACTCTCTCATAAGCTTCCCACATCGATCAGCTTCACAAATGACCACAAAACAAAATGACATCCCCATGTAGACTTCCTGCATTGATTAGTCTACCAAAAAAAAAGGGTCATGGACTTGACTTGTAGTTGTTCTCAGGGTCTCCTATAAAAAGGGGCAAAGTTATCCCTACTAAAAGGGGTTACCCTATCCTAACATTTCACATCACCTACTCAAGGGATTTCGAGCTCATTTTAAAGTCAAAGTGATTCAATTGCTTTTCTAACACAACCAATGGTCAATGACATAATGCATGAATGGGGATTTTATTTCTAAACAAGCCCCCTACCTATGCTATCATTATGGTCCTTGTCAATGAAAGAACATCATGCCTTTCACTTCTTACACATCTTGGTCACAAACAATCCGACCAAATCATTTTCTCAACCATACCCAACCAAATCAAAACATTTTCAGACCACCAACATGACATAGTCCATTTCACATAGTTTCTATGGACAACAATACACATGGAAACTATCGACCACTCAATTTATGTTAAGTATAAACCATTACTTGCTAAAGCATAAATCGACTCAATTCATTTTTAGCATACATCCATCACCGATATGGACACTTGCTAGGGATGAAAGACCACTTCACCAATGTTACAAAATACACCATCACATAATATGGAAAAGGCTGTAACATCATCATACCCTCATCATTTATAACCATTATCATGACCAACCTATCAACTCGTCTGAACTACATTGGTTTGAGGCCTTTCTAACATGGGCTATGTAGGCAGCACTCAGATGACATGACATCTTTTATGGTTAGCTCGGCCACATCCATTTGTTCATCTATCTGATGGACAAACCATATTACCTTTTACCATGGCTTAACCTAGTCCAAACCAACTATTAACCACTTTAAATCCTCGCCTGAACTACATTGGTCTGAGGCCCTTCCAATAGGGGCTATGTAGGCAGAACTCAGATGACATGATGTCTTTTGGGGTTAGCTCAGCCACATCTGTTTATTTTTCTATCTGATGGATAAACCATCTTACCCTTTGACCATGACTTGACCTCGACCAAAACAATCTATAACCGACCCTCTTCCTCCCTTTTAGGGAGAACTACATTGGCCTGAGGCCCTTCCAACAGGGGCTATGTAGGCAGCACTCAATTGACATGGGGTCTTCTGAGGTTAGCTCAGCCATTCCTTTGTCACTTGTCATTCCTTCATCCGTCTATCTAATGGACCAACTATCTCAACTCGCCTCGACCAACGACCTTGGAGATCACGACTATCTCCTCAGACCATGACCACTTCCAAGACAACATTGCCTTGGTTGTTTTTGCATGTATGCTACCTCACAAATGGTTAGCAAAATTGTCCATACCACATTTTGACCCTCACAAGTATTGGATCGTGAGCAAGTTGATCCCCACTACTTGTGACATTTTCTTGTTTTCTAGGAGCACTTCCTGAGCCTGAGATACTTGGAACATGATGACCATTGGAGGTACAACTTAGATCAAATAACCCAATTAGCTATGACTAAATGCTAAGGCTCAGTTATTTTGATTTTGGCACTCCTTGACCCTTGACCTGTGACAATTTGACCTGACCATCACGTGAAGTGGTATGCACACAATCTCAACTATTGCAGCATTCACACTCAAACTTCACCATATCCATCCACTATCTATCAAATTGGCACCCAATTTCAGGTTACCTTCCCTCAACTCCCACTTTGAGGGGGAATACCTCATCCCATAATTGGGGTAACCAACATTCATTTTTGTCTTGCAGTTCATTAGAACAACCAATATGGCAAAAATGACCTTATCCCATACCTGGGGCAACTGACTCCTATTTTTGTCTTGCAGTTCGTCAAGAACAACCAACAAGACAAAAAGGGGAAAATGTAGACACCAAAATCATGTATACTCCTTGGTCGACTCTCCCTTGGTCCCCTTGGTTCACTTCTAAACATTCCTAACCCACACAATTATTAATTTAAAATAAATTAACTATTTTAAATTTATAACACCCTTGACACATCACCCATGACACCTCACCCCACCTTGGATGCCTCTCTTTGGATGCCTCCCATCACCCTATGACCAATTTATGGCCTATTTCAACCCTCTCACACTTATTTAATCCACCTTTAACCATTTTCCAAATAGCAATTAGACTTGGCAGTTGGAAGAATGGGTAAAAGGCTAATTTTAGCCTCTTTTCCCATTCTTTAGCCACTGATGTCAGTCAGTAGTTGACCAACACTGACAGTATCGCCGACATCAATTTTTTTTAAACTATAGTCTAACCACTATTTCCCCCCCATGAATGCCAATTCTCTTCCTCTAGGCTCCAAGCTCTCTGACTTCTCAACTTCTTGCAGGTATCAGCATCTCAACAACACTCTCCAAGTTTAGAAGTTCTGCACCAGTCATTCCACACTGGATTGAAGATTGCATGACATCTCCCGCATCAGCCACAATGGAAATAGACCTCCTACACTTCTACCTCTCCACCTTCAGCTAAGTATTTCTACTAGTTTTTATTTCATTATCTTTTTAATATACTAGCAATCAACCCATTGTCCATTTCCAAGCTCTATTGACACAACCCAACCTATTATTCTTGGAAAGGTTGAAAAGCATTCCCTCATCCTTATCTCCTCTTTTGCCCCTGTCCTTTATCTGGTCTCTTTTTCAGCCACACTCTCTGCCCAGCACAAGCCATTTAACTACCACAAACATCCCAGACCATTTTGTCGACCACAGATAGCCTTGAGACTCATCCAAAGCCCCATTGCCCCAACCAATGTCAACCTCTAGACCCATTGCCCCTATCGACATCGGTAGACTAACTGATGTTGGCAGACTAACTAACGTCGGCAACTTTAATCAAACCAATGATGGTAGACTAACCAACGTCGGTGACTGTGGAAGACCAACAATAGAATATAGGTACACATTGTCTCTATTTCTTTTACTTAGTCTTTCATTATTTATCTTTATCCGACATTCTTTTATCAACTAGTGGACTATCATCCCTCAAGGAAGTCTTTGCACTTCTGGGACCGAGCTTTTGCTTGGTAGTCCACCTTACATCCATCTAACAATCTCTATGTTTGAGTCTCTTTCTTCTACATGTGTCGTCCTCCACAGCCAAAGAGGAGTCCCTACAACATCTAGATAATGGTGCACAAACTTCATCCATGTACATACAAACCCCTAACCATTATCTTAGTTTCTTACTTCTTTTGAATGTGGAAAAGCGAAAAATAGTTAGAAACAGACTTATTCCCAATAAATGTGTCTTTGGGGTTTCATCAAGTAAAATCTTAGGATTTATAATATCCCAATGTGGTATCAAGGTTGACCCCAATAAATTCAAAATAATAATGGAAATTCGTCCTCATTATAAATTAAAACAAATTCACTCCCTCTAAGGTAAGATTTAGGAAATACATCTTTTTGTGGCACAACTCATAGATAAGACTCAATCATTCACAAAATTACTTAAAAAATATATAGAATTTGAATGGGGCATCATATGTCAAGAAAAATTTAACACACCCAATTAGTACCTACTAAACCCACCTATCTTGGCATAACCAACACTTGATAAGCCACTTTTACTTTAACAATAGATCATGTACTCGATGCACTCCTAACACAACACCATGATCAACATAATGAGTAGGCCATTTACTACATCAGTCATACAATTATTGATTGTAAATGAAATTATCCAATAATAGAAAAACTTTGTTTGTCACTCGTATTTTCTACTCAAAATCTCTGACACTATATGATTAACAATGAGAAATAAGTCATTACAAAATTTAATCCTTTAAAGTTCCTCATGTTGAAACTACATCTCTCAGGATGTATTACAAAATGGGTTATGTTATATAATTTGACCTCAAGATCATCTTAAAAAATTAGTAAAAGGCTAGATAATTACAAATTAATTTGTAGTAACCTCATTATTGGATATAAATACTATTAACAATGATTTTATAGATGACTTCAAAACATAATATACCACTTATGATACATGGATAATATTCTTTGATGATTTTATACGTGCATATGGGGCTAGGTTATGGTGCTAAACCTAGAATTATTTTAATCAAACCACTTGGGCACACATTAACCCTCTGTTACTGACTCAATTTTTCATGTACCAACAACATTTCATTATATGAATCTCTTATCTTAGGCCTTCAAGTAGCTCAGGCTCTCCAAATCAAATCTGTTAAAGTTTATAGGGATTCACAACTTATTGTAAACCAAGTTATAGATATATACCAAACTAAATAATAATGCCTCATTCCCTACAATAATATGGTTCAATATCTATAGGATCATTTTAAAAACTTCTCTATTAAAAACATTCCATATAAATATAATCGTATCGATGCAATGGATAGTGTAACATCATTGATCCCCATTGACATAGATAAAGACTAGATTATCTTCACTATAAAATGATTAAAATGTCCATTAGTGTCCCATGTATACCTCATATATCTAAAATTTATAGTTACCACACATAACACAACAACATCTGAATGGTTCTCTTATATATACAACATTTTACATAAATCTATTACACTTGATACTCTCACAAGAGATGAAAAATGCAAACTACATTGAAACTCCCTCTGATATGTCATTATTTATGGGGATGTATTAAAAATATATATTTAGGGACACTTTCTTTTATATTTGATAGTTGAGGAATCTAATTTGGCTATCATAGAGGTGCATGATAGTGAATGCAGTGGTTATTTCAATGATAAAGCCATGTCACACAAATTACTCAGACAAGGTTTTATTGGCCAACTATGGAACAAGAATTCTAAGAATACACAAATTTATGTAATAAATGTCAATGCCATGGTAACCTACACCATGTCCCTTCATATTAACTATAACCCATCATATCCCCATGGCCATTCATGCTATGTGATTTTGATCTAATCAATAAGTTAAATCTAGAATCTATAAGAGGTCACAAATTCATTATTATAGCTATTGAATACTTTTTAAAATGGGTGGAAGCCATCTCACTACAATCTATAAAGGGAGAATATAATTTCTATTTTCTCATGACTAACATTATTTCTCACTTTGGCCTCTTAGTGTCCATCATCATAGACAATGGAAATTCTTTCAAGAATGAAACAATGAAGAAATTTTGTGCTAAATAAACATTCTGGCACACATTCTCTACTCCATACTACCCACAAGACAATGGTCAATCAAAAACAAAAAATAAGAAAATCAACAATATCCTCAACAAAATAATTATAAAATTTGTCAAGGATTAACATAATATCTCATCTATGCATTATGGGCTTACCACACTAAAATTCACACACCAAAAAGAACTACTCCTTATTCACTAGTATATGACACATAAGTAACTATCCCACTAGAGTTAGAAATCATGTACTTATAGGTATTCTTAAAAGGGATAATCGTATATGATCAATATATAGAGAGACATCTCCATGAATTATAATAGTTGGATCACATGTGCATTCAAGCTATATTATATCTCAGGGCATATCAAAAATAAATCCAGTAGACCTACAATAACCATATCCACATCAAGGAATTCAAAGTCAACGATTTGTTTTTAATAGAAAAATATCAAAAATGTCAATGTCAAAGAAGAAAACAAAGAAAAATTCAAACCAAATTGGCTTAGCCTATATATAATCACAAAATATCTTAGCCCAAAAGTATACCTTTTACCTTCACTTGATGGCATGGCAATCAAAAAATAATTGAACATTGTGCATCCAAGGAGATTTTACATATAAAATCAAAAATGTTTTTAATATTACTTGTATGTAGATTCCATAAAATATAAAAATAATATAATATTTCAAAAACATAAAAACATTAAAATATTTACTCAAAAAAATCAAAATTATAGATTGTATGCATTACCATGTTTACACTTCTTATATTTTCTAGAAACTACATATGTTATATATCTTAATATAGTTAGTTTTTATCATACACACCTGCTTCACTTGATCTTGTTGAGTGATTTTAGTTTACCTAAAATACTTAGGTACAATACATTGATCTATATTTTATATTATCTACCCACTAGGGAAATATACATTGATACATAAGTTCTTCATTTGACACATTCTCCCATTTAGGGGAGCCCTATACAAAGTTTTGATTACCAGGTTCTATCTCTATATACTCTACATCACAATTTTAGAATTATTATATCTTTATATTGATCATGCTACACTTAGATATTTTGCCATTTATTACTACTTTACACTTAGCATATATACATTCTCAAGATTACACATATTTGTATTATATTTTTATGCATACTTTCATTTCTAGATTTTCTAGTTTAGAATTGATTTTATCTTTATGTTTCTTCTATTTTAGGGAATTTGAATGTCATTACTATTTGGATATATGCCACTTATTTTCATAGTATGTATGCTTTAGACATGTGCCTATGTCCTTATGTGTGCCTTCCTAATTATGTATGTAGACATTTAATCATGTCCTTCTTTTTGGCTCTATGCCAAATTGATTTTTACTTGAATATGTGGATATTTGAACATGTCCTTTTATGTCTTATTTTTATTATATTTAGTGACATGTTCCTATGTCCCTTGTATTAAACCCCTTGGCCTACATTGCATTCCTCATGTGTGTTGTATGTATGTTTTTTTATACACATCATTACCATGACATTTATATCTTGCTTGTTACATACTCAAGTTTTATATTCTATGAGGGACTTCATGCATCTCATCTTCCTACTTGGATCATGCCCCATCCCCCATGTAGCTATAAATTATTTCTTAGATTTGATGCTATATACATTTTTATATCTATCTTGACACCCTTGTGAATGTTAGACATAAAATGCATTACATATTAGAATATTATGATCATATTATATTATATTTTGATGTTATGCATGTACATCATATTGAATTATTATGCAGATTTAATATATGCTCCATTAACACACATTTTATAGAGCTCTTTATTTTGAGGATAGTTCTTGCATAAGTTCAACAACTCCCTTAACAAGAGGGGAATTCATAGGGGTTTATCACATAAATTAGACTCATTTAATGCACTCATAGTATATTTTTAAGCACATAGGCTTAGATTATAGAAATCATACTTAGGTAAACATAGTGGGAAAATGACATATAGATTAACACAACCACACACAAATCAAAACAAAATGACACTAGTGCCCAAATTGGGACACTAGTAACACATGGAACCACTATCTAATATATGAAACTATTTTATAGTAGACTCAAGTTTAGAAAAACCTAGATTGGAAAGAAAAGTATAGAAGGTACAATATAGGTTGTCACAAGTTTATTTATAGATTTATCAGTTTTACTTAGTTTAGCTCAAATTCATACCAATTTATTTAGATTGGGGGTATCATGTATAACATTTCCATTCCCATTTATAGTTCAAATACACAAAGATATATTATTACAACTCAGTCCATAATCCATATTACTTAGATATCATATTTGGGAGAATATGCATGGCACATTATTTTTGTATGCTCACTTACACATTGGTTGATCAAATAAAATGAAAAATTCTATGTCATTCTCTACGATAGATACATCCAACATCATATTATAGGTTACACACCAGTTTCATTCCTTATTGAATTTATAATGGTTTAAATTATCAAGTATCCTAGGGTCACTTAATATACCAAAGTGGCCACAGAGCTGACATACTTAGTTAGACATTTCTAGTTACATCTTGTATTTTTAGTTTTAGATGCATCTACTACACATGGATAGGAAATGATGGATTCATAGTCTACTTGAGTTATTGATCCACATATATGAGGTCTTGGACACACTATTAGTTTAATCCAACCTATTCATAGGTCATGATGCACTAATCAGGGGTAGGTAATGATGGAGTCAAAACCAGATTGAGTTATTGAGCCACCTACACATAAGGATTGAGCAAGCCATTAGCTCAATCCAAGATATTCACTGATTAATCACTATAAACATGCACACACATATGACACCCAATAGAACATGTTTCACATGTTTAGATATAATTTCATGGGCTTTGCCTCTTATGTAAGTTTAGGTATACTTATTTTTCCTTTATCCTAGTCATTTTGCTTTGCTACATTTCTAGAATAAAAGGGGGAAAATGTAATCACATAAAATTGAAACTTGAGTGATAAGAGTGATAATTGAGACCACCTATCCCTAACATATCCATATACCTATCTTAGGGCCTATTTTCACACTCATCTATCCATTGTGTGGGCCTTAGTTGTCCCTACTCGTCCCTAAAGTAGTCTTAGACCCATGTTATTTCATCTTGTCCCTTCATGCATAGTGTTCTACCACTTGGACACTAGAACCATAATAGGGATATTAAAACCACATGGTGATGGTGTCCCAATAATGGTGCTAATGTCCTTTCCCTCACTTTTTCACAAATGGATATCTTTTCAAATCTAAAACCTCCTAGGGTCATCCTAGACCTCTTTTAGTACCTGTGAAAACATCAAAATAATATAAATACATGACTTTTATATCTCTAAATAATAGATGGAAATTATATGAAAAATACATATGAAAACTTAGAATAAGTTGTGCATAATTAAGTTTATCAATCCTTATTCTACCCTACTTCTACATACTACCATATACAACATTCCTAAACTTAGATTACCTAGATTTCCAGTCTCAATAACATTTAAAACACTCAAGCCAACTATCATACTAGCTTCACTCACACTCTCACCCACACTTAAGAGGGGAGAACTATATTAGGCTTGATCCCTCTTCAGAGTATTGGTATCTAGGAAACTCTCATCATATTGGGGTGTTTAGGATGTCTAACATACCCCACTAACAAACACACCTTTCTTCTTATATAAATTGAAATCCCTAACAATATGGAGGATAACGGTTTTCTAAAAAAATCAATCAAAATATGTAATATACAAGGTTTTATAACTTGTGCATGTAGGAACATACCCCATAGATCTAGACATAGGAGCACCTAGAAGCTTAAGATAGTCTTGTAAACAAGACACTACTACCAAAATAGGTACACTATCACCACATATCCAATAATGGTGTCATTACCCAATTAGGCTACTACTATCCAAGAAGGGTTATAATAATAAAATCATATTTATGATACTCAGACTAGTTACTACCTCAATTTTCAAATTCTATATCATTTGTATCAGTCATTTTCCTTCTAAGTTCTTAATTGCACTATTTATTACTATTTTTTGAGAGGTTAAAGTTAGTTAATTCCATAACAAATCAATGATTATATTTATTACAAATTATTACACCGATTTAGTATACTAAAATCTTTAAAAAACATATAATTTATACTTACTAAGTCCTAAAAGGTTAAAATATGTTCAAAATTTGATAGAAAAAGTGGAAAATTTTGAAGGATATAATGAGAATCTTAAAGAAAATATGTTATTGATTGTTTATTTTAGTTAGCTACTTTTGTAGAACTATGTGTAGAATATGGAAGGCCTTAAGACTTTAGTTAAAAAGAATAATGAAGATCCTCATAGTGGTAATCAAGATAATAATAGGAAAGATTTAACTGTGGAGAAATAAGAGCCTTATATTTGTCAACACATGGAGGCTACATTCAAGAATCTCAATGAGGATTAGAAATGGCCAAGATGTTAGTTTAAAGATGTTATTTTTTTGTTGTTATCTAGTTTTTTTTGTGTTATTTTTTTAGTTTTTGGTTTTTGTTATTTTTGATGTAGGTTTTTTACACACCACAGCCTTAATGAGGTAGCCTCTAACGTTTTAGGATCTCAATATAGGTAAACTCCACTCTAGGGCATAAGTTGTAGGTATGATGTTTGTTACAACCTATTAATGGAATAGTTGGTATGGCATGTAAGTTATTGACAAGGTTTTTGGATGGAGGTATGGTTCTTAAAAGGTAGTGAATCTCTACATGAGTTGCATGAAAAAATGGATTCTAATCTAAAGTGGGTAGATCTCAAAATAACTCAAAAAATAAGGGAAGGGTAAGGCAAAAAATAAGGGTCTATGGTTTTCAGGAACTGCTTCTCTGATTGGTTTCTAAATAGGCCTATGCTCTCAAAACCTGTGTCCATTTTTATCAGCTTTTACACACATGTAGTCAAACATGGATAAGAATTCTAAGGACATAATGATACATGAAATCCACAATCCTCAGCCAAAGGTTTCTCCTTTTAGGGTAGTTATTGCATACTCTTAGTCAAGAGAATATGGTTAAGGGTAGTGAATTATCTGAGGTATATTTTGTACACACATGGAAAACTACATCAAAGAAAGCACTAGTACACATTCAGAATTATGAATTAATCAACTTAACTATTTTAACTAGTATATTTTACCAATATTTTAACAACTATTGCACATCTATAGATCAATACATCAATCAAAATAATAAAGAATTAATTCACAACTTTTGCACAATAAATATTATTGAAACATAAAACCAAAGAAAATAAAAACAAATTACACATAAATTGGAATAAAATACTCATACACATTTGTTGATGATCAAAATTGATGTTGATCCTGTATTTAAAATTTTTTGACAAAAATCCAAGTTGGATTATAATTATTTTTATAGACTTGGGGAAGGGGTCATCTCATCCTCCAAGTTCATGCAAGTTTGTTACATGTGATAGTTAGAACATGAGTTCTAACTATGGTCTAAAACCATATAAGAGTCTACTTATAGTTATCAATTTAAAATAGCCTTTGTAAAATCTATACAACATATGCATGTGTATAAAGATGAAGGCAATTTTACAATTATAGCTCAAACTTCATGGTAATAGCTCAAATATATGCATAATTTTATAGAAATTTTCATGCACAAAGTCATAGTATTTTAAGGCTATGTGGCCTAAATGGTTGAGGTGGCGGAAACTAGAACTACTAGTTGTTTGTCAAAGACAAGTATCACTTTACCAATATTTATAACTAGTGAAACTATGACTAAACAAAATAACTATGCATTACATCTTACATAAACTTCTCACTGGGTTTGAATCTTGGAAAATTCCACCTAGGACTCACACTATTGATCTACCACATGATGGAATGTGAGCATGCCACTTGTTAGCTCCATGGGGGGCCTTGGTATTCTTTATAGTCCTAGCTTAAATGTTTTTATGCCAAGGGGAAATCTTTTGCTAGTTCTGAGACCTTTGAATTTTCCAAATTGACCTCATACCATCAATCATCTATTCTCATGCTAACATAGTTCATAGATCTTAGTGCTTTGACTCATTGACTTTTATGAGCTTGACACTTATCATGTCCTTATTCTTTTGAAAAGTCTCTATCAATCTTGGACCATCAGATGAACTATATGAATCAAAACTAGCCATACATCTACCTAGGCCCAACAAATTTTGATTTCAAAATGGATAATTTATCAGTTTACATTGGACATCTACATGACCATCAATGATGTCCTTATGGGTATCAATGACATCAATGTGATCGTCAAAATTTAAACCCATGTCATTTTTTTGTTGATCTTGAATTTGACATTCATGCAATCATCAATGATATCTACATGAACACTAAAATTTAAACTTGTGTCATTTTGTGTTTGAGCTTAATTTTGATGTTTATATGACTGTCACATTAGTTTACCTCCCTATGAGCTCGACATTTGTCATTTACAAGTTCATTTGCTCTTTAAAATATAAATGAAAAGAGGACTTAGAATAATATTTTGGGAAATATATATAAAGGACCCTACATTAATATATTAGCACATAAATATATGATTAGGACCCTTGGATAAAATCTTAAATCAAGCTCAAGACACAATAAAATACTCTCCAAGTAAGGGCGCCACTTGGTAGTATGGTATTTTTTTGGATAAACTATTGTGGCATTTTTGTGTGGGGGGAATTGTTTTAGACAAAATTTCTACAATAATTCTCATAAAGATCCAATTCTCTTGGAAAAAATATCTAAATAAATTATCCCAAAGGGCCATTTTTGTCAAACAAAATATCTGAGACTCAAATTTGGAAAGGACATTTTCATCAGACAAAATGGCCTAGGACAAAAGTCTTAAAGGTAAGTCTCAAAGGGAAAAGGATCAGGATAAAAGTCCTGAAGGGCAAGTGTGAAGGGTAAAATGTCTCAAATAAATATCTGAAGTAATATTCAAAGGGGTGGTCTTAAAAATACCAAAGGTCATGATGTCTCAAACAAAATGTCTAAAGGAATTGGTTGAAGGGAAAAATCTCTCAAACAAAATATCTAAATGAATTTGTTGAAGGGCAAAATATCTTAGACAAAATTCCCAAAGGAACTGGTAGAAGGTCAAAAGGCTTGGGACAAAATTCCTAAAGGATATTTTTAAAATGTTGAATGGCACTTTCAGAAAGGTTGAAGGGTCATTTCTAAAGGGAAGAAATATGAAGGGTCTATTTCATAAGGTGTTTCATCCATGATAAAATTAATGAAGGATCTACTTCATAAAGGCCAAAGGGTAAGTCCAGAGGGATAAAGGAAATATTTCAAAGGATTTCTTTTAAAAAAATGTCTAAAGGAATGTTCAAAGGACAAAATCTCTTGAAAAAAATGTCTACAGGAATGTTTCAAAGGGATGGTCTCAAAAAGGTCGAAGGGCATAATGATATCTCAGACAAAATGTCCACAACAAAAGTATCATAAAAATAAGTCCAAAAAGTAAATTCCAAAACATAAAGTCCAAAGGAATTTAAATAATGGATAAAATACCTGACAAAGACAAATTACGTAAGTCTGATAAAGATAAGCCAAAAGACATAAGCCTGGTAGGAAGAATAAGACTATGAACACAATACCAATGACATTGTTTTTTAGAATTCATATAAACACATAGTAGAGGGGCTCAAAATTAAGACCATAATCTAATAAAATTATGTCCCCATTTCCTATGGAAAGCAGGGGGATGTTGGGCACAACAAATGGTGACATAAAGGGGGAATACTCCTGAGTATTCAAGAACCTAGAACTTTGGTTTGCAATATCAAATCAATCATGAATTGTGTCACAAAAGAATACTTAAATTATAAACATGAAAGAGACTCCTATGTTCCTTCACACAACATACATTCTTTCTAATTCTTGGATTTGTGTATGTTAAAACATGTAATTCATTTAACCCCTACTGTTATGAGTTTTTCAAAGGCTCGATGAAGCTGTATATTTCAATTTAGTATCTATTAAAGCTTAAAGAAGGGAAGATCAAGCATTACTTTAATACTATCTAGGTGTCCATAGCTTTGACAAAGATACCTTAGGCTCCTTATCTTCTCTTTCCATCATGATATGTGGTACATTTACATTATTTCATCATGTGAGCCTTTTAATTTTCTTTAGATTTTCTATCACTCTTTTGAACTCATTGGTTATTTCTTCTTCATTTTTTATTTTATTCTTAAATTAAAAGAGAATATTTGGAACCCCAGTGAGCTGGTATAATTATAAAACAAATCATTACTAGAACATCCTTGTTAGCCACATCTATACCAAAAATTATCACTTCCAACAGGTATTTAATGTGATACCTACATTTGATCTAATAAAATAAGAAAAAATTCTAAATTTCTATTAATTAATATAGGATCAACTTCCACATGCCTAGTAATAGTATTTAATTGTGACACCATTCAGAATAATCCATGATTACCTACCTTCATCTTGAAGACTAAAAGACATAGAAATATGCCTAATCATAAACTAGTCCTAAGGTGTTAAGATTTTAATTTTCCCCTTTTCTACAAGTCATAAGCTCAATTGGTTTAGATTTTAACTTGGTTACAGTTAGATTAACCATAATTTATATTGTTAGAGAAAAAAATTAATCTAAGAAATCACATAAATTAATCTAAAAAAGCAAGAAACTAATCTAATGAAATAAAATGATAGAAAACAAGAAACCTAACCTAGTCCTACTCTAAAGAAAACCCAAACAAGATGGAGGATGGATTTTGAAAATCTATTTGGTATGGTTCTTACTTTTTTGGTAATAACAAGGTTTTCCCCATTAAAGTTTTGAGATAGGTAGGGACATCCTTATATTCATTAAGTAGAATTTTGTCTTTCGATCATATTTTAGAACAAAAAATTAGGCTTACTCATTGGGACATCCCAAGCATAATAAAAAAATAAATCCTCCATATGATACATACATTATAAAAACTCACCATTATTACTCATGTATTCAGGAGAGAATACCTGATATACATAATCACAAAAATTACTACATGGCTAGGAGGCAAAATTAGATCAATGATCACTAGAATTGCAAGGGTCATTATGAGGATAACCTAATTCAGACAAACAATCCTTGAAAGTGCCTCTTGAGATGGATATTAAATTTGAATGAAAATATTGAAATTCATCATCCTTTATGAAATCATCATGGGAAGGGTCTATAAAGATAGAGTTAGAATCATAAGTATAGTCATGAATAACATTTTCTTCCAAAACTTCATTTAAACTCTCATTTTGAGTTTGACCTTCAATATTTGAATGACTCATCTCTTGACTTTCCAAATTATGAATAAATTTTTTGTTTACTTGAGGCTCACTATTTTTGCTTTTAGGATTGGGATATTCATTAATTATTAATTCCAGAGGGATCATCCCATCCACTACTTATTTTTTATCCTTTTGTTGTTGTTCTTTTGAATTGTTATCATCTGAGTAATCTACTTCTTTTGAATAGTTATGCTCTGGAAGATATTAAAATTTAGGGGCATCATATGCATGAACAAATGTATTTTCCTCAATTTCAATTGATTTTGATGTACACACACTTTGGGGTTCCTAGTCATTCACATAATCAAACACAATGTCTTGCACATTAGAATTAGACATTAAATTGAATTCAACATCTATAAAATCAATGCATGAACATCTATGTGAATTGATTATAGTGAAAGGGAACTTATAAATAGAATTATAATTATTAGGGGAAGCCAACATACCTTTTTCAATTTCCCCAACATAAAAATACATACCTTCCTCAGGCATGACATAATCTAAAATCTGAACATTAGAGGTTGCATGATTAGAGGAGAATAAATCAGGAATATAATCATCAAAAGAGTATTCTAATAGAGATTATAATGAAAACCAATATTCAAAAGAGTCATTAACACCATATTCATAGACAATATGTTCATTTTCAAGGTAAAGTAATTGATCCTCTACATGGGCATATTCTATCTCATAGAGGTGATGCGAAGGTTGACAATGTTTTTCTAAATTAAAAATTTCTTCATTTTCATCATCTCCTTCATAAATTATCTCATCAAATAGAAGGAGGGAATCAACATGATCCAATTCTCCTAAATTTGTGTATTCCTCTTCTTATTATTGGCATCTTAATTTCTCCTATAACATTATAATTTCTTCATAGATGGATGAAATACACTCTTCATTTGGGATCTCTTCTTCCTCTTTGTGCATAGTGCCTAGATTAAAAGGAAACCCTTCTAATATGTTTTTTTTGGGAATAGTAACAATATTTATCTTTGGATGGATTTTGTATAATTAATATCCAACATATCTACTATAGATAACCTCATATAAGATGTTAAATTATTTTTTGAATCATGAACATTAGTATTTCAACCAAATAGAATAAAAAAATTCCTCAAGATCACTCCAATTAGTAATAAAACTAGGTTCTAACTCTCCTAAATATTAATAAATTTATTCTCCCATAGTGAAGGGGAAAAAATGTATATTACATCCTCAAATTTTATATCCATAATATGCATAACATATGTGTAAGCAGCAAGATACCCTTCAACAGCTCTTGGGTGATTATTATGGAACCTAGGAAGGTCTATGAATGGGTCATCAGGGAGATCATATTGAATACCTAGGATATATATGGGTGATATTCCAAGCCAATCCATTCTTAGTTTTATTTCCATTTACTATTAACCACATTCAATCCCTCTTTCTAGCACCAATGAATTGTTGAAGCATAGAAGAAGTCCTTAGAGGTAGACTGTTCTGAACTGGGGATGTTGGCATAGTTCTAGGTCTCTTATGATTTTTTAGGGGTGAGATTAATAAACCAACCAAGGAGTTATATTGATTCACCTAATTCAACTTTATGCAAAGGATAACTACTACTATCAAAGGTGATGGCCCTCCTTCTATTGCCAATGAATTGTTGATGCATGTTTTTTGCACACCACAATCTTAACAAGGTAGCCTCTAACATTTTAGAATCTTAATGAAGGTAAAATATTCTCCATGGCATGATTTTTAGGTATGTTATTTTTTAAAACTTGTTTATGGAATATCTAGTAGGGTATGCAGGTTGTTAACAAGGTTTTTGGATAGAGGTATGGTTCCTAAAGGGTAGTGAATCTCTACTTTAGTTGCATGGGTGGCTAGATTATAATCTAAAGTGTGTATATCTCAAAAAATACTCAAAAAATGAGGTAATGTTAAGGTATAAAATAAGGCTCTATGGTTTTTAGGAACTAATTCCTTGGTTGGTTTCTAAAAATACTTGTGCTCTCAGAACTTATACATGTTAGTTGTTATTGCACACACATAGTCAAACACAACTAAGAAGTATAAGGATATAATGATGTATTAAATCAAACATACTTAAAAAAAGGTTGATCCATATAGGGCATCTATATCAGACTCTTATTTAGGAGATTAGTGAAGTATTTGAGATACCTTTTGTACACACATAAGAAACTACATCAAAGAAAGCACTAGTACACATTCAAAATTATGAATCAATCAACTTAACTATTTTTACCAATATATTTTACCAACATTTATATAGTTATTACACATATACATAATATTAAATCATTCAAAATAATCAAGAATCCATTCATAGCTTTTGCACACTAAAGATTATTGAAACATACAACCAAAGAAAGTAACAACTAATTACACATAAATTGGAAATAAAATATTCAAACACATTCACTGATGATCAAAATTGATGTTAATCCTATATTTAAAATTATTTGAAAAAAATCCAAGTTGGATTATATTTATTTTATAGACTTAGGGAAGGGGTTGTCTCATTCTCCAAGTTCATGCAAGGTTGTTACATGTGACAGTCAGAACATGATTTCTAACTTGGTCTAAAATCGTATAAGAGTCTACTTGTAGTTATTAGTTTAAAATAACCTTTGTAAAAGATATAAAAAATGTGCATGTGTATAAAGATGAAGGTAATTTTATAATTATATCTCAAACTACATGACAATAGCTCAAATATTTGTGCCATTTTATTACACAAAGTCTTAGCATTTTAAGGTTCTATGGTCTAAATGGCTGGGGTAGTGGAAACTAGAACTAGTGGTTATTAATCAAAGACAAAAATTTCATTACCAATATTTAGAACCATTGAAACTATGACTAACCAAAAATAACTATGTGTTACATGTTGCCTATGCTTCTCACTAGGTCTAGATATTTAAAAATTCCACCTAGGACTCACATCATCGACCTGATGCATGATGGAATGTAAGCATCCCACTTGGTATATTTATGGGGGGCCATAGTCCTATCTTGAATTTTTTTATGCCAAGGGGAAGGCTTTCACTAATTCTAAGACCTTTGAATTTTCTACATTGACCTTACATAATCGATCATCTATGCTCAAGCTAACATGGTTCATAGATCTTAGTGATTTGACTCATCGATTGTTGTGATATTGACACTTGTCATGACCTCATTCATTTGAAAAGTCTTTAGTGATCTCACACCATTAGATCAACTATATATATCAATTCTTACCATTGATTTGTTTAGGCCCAATAAATTTTGATTTCAAAATTACTAATTTATTCATTTAAATTTGACATCTGTATGACCATTAATGATGTCCTCATGATAGTAAATGATGTCCAAATGACCATCATAATTTAAAATAGTGTCATTTTATTATTTATCTCAAGTTTGACATTCATGAGATCATCAAAGATGTTCTTGTGACCATCAATGATGTCTATGTGACCACCATAATTTGAACCTAGCCTTTTGTCTTTGAGCTTAATTTTGACATTCACATGACTATCACATCGGTTTAACTCCATATGAGTTAGAAACTTGTGATTTATTGGTTTGTTTTACTCCTAAAAGCATAAAAAAAAGAGTTAGCTTAATTTTTTTTCAAATATATATAAAGGACCCTACATGAATATTTTAGCATAGAAAGATATGAATATGACCCTTGGCTAAAATGTTAAATCAAACTCAAGACATAATAAAATACTCTCCAAGTAAGGGTTCTACTTCGCAGTATTGTATTAATTTCATGGAAATTATTATGGCATTTTGTGGGGTATTTCTATGTGTAGTCATGTAAAATGCAAAATTTAGGTACTTGAGTTTGGCTAATGACACCCAATTATTAGGTCCTCCTACTTATTTTCACCACCCTTATAGGCTTTTCTTTCACCAATTCCCAGTCATCCACAACCTTGTAGACTTAACCCTTACATACCTAGGCAACTCTTTTAGTCCCAGATCCATCCCCTAGGTCTTATTCCCTCTAGACAATAACACCCAACTTGGACAAGAGTACTAAAATCTAGGGTGTCCTATTTTTGGCATTGTTTTCCAAGTGTAATTTTGGTCCCAATGATCATATTTTATTGAATCCTTATCTTAATTCATGTCATCCTAACATGAATTCATTTGAACCATGATCATTAGGTTCCCTATAAAAGGCCATTCAAAGTCATTTTATAAGGTTTGTCACTCATTTAAAATAGAATCAATAATATAAGAAAGTATACTCAATAACTTCTCCCTATTCTGTGCATATAACCTTCCAATATTATTCTAGGCTTATTCAAACCCTTGCACTAATCCATAGCCACCTAAAGGACACTTATTTTTGCATCTAGTTGCATTTTCATACACAATTTCTCCAAGAAATTCAATGGGAGACTACATTATCTTGATCCCTTAGAGTATTGGTATGTAGGAAGTGTGCCCACACATGGGGTGTGAAGTGTGTTCAGTGTATCCCTTACATACTAATCCCTTCTCTCTCTTTCCCAAATTTCCTTTAAAGTTTAAGTACAAAGAGATCTTAGGGCTTATGAATATTAAAATAGACAAACAATTAGCTCCATATACTTTTGGGCTTTGATATTTCACTGAAAGGGTAACACAAACCTACCGAGCAGAACCCAAAAAACTCAGATCCACTAGACAAAAGTGCCTAAAAAGGACTAAAATGTTGAATATCAAGGTGTCCTAATTTCAATCCTCCTATCCAATAAAAAAATGAAGTTCAAGAAACTATTTCTGATACTATCCCAATCATGTACTTGAATTCTTAGGCCTTGTCTTAGACTAGACAACTTAGAATAAGCTAAGTCATATATTCTCTCATTTATTACTATTTTTAGAAAAGACAAAATTATAATATATTTACATAAATCAATGGATTAATTATTACACATTATTTATTTATTTACTTTACTCTAGACCTATTTATTAATTAGGAATAAAACTCCATTATTTTGAAAAATAGTAAAACATTTGTTGAACCTGACATCAAATTTTGCATAAAAACCCTAGAAACCCTAGGGTAATTTCCTAGCCAATTTTTCTCATAATTTTTTTAATTTTTTATTGAATATTAAAAATATAAATTTCTCTAAAATTTTATAAAAAATTAGTAAATTTTAAAATAAATTGATTTCAAACCCTAGTTGCATCAACTAGCCTCCTATTAATTTTCCAATCATTTTCTAAATTTTTTGTTGCATATTATAATAAAAAAATTCATAGTAATTTTTTAAAAATATATTTTTATCAAAACCCTAATTTCATCTAATAGGTCCCATTAAATCAATCACTTTCCTATAAATTTCTAAATTTTTACTTGCATACTTAACTCAGAAATTCAATTTCAATTTCAAAAACTCATAGTATTTTTCAAAACTATCACTGTTTAATCCCTAGTTGAATATACTAGCACCTATTTGTTTATTGATGTATCACCTTACATCCATAATCAAATTGAAAAAAATATTCTCACTTATGTACAAACTTTTCTTACATTTCTTGAAAATAACAAGGAGACCATAATGTGCCCTATCATGTATATGAATGATGAAGTATATCATATGTTAGTATAATGACTCAGCCTTTGCATTTCCTGTTTATGTTTCATCATATGGGATGATATTACAAATTTCATTGCGAAAAATGCACAAGACTTAAAAATTCTTTCTGTATATTCTCTTTTGCTCATACAGAATAATTACCAACTCTATTTTGCTAAATACATTTGAAATGTTATGTTGCATGTCAAAAATTTATATACCTTGATGCCAAAATTCATGTTCTCTATTCTTCACTTTATATTCCTCATGTGGAAAATTATTCATATTTATCATGATAAAGACAATCGAAGTGTAATGTTACCTGTCAAAAGCTTATATGCCTTTATGTAAAAATTCATGATCTCTACCCTTTACTTTCTATTTCTCATGTCAATTTTTTTTCAATATTATCATGTTAAACATGTTAGAAATGTTATGATTCATGTAAAAAAATTATATTAATTACTACACAATTATGTGCCTTCTATCCCTTGTTTGTTATCTATCATATAGAATGTTCTTTATAATCATATTATTATACATGGTTTTTACTTAGATGTATCTAACTCTTTGGATTATTTTAAGTATCTCCCTATCACTATTAGACACTGGCAAACACTAGTGATTATATCTATCCCTCCTGTCTTCAAAATTAGTTCATCTAGCATTTATCTTATACATACGACAAGCTCTATGCCTATAGTATATTATGTGGTACATGTTATCACCCAAGTTTATGAAGATAGGTATGTTGATTACACCCATGGTTATAGCTTTCTCACTCAGGTTAGTACTCCTTCCCATTTAGTTTTACCTCCACCTATTATAGTTCTTCTTCCAGTCTAAATTCAACCACAGTTGAGACCTTCATTGCCAGCACAAAGAGTTCATACACCTCCACAACTTTAGGATTTTAAACAACTTCTAGCAACAATATTCACACCCATAGTAGTTTCATTGAGATCTCATGCATCTACACATAGAGCACATATTCAAAGATATTCTCCTACTTCCAAATGGGTCCTTAAGAGCCCTATAGTTGCATACAATTCTCAAAGTTACAAGGGGACCCCATAATTGGTTTCCACTATAGAGATTTCAAATCATTTATAAAATATACAACTTTTAGAACCACAATCTTAGCATTTCCATCATTCTTTATGATCATTCACAATCCTTCTTCTTGATATAGGACAACATGATAGGGAGTCTAATATGAGACTCATCAGTAAATATCATTTCACCTCAGTAATACATGCACATAGTTTATTCTTCATTAATTATACATAGTTCAAATTTTCCAAAAATAAAAAAAATATAACATTTCAAAATCCAAAAAAATTTAAAGATATCCAAAACACAAAAACATTTTGATTGTATGCATCATTCCTATTTTACATTGATACCACTATGCTAGACTTAGATTTGTTGTTTTATGCTATTGTTTGTCAATTTATTTATATTATCATGCTTCACTTGATCTTGTTTAAGTATGTGTAGTGACATATATATATCTTTAACTACTTCACTCTATCCATTGAAGGGGCATCCTAATTCTAAATTTGAGACACACATAGACATACATACCCATTGGGGGCATCTTCTACATGACTACACCATCTAAGTTATGTCATTCCTACAATACGCACTCTAAGTTATCAAGTTGATGTACATTAATTACTAGATTACATAGATTACTATAATAACATTTCACTAGTATCTAGCACTTGTGTATCTCTTTATCATATACCTAGTCTTATATTAAACATGTCTTACATACTTTCACTCTTGATTTGATTAGTTATATGTGATTCTATCTTTCTCATTATTACTTTCTTTCTCTTCTTGCTTACCATAGCTTGTTGGATTGCATTTCTAGTTCCTACTTATCTCTTGTGTGTGCCTTATGACATTTTCTAATGTCTTTTGCTTATATTCATATGTTTGTATCTTTGGAAATTTTCCAATGTCCCTTGTTTGTACTCTTCTATGTGCCTATGGCCCTCATGCCAATCTTTCTTGTTTTATGGTATGTGTATACAACATTTGAACATGCCTTGTATGTTTGCTTTCTAGTATGAGTGACATGTGCCCATGTACCTTGTTTTATTGGCCCCTTGGCCATAGTTTTATGCTTATTGATTCTTACTTTGTATGCTTGTTTCTTGATTGTTTGTCATTTTTTGCAATGCTATGATAAATATCATGCATTTACCTTGCTTTCTTGGATGCCATGATGGACATCATGCTCCATCCCTCCATCCAACAACTAACATCAAAAAATTTAAGTTCTAGTTCAATACATTACACATGCTTTTACATTGTTATATCTATCTAGGAATACCCCTATTGATCTAAAAATCTCTCAATATAAACATTCCTATATTTAGAGATATCTTGACAAATATCACTACTATATCATGTATCTATACAACATAACACACTTGCAAGACTCTTTATTCTAAGGGTATTCATTGTAGGTTCATCATTCCTACCCTTATAAGAGGGGGAAATAAATAGGGTTTTTGTCACAAAGATCAAAGATCCTAATATTCAAAATAGTAGCATTCAAATCACCCAATTTAGAATCTAGAGGTCAAACTAGTCAGAACATAATAGAAAAATAGTGACAATTCTAGATCAACAACCAATTTCAACATAAGAAAACAACACCAAAAATGGATAGTGGTACCAAAAACAAGGTTTTTCTCATTTTTTAACTCTTATCTATGAATAAAAACACCCAAGTTTTCTAGTAACAGGCAAAAATTTTAGCTCAACTACAGTTTTTGCACATCTGGATCAATCAAAATCAGTTTTTTAATATAATTTTCTCAAAGAATCTATATATAGGGGGTATCATGTGTGGCATGATGAATCTCACTTCTAATTTTATATTAGGTAGTTGACATAACTTATAGATTATAATCCATGTTCTAGACACCAGTTATTGGGGGCAATGTGCATGACACATTGGTCTTCTTTTATTTCTAAGTTCAGTTTATTACCCAAGCATTCTTAGTAGTTACATGCCTTATTCCATCTATTGTTGGTTGACATCATTCTCAAGTTGAAATTTCATACAAGTTTAACTTCCCAATTACTTGAGATGGCTTTCACATAAGCATATTGCATCAGTTTCAAAGTGGCTTTCATATAAGCCTAACATCTATCTTTCAAAATGGCCAAGTGTGGCCTAGTTTCCAACATACATTTGGCTATCCATACCACATTATTAGATTTTCATCATCACCATGGGGTCCATGAGCCATCTCATATAACATATATTCTATATTGGTATCACTTCATATCTTCACTTAATAGGGCAATGATATAGCCAAAGGACTAGCTGTCCTTTATATTCTTGAGCCACCTATTTAGAGGGATTAGACACATAGTCCAAACATTGATTAACACATGCATGATTTGTTAACTTCACTTAGTTGGTGATGATAGATCTAAAGGGCCTACCTTTGAATTCTTAAGCCACCTTTTAGGGAATTGAGCACTCAACTCCAATCATGATATTACTCTTGATTCAACACATACTCAACATCATCTAACATAATCTAGCATCACAACAAGTTTTATATTAGTTCACATACCAGATGAGGTGAATTAATTCCTTTCTCTTCCTATTTATCCTACCCATATTTTTACATTATTATTTTATTTATACCATATCTAGTAAGAAATTATCTACTCTATGTTATTCATTGTAGATTCACACTTCATAACATGCTCTGTCTATGCACATACATCCACATATAGCTTCATGAAAATTTCCATTATAGGCAAGTTTAGGTATGCTTTCTACTTTCATTTATGTTATTATTTCACTTTCCTACATCACTAGAATAAATGGGGGTAAATTTAGTCATGTAAAATGCAAAATTTGGTTACTTGAGTGTGGATAATGACACCTAATCCATAGGTCCTCCTACGTGCTTGCATAACCCTTATAGGATTTTCTTTCACTGATTTCCAATCATCCAAAACCTTATAAACTTAACCCTTATAGATCCAGGTATCTCTTCTAGGCCCAAATCCATCCACCCAAGTCTCATTCTATTTAGAAAATAGTGCCCAACTTGGATAAGAGTGCTAAAACCTAAGGTGTCTTATTTTTGGTATTGTTGTCCAAGTGTACTTTTGGTCCCAGCAATCATATTTTATTAAATCCTTATCTTAATTCATGTTATCCTAACATGAATTTATTTAACCCATGATCATTAGATTCCCTATAAAAGGCCATTCAAATTCCATTTATAAGGATTGACACTCATTTACAAGAAAGAAGCAAGAATACAAACAAGTACACTCAAGCACTTTTCCTTAATCTCTGCATACAACCTTCCAATATTATTCTAAGCTTATTCAAACCCTTGCACTAGTCCCTATCCATCTGGAGGACACTTAGTTTTGCACATAATTTAATTTTCACACATAATTACACCAAGCACTTCAATGGGAGAACTACATTAGCTTGATCCCTTATTAGAGTATTATTAGTAGGCAACATGCCCAAACCTGAGGTGTGAAATGCATCCAATGTATACTTTACACACTAACCCCTTCTCTCTCTTTCCCAAATTTCCTTTCAAGGTTAAGCATAAAGAGTTCTTAGGAATTTTAAAAATTGAATTAGATGCACAACAATCTCCACAAACTTTTGGGCTCTAATATTTCACTAACAAGGTAACACATACCTTCTAAGTAGAACCCAAAAAGCTTAGATCAGTTAGACAAAATCACTAGAAAAGGACTAAAACACTAAATAGTAGGGTGCCCCACTTTCAGTAATCCTATCCAATTAGAAAATGAAGTTTAAGAACCTATTTTTGACACTATCCCAATCTTGTACTTGAATTCTTAGGTCCTATCTTAGACCAGATAGCTTAGAATAAGCTAAGTCATATTTTCTCTCATTCATTACTATTTTTATAAAAGGCAAAAATACAATCTATTACATAAATCAATGGATTAATTATTACACATTATTTACTAATTTACTTTAATCTAGACCTTTTTATTAATTAGGAATAAAACTCCATTATTCTAAAAAAATAATAAAAAACTATGTGAGGGGAATTGTTTTGGATAAAATGTCTGCAACAATTCTCTCGAAGACCCAATTTGCTCAGACAAAATGTCTAAGGTAATTATCTTGAAGGGTCATTTTTGTCAAATAAAATTTTTGAACATAAAGTTTGAAAGGTCATTTTTATTAGACAAAAGGGCATGAGATAAAATTCTAAAAGGATAAGTATCAGAGGGAAAAGGCCTAGGATAAAAGCCCTGAAGGGCAAGTGTGAAGTGAAAAATGTCTCAGATAAAATGTCTAAGGATTGTTTGAAGGGATGGTCTCAAAAAGGCTGAAGGGCATGATGTCTTGGATAAAATATCTAAATGAATTAGTTGAAGGGAAAAATCTCTTAGATAAAATGTTTGAAGGAATTTGTTGAAGGGAAAAATATGTTGGACAAAATCTCCAAAGGAATTGGATGAATGGAAAAAGGCCCAAGACAAAATTCCCAAAGGTTATTTTTAAAAGGTTGAAGGGAACTTTAAAAAAATCTGAAGGGTAGGTTCATCAAGGCTGAAGGGTCATTTTCAAATGGTAGAAATCCAAAGGGTATAATTTGTAGGGCATTTCATCCATGATAAAAATCCTGAATGTTCTACTTTGTAAAGGTCAAAGGGTATGTCTGAAGGACTAAAGGAATTTTGTCGAAGGATTTATTTTAGGCAGAATGTCTAAAGGAATGTTTGAAAGACAAAATATCTCAAACAACATGTCCATGGGAATGTTTCAAAGGGATGGTTTCAATAAGGCTAAAGGGCATGATGATATCTTAGATAAAATTTTAATGACAAAATTTCCACAATAATAAGTTTGAAACACAAAGTCCAAAAGAATCGAGATAATGGAAAAAATACTCGACAAAGACAAATTTCATAATTTTGATAAAGATAAGACCAAAGACATAAGCCCAATATAAATAATTAGACTATGAACACAGTAACAATTCCATTTTTTTCAAAATTCATATTGAGACATAAAAGAGGGGCTCAAAATTAAGACCATAATCTACAAAATGTGGGTCTCAATTTCTTATGGAAAGTAAGGGATGTTGGGTACAACAAATGACAACTTAGAGGGGGAGTAATCCTAAGTATTAAAGAACCTATAACTCTTGTTTTCAATCTTAAATCAATCATGAAGTGTGTCACAAAAGAATACTTAAATTAGAAACATGAAAGAGACTCCTAAGTTCCTTCACACAACATTATTTCTTTCTAATTATTAGATCTATTAACCCCTAATGTGATGAGTTTTTAAAAGGATCGATGAATCTATAGGTTTTGTTATAATATCTCTTAAATATAAAATCAAGGGAATATCAGGCATTTCTCTACTACTATCTAGGTGTCCATAGTTATGATAGAGATACCTTAGGCTCCTTCTCTTCTCTTTCCATCATGATGCATAGTACATTGACCTTATTTCATCAACTAAGCATTTTGTTTTCATTTAAATTTTCTATTACTCTTTTTAAATCATTGGGTCTTTATTTTATTTTTTCATTTTTTCTTGAATATAAAGGAAGAGATGGAACCCTAGTGAGTTGGTATAATTATAAAACAAATAATTACTAGAATATCCCTGGTAGACACATCTAAACCCAGAATTATCACTTCCAATAGGTATTTAATGTGATAAGTGCATTTGATCCAATACAATAATAAAATTTTCTAAATTTGTATGAAGTAATCTGATAACAACTTCCACATGCCTAGTAATAGTATTTAATTATAACACCATTCAGAATAATCCATGATTACCTACCTTCATCCTAGAGACTGAAAAACACAAAAATATGCCTAATCTATAAACTAGTCCCAAAGTGTCAAGATTTTAATTTTCCCATTTTATACAAGTCATAAGCTTAGTTGGTTTCAATTTTAACTTGGTTATAGTTAGAGCAAACACAATTCAAACTTCCAGAGAAAACAACTAATCTAAGAAAGCATATAAATTAATTTAAGAAATCAAGAAACTAATCTAAGAAATCAATAAATAATATAATGAAAGAAAATGATAGAAAACAAGAAACCTAACCTACTCCTACTCTAAATAAAACCCAAACAAGATGGGGGATATATTTGGAAACTTTGTTTGGTATGCTTCTCACTTTTTGGTAATAACAAGGTTTTCTTTGTTAAAGTTATGAGATAGGCATGGACATCCTTGTATTCATTAAGTATAATTTGGAGTCTTTTCCTCATATTTAAGAACAAAAAATTAGGGTTACTCATTTATTCAAGATAAAATAACTGAGATACATAATCACAAAAATTACTACCTAGTTGGGAGGCAAAATCAAACCAATAATCACCATAATTGTAAGGGTCATTATTATGAGAACCTAATTCATACAAACAATCCTTGAAAGTTCCTCCTAAGATGGATATTAAATATAACCTACAATATTGAAATTCATGATCCTTTATGAGCTCATCATGAGAAGGGTCCACAAATATAGATTCAAAATCATAAGTATAGTCATGAACAACATTTTCCTCCTCCAAAACTTCATTTAAACTCTCATTTTGATTGTGACCTTCAATATTTATATGACTCAAATCTTAACTTTCTAAATTATGATTGAAATTTTTGTTTACCTAGGGATCACTATTTCTAATTTTAGGAATGAGAGATTCATTAATTATTAATTCCAGAGGGATCATCTCATCCACTACCTATTATTAACCCTTTTACTATTGTTCTTTTGAATTATTTCCTTCTAAGTAATATGATTCTTTTCAATAGTTATGCTTTGGATGATATGAAACTTTAGGGGCATTATATGTGTAATCAAAGGTCTTTACCAAAATGTTAATTTATTTTGATGTCCACACACTCTAGGGTTCCTGGTCAATCACATAATCAACCATAGTGTCCTGCACATTAGAATTAGGAACTAAATTGAATTCAACGTCTATCAAATGAAGGCATGAGCATTTATGTCAATTAATTCCATTGAAAGATAACTTAGAAACAACATCAAAATTATTGGGGGAAGAAAACATACCTTTTTTCATTTTCCCCATGATAAAAACACATACATACCTCATGCATTACATTATCTAAAATCTCAACATTGGAGGTTATGTGATAAGAGGATAATAATCCAAGAATATAATCATCAAATGAGTCTTTTGATAGAGATTATAATGTAAAATGGTAGTCACAAGATTTATTAACACCTTCTTGAGAGCTAATATATTAATTTTCAAGGCAATGTAATTGATCCTCTATCTAAGCATATTCTATCTCATAGATATTTTCTAAATGTTGACAATGTTTTTCTAAATTGAAACTTTCTTCACTATCATCATCTCCTTCTTGAATTATATCATCAAATAGAAGGAGGGAATCAACATGATACAATTCTCCTAGCTTGATGGATTCCTTTTTTTTTTTTTGGCATCTCAATTTATCCTATAAAATTATAATTTATTCATAGATGGCTGCAATATTCTCTTCATTTAGAATCTCTTCTTCCTCTTTGTGAATAGTGCTTAATTAAAAGGAAACCCTTCTACTATGTTTCTATTTGGGCACAATAACAACCTTTCTCTTTGGACATCTTTTGTACAATTCATATCTAACATACATGATGTGGAGAACCTTATAAAAGATGTTAAATTATTTTTGAATCATGAACATTAGTAATAGAACTAGGTTTCAACTCTCTTAACTAGTCATACATTTCTTCTCCCATCATGGAGGGGAATAACCTATCGATTACATCCTCAAATGTTATATCCATAACTTGAATAACATATGTGTAAGTAGGAATATGCCCTTCAATAAATCTTAGGTGATTATTATGGAACCTAGAAAGCTATGTGAATGGGTCATCAGGGAGATCATTTTAAATACCTAGATATTTATGGGTGATCTTCCAAGCTAATCCATTCTTAATTTTAGCACTAGTTATTGTTAACCATGTTTAAGCCCTCCTTTTAACACCAATGAATTGTTAATGTATAGAAAGAGTCCTTGGAGGTGGATTATTCTAAACTAGGGTTGTTGGCACAATTCTAGGTCTCTTATGATTTTCTAGGGGTGAGACTAGTAAACCATCTTAGAAGTTAGATCTAGTCACTCTCTTGGGTGACTCCAATTCAACTCTATGAAAATGATAACTACTAATATCGATGGTGTTGGCCCTTCTTATAGTGTCAATGAATTGTTGATGCGAGTTTTATGCACACCACAACCTTAATGAGGTAGCCTTTTAAATTTTAGGATCTCAATAGAGGTAAAATCCACTCCAAGGAATAAGTTACATGTATGCAGTCTATTGCAACCTATTGATGGAATAACTAGTAGGGTATGTAGGTTGTTGATAAGGTTTTTGGATAGAGGTATGGTTCTTAAAGGGTAGTGAATCTCTATATGAGTTGGATGGGTGGCTAGATTTTAATCTAAAGTGGGTAGATATAAAAAAAAGTCAAAAAAGGAGAGAAGGGTAAGGCCAAAAATAAGGCTATGTGGTTTCTATGAACTACTTCCCTAGTTGGTTTCTAAATAGACCTATGTTCTCAGAACCTGTACCTGTTGTTAGCAACTATTGTACACATGTAGTTAGACACATCTGAGAAGTCTAAAGAGAATGATGTAGGAAATCCATAAGTCTCAAAAAAAGGTTACTCCTTTTAGGGAAGATGTTGTACACTATTACTAAAGATATTATGGCTCAAGCTAGTGAAGAATTTGAGGCAACTTTTTCACACACACAAAAAACTACATAAAAAAAAACACTAGTACACATTATGAATTATGAATCAATTAACTTAACTATTTTAACCAATATTTTAATATTTTTTACACATAAATCAAAATAATCAAGAATCCATTCATAGTTTTTACACACTAAATATTATTAAAACATACAACCAAATAAAGTAACAACTAATTACATAGAAATTGGAAAGAAAATACTCAAACACATTTGATGATGATCAAAATTGATGTTTCTCCTATATTCAAAATTATCTAACAAAAATCCAAGTTGGATTAAAATTGTTTTTATAGACTTGGGGAAGGGCTCACCTTATCCTCCAAGTTCATACAAGGTCATTACATGTGATATTCAGAACATGAGTTCTCATTGTGGTCTAAAAATATATAAGATTCTACATGAAATTTTAATTTTAAAATAGCCTTTGTAAAAGATATAAAACATGTGAATGTGTATAAATATGAAGGCAACTTTACAATTATAGCTCAAATTGTATGTTAATAGCTCAAATATATGTGCCATTTTACATAATTTTTCATTCACAAAGTCTTATCATTTTAAGGTTGTATGGTTTAAAAGGTTGAGCTGGTGGAAACTATAAATAATAGTTGCTTGTCAAAAATAAGTATCACTTTACCAATATTTAGAACCATTGAAACTATGACTAACCCAAAATAACTATGCATTGCATGTTGCTTGTGCTTCTCACTGGGTATGTATCTTTGAAAATTCCACCTAGGACTTGCACTGTCAATCTTCTACATGATAGAATATGATCATGCCACTTAGTAGCTCCATGGGGGCCTTGATGTTCTTTATAGTCCTAGCTAAAATGTTTTTATGATAAGGGGTAGTCTTTCTCTAGTTCTGAGACTTTTGAATTTTCTACATTAATATCACACCATCGATCATCTATGATCAAGCTAATGTAGTTAGTACATCTTAGTACCTTGATTAATTGAATGTTACTAGCTTAACACTCTTCACATCTTCATTCCTTTAAAAAATCTATGTTGATGTCATACCATTAGATTAAATATATGGAGTAACATGGGCAATCAATTTGCCTAGGCCCAATAACTTTTGATTTCAAAATGGCTAATTTATGAGTTTAAATTTTATGTTTGTGTGATCATCAATGGCATCCTCACAAGTGTTAATGATGTCCACATGACTATTAGAATTTAAACTTGTATCATTTTATTATTTTTCTTAATTTTGACATTTGTATGACCATTAAATATGTTCTCATGACCATCGATGATGCCTACATGACCACCATAATTTGAACCTATCCTTTTATCTCTAATCTTAATTTTGATGTTCACATGAGTGTCACATAATTTTAACTCCCTATGAGATGTAAAATTATCATTTCTTGGTTCATTTTACTCCTGTAAGTATAAATGAAAAGAGGACTTAACATAATATTTTGGGAAATATATATAAATTACCTTGCATGAATATTTTAGAATAGAAAGATATGATCAGGGCCCTTGGATAAAATATTAAATCAAGCTCAAAACATAATAAAATTATCTCCAAGTAGGGCTTCCACTTGGTAGTATGGTATTTATTTTAGGGAAATTATTATGACATTTTTGTGTGGGAGTTTTTTGTGTGGGTGGAATTGTTTCAGACAAAATGTCTACAATAATTATTTCAAAGACCCAATTCTCTTAGACAAAATGTTCAAAAAAATTATCCTAAAGGGTAATTTTCATTAGATAGAATGTCCAAGACATAAATTTTGAAAGGTCATTTTCATCAAACAAAGGGCCTAGGATAAAATTCTCAAAGGGTAAGTCTCAAAGGGTAAAGGATCAGGACAAAAGTCCTGAAGGTAAAGTATGAAGGGAAAAATGTCTTGAATTAAATGTTTGAAGGGATGGTCTCAAAAAGGCTGAAGGGCATGATGTCTCAGAAAAAATGTTTGAAGGAATCGGTGAAAGGGAAAAATCTCTCAGATAAAATGTTCGAAGGAATTGGTTGAAGGGAAAAATATCTTGGACAAAATCTCTGAAGGAATTAGTCGAAGGTAAAAAGTCCTAGGATAAAAGTCCCAAAGGGTATTTTCAAAATTCCAAAAGGCACTTTCAAAAAGGTTAAAGGCTATTTTGGTTAAGGTTTTAGGATCATTTTTGAAGGGCATAAATCTGAAGGGTATACTTCATATGACCTTTTGTCCATGACAAAAATTCCTAAAGGATCTAGTTCGTAAATGCTAAAGGGTGAGTCTAGAGGGATAAAGGAAATTTGTTAAAGGATTTCTTTTATACAAATGTCCTAATAAATGTTTAAAGGACAAACCCTCTTAGACAAAATTTTGGTGGAAATGATTCAAAGGGATAAGTCTCAAAAAGGCCAAAGGGCATGATGATATCTAAGACAAAATGTTTGTGACAAAAGTCCCATAATAGTAAGTCTAAAACATAAAGTTTAAAGTAATTAATATAATGGACAAAATACCCAACAAAGACAAATTGCATAAGTCTGATAAAGATAAGCCTAAAGACATAAGACCAATAAAAATAATTAGACTATTAACACAATACCAATGCCAAATTATTTAATAATTCATATAAACACACAACAAAGGGGCTCAAAATTAAGACCATAATCTGAAAAAAGTGGGTCCCCATTTCCTATGGAAAGCAGGGGGATGTTGGGTGTAATAGTTATCTCTTTAAATAAGAATATATATGTTTTCTAGTTTCTAGACCAAGCTTTTATTCTCTATGTCAAGGATAAAGTCCCAATTTAAAACCCCCTTTTACCATTAATAAAAAATATGTGAAAGTACAATCACTATTACATGCATCTAGTCATAAAAAATCTAGGTATTCTTCAATCTAATGACCTCAAGAAAACACAAACTAGAAATTAATCTAGTCTAATAATGTATATACTTGTAACATTACTTTAGACAAAGTAGTTTATAGTATTTTTATATTTCATAATTTGGGTCATAATCCACATCATCCATACCCTCTATTATAACAATGTTTTTTATTTATCCACCTTGTTAACTAGTGACAAGTGATTACAAATAGGATTCTTACCTATCACTTGTAACCCCTTAACAAGGTGGAAGACCTTACATGTATAAAAATAACTCAACATGACACAAACAAGTTTCATAAAAATCCTCATAATGGTAAATAGACTAATACAATCACAAAATGAATCTAACAAGCTTTATAATAGTCTTCAATACTTATGGCATCATGTAGGATGATAATAGTTAAACAACTATCCATAAAAGATGTATTTAATGAGATACTATTCATATGTTCTCCTCATATGATCACCATTCCAAATATTGGGTTTAAGATATCACAATTACCATATTTACAAGTAGACCACACAATAATTTAGCTAATTTTAAACATGTCATTCAAAGAAAACATACTTTATAGTAATAAAACCTGACAAATCCATATAATATTACAACTATGGTAGCATATGAATGTGTTGTTTATATATAAACATATTCCATTAAATATTAAATTTATATCCAAAGTTATCTATCTTTATAGTACTATAATTTTAATTATACCTGGATTGGTTCATGAATAGAACATGGATTAATTTCATTTTACCATATATTTAATACTTTGCCAAGATTATGTAGGATATATAAACTTTTTTTTAGTAATGTCATAAAATAGTCTACCTATACAATAGATTATTTATAAAATACCATTTTATTAAATTTTACTAACATTCCTTCAGCATTTAACATAATACCTTATATAATTCCTATTTGTTAAGACCCAAAAAAATCTTATAATATTTCCTAATGAATTATTCATACTTATATTTATCAATTAATAACTTTAATTTGTCTTATTAAATCATATACTTCTTTATATTCCTGAAAGTTAGATTTATTTATTATGATAAAAAAAACAGCTTCAATTATTAAAAATTCCACCTCTAATGAAATTTTAGATCATACATATGTCTATACACATCATATGTTTTCTAATCATATCTAATATATCTCTAACTGCATTTCAGTTATACACAATTCATATGTTGCATGTAATATGATAAGGATATGTTATAGCCATATAAACATGCAGTACATAATTTTAATAGAATAAGGTAATGAGATGTTAAAAACATATAAATTTTTAGTCCATAATTTTATTTATAATGTGTTAAGAAGATGTGTATAAAACCATATGACCAAATTAAATTCACATATGTAATAATTTAACTCTATTTTAATAGAGGTTGTAAATGAATTTATTGAAATCAATTTGATAAATCAATAAAAAATAAATAATAACTATATTTAGGCTTGTAGGTGGTTTTTACAACCACCTACAAGTTTAAAGAGTCAATATTTTATAATAAAATAAACTTGTTAAATTTGTTATATACAACCCATGAATCAATAAGTCATAAAATATAGTCATTCAATATTGAAAAATGTTTAATATGTGGGGTTTTCCATCTACATTTTCTACCTTTATGAACTCATGGGTGAGATTAAATTCTCACCCTCGAGTCCATAAGGTTTTATTAAATTCAAATGCTACCCTAACAACTGAACTCATCCAATTATATAAATAAATATATATTCATTTAACCAAACATAGTTATAAATAGGGGTTTAGTAAAAAATTACTAACAATAAGAGTTTTACTACCATAACCCCCAAAAGGATCCCTAAACTATCATATTTCATTATCCCAAATGTCATGTAAAAAATATATTTTTTCAATTATAAACAAATGCATAGTATGCAGACAACTATAACTTGATAACATTATTTTCTAAATAAACCCACATAAAACACATCCATGGATATAAAATAAAAAACCACTTACCTAAAATAATATAATATTACCATTGAGAGATCAACCCACCAATATCTCCCTTTCTCCTTCACAATTATTATTTTTTCCCCCTTTACATCCCTCATTATACCAACTTCCTCCATTTCATTATTATATGCCAAAAAAACTTTAAGTTTGATTGTAGTTAGAATTTGTTAACCCAATTAAAACCACTAAAACCATTCCATGATCTTCCTTTAAAAATACTTGGATAAAATTCATAATGGTTCTTAACAGATGCATGCCATTAAAACACCTGGTAGGTTACAAATGAACAACATTCACTTACCTACTAAAAGTATGCAATTAAAACAACTTCAAGTTACCTCTTCCAAAACTAAGAAAACCCTAGTCATTATAAAATGGATAATATTTTTTAATTAATGAGGGGTCACACAATAATTGTCTTTTTCCACTAAGTTTTAACATAATAAAATGAATTTTGACTAATTGAAAACCTTAGTTTTAAATAAAAATGATAATCAAAGTAATTCTTTAATATTAATCTATAATTTCTCAAGTCATGTTAGATAAGCTTGTATGATGACTTTATTTATGTTAGTCTAGAATTTCAAAGCATTGACAAGTTTTACCCTTAATATAAACAAGTTTAGAACATACAACTACTTACTAGGTTTTATGGCCTCGTTGTGAATTTTTATCAAATAAAAGTAATGGAAAAGTACTCAAAGTATACAAAAAAAGTAATTTTATTCACAAGGATTCATTGCACATGAATTTAATAGAGTTAAATGATCAACACAAGCATAAAATCCAAGTTATGGAGATGAAAAAATTCGTAGGAGATTAAGCATATAACCATGCACCATAACTAAAAAGTAAGAGCATGCAAAAACATTTATATGGAAAAAATCACCATAGATATCACTGTAAAACATGAAAGATATACATTCCTAAAAGCAACTATGTGTGTGTGTGTGTATGTTTATTCTTATCAAACTCTGAAGTACTAGTTTTCATGATATAGTTCCCTCTTCACTATGATCCTCTCCCTCTATACTAATCAGTAAGGGTAAAGCTATCTTGCATCCACCTAAAATAATATAAGGTAATTAGTCTATTTAAATAAATATATCTAAATGAAATAATTAACAATAAATGATATAAATACATTATATCACTTATACCAAAATGCATAAAAGTGAATCTTATCCATATACTTTCAATAAAATCAATGTACTAAAAATAGAGATGCAACTAAAAAATATAAAAATCTAACCAAAACAACAAATTTATTCTTATAAAAATTAATAATCTATATAATCCATAGTCTCAATACCTATTTAAGATAATAATTATTTTTTAAGGATAGGTTGGGATGTAAAATATATCCATGTATCACTATGTAAGTTTGAACAACTAAAAAGACATGAAATTACTCTAGATAACTCAATATGTATAAGGTCATAGAAATATATAACATGTGATAATGTAACCTATCGTATACGATAGGCCCAACATTGGCATGGCCACTAGATATAGGAAATTCTAATAGCAATGTGTCCATGTATGATCTATATGTTTTGCATAACACTCATATACCATGAAATGCATGTATTAATAAAAAAAATATGCTATCTACCAAAAATGTGATAAATAACATATGTAAATAATGTAATTATCAATCGTGTCATGCTTAGATCCAAGTTTTTTTAATTTTTAAATGTTTTTATATTTTTGAATTATCTATTTTTATTTTTATTTTAAATTTTATTAAAATTTTAAAATACCTAACCAATGATCCCATCAATTTGTTAAAAAATGATATTTTTAAATTATATACATCATATGGTATAATGGTCACCTATCATGAGTAAAAATTACCAATTGTAGGTGTGTCAAAATATGAAAAGGAATTGGATGCTACAATGTAACTATCATAATTACTTGTGAGATCCCTTATATGATGGGTAACTATAGAAATATGATTAATATATGAGATCTAATATATAGGAAGAGAATGCATGTGTTTTTTATGGAACTTGTTTAACTATATTTGGTGCTAGCTTAGTATGTGGTATAATAGATAATGGCCTTTAGGAGTCTAAAATGACTTGCTAATGTGATAACTATTATATAACTAACTACCTCAGAGAATCAACTACTCTCTTATGAGATGTGTATAGATATATTTTTCATAGGTAAAATAAATTACTCCAAAAAATGCTCATGAATATGTGTAACAACCAATTGTGATGGTGGTGGTGGAGATACCACTGGTTTAAGAAAGTACTCATCTCAAATGTCTAAAAATATAAATACCTAATTGTAGTGTATATATTTGATACATCGATGTAGTATAGAGGTACTATATGGATATTATATTTCTAAATACATCTTAATAAAATTTTGAAGACCCCTATGCTTGGTAATACTAGAATTATGTCTTTCCATAAAATCCATTAACCATTCTTGTAGTATCTTTTAAATCCTATTGTGTATATCCAAGTGTGTTGGTAAGTGTCATTATGAACACATTCTCACTTGATCCATTGTCAATCATGAAACTATGTATGGGTTAATTATTAACATAAGTCTATATGAATAGTGGATAGAGATTCAAATTATCATTGATAATCTCATTGCCATAAAATGTAATCATATGGAATTTGGTAAGATGCCTCTAAGTGTACCAATAATCCCTTTTATTAGGTAATCAAATTTAATATAGGGAGGAAGCACATTATATGCATTATGTACTTTAGAAGTATCCATGGTCTTTATTTCCTCAATTTTGGGAAGAAAGATCATTGAATATTTTCAATTTGTAATTTCCATTTTGTTTTGGATCAGACTCTTTTATAGATGCAATATAATCAATAGTTTTTCATCAATAATATTTTGTATCTTTTGCCTTAACTTGAAAAAATTATTTATATAATGCCCAATATCTCTATGGTAATTATAGTATGTATTACATTCATAATTATTAGGTGTAAGTATTATCACATCAAAATATTGTGGTGGAGGAAGAGAGTTGATATTTCACTCAAACATCTTCTTATAAGTACATAAGTAGGTGATGATAATCATTAAAAAATTCATTTTTTTGTGGAGCTAGATAATTAATGTTCATTTGTATGTTATGATACTAAATTAATTGTTATTTTTATCTCATTATTGTTATCATTTAGTTTAACCTTATAACTTGGTTTATTTTGAAATATATTTTTTGAATTACTTGGAGTATAAGTTGCACACTTGATTTTATTCAAAGCTATGAGTTACTTTTCACTCTCTTATTGTATGGCATAACTCATCAAAAGACTTGATTTTATTAAATAATATTTATTCATCAAGTTATGAAAGAAAACCATGATTGAAGATGTTTAATAGTTATCTAACATATGATTATACATCTTAGCTATCATGGTATTATACTGTATTAGATAATTGTACCCTTGCTTGAGTTTGTAAATTTGTGAATAAGATAGTTTGCCACCATTTTTGATGGAAAAGTGTGCTAAAACCTAATTTTACAAAGGGTTGAATGATCTAAATCATTTTAGGTGAGGTTAGAGAATTTTCATGAGGCATAGTTTTTTATACTTAATGGGAATAACTTGTCATTAGATGCATAATCCAAGAATGATACATGGAAGGATCAAAGGTGTTATTCAAGATCATATTTATAATCATAAATTAAAATATTATGAGTTAAAAATCCTATAAGTAATTGATAATCTACCATATTAAGGGATAAAATGTTATGAATTAAAGCATATAAATACATTCAATGAATGGATCTCAACATACCTTGATCCAACTGCAACACCTTAGCCTACAAAGCTAATAATATTTTCTAGAGGGAACATGAAATAGGTGAGGTTGGTGATTTAATATGCATAGTCATCATAGGATGAGAATATGTCATATATGTAAGAACATTTATGTAAAGTTGTGAGAATCCTTGTGTTTTCCCTACACCCTGGGTGGACATCACATCTGTGATCGAAGGTTTAGATGTGGGAATAATAATAATAATAATAATAATAATAATAATAATAATAATAGAAGTTTGAACACTTGTGGTAAGATAGGTAGCTTAAAAAGAATGATTGACAATAGTAATGGGATATTTTTACTCCCTATATGTAACAACCTTATATTTGTGTGTCTAATTAGATGTTAGAATTAATTTGGATAGTTTTTATACTTCTTAAGGATGTTCATGAAGTCCATGGATAAATTTGGACAAGGATTTTATTAGTTAAAAATCTACACCATTAAGTTCATTTGGATCAATATTTTGGGATTCATAAATATCTTGATTATTATGTTCTAAATTAGGAATTTCAACATAATCTTTAGTTTGTACATATTCAAGAAAATTTTCATCGTCAAAAGAAGAAGAAATATTGACTATATTTATTTTTCCCATGTTAGAAGAAGCTAAAGGAATATTGCTATGCTTTATATGGGCCCCACTTAATCTCACTCTATGTCTTATAGGGACAAGATAACTAGCCTTTTTGGATTACATATGATGAAATAATGGAAATATGCAAAAGGTGAGTGTTAAGGGTGGAAATATTTATTATATTTTTATGGGGAAGTTATAAATCAATTCTAAAAATAAAACCATATGATAAAAAACTCAAAACCCTAGATAGAAGGATGAATCCCTAAAGGCAACCTTGGGTTCAAAAATATTTGAGAAATATATGGGTTCACCAATATGTTTTACCTTAATTTGGATTGTACATAAATAATTAAGATATAAAATTTAATGTAATTAGTATCTTAATGTATGGAAGTTAAGCACGAATATAAATGTAAAATATTGAAATATATTTGACAAAGGGCTTATGTTAAATATATAAATTACTAAGAAGATCAAGGTACTTATCATTCCTATTTCATTGAATGACTATGATTGAATTTTGATAATAAGAAAGGGATGAAAACATACCTATAATTCACTCATATCTAGATCTAACTATTTGTGTATGTAAGGTCATTGATGTTAGGATGGGGAAAAACATCGATGTTAGCGATTGAGGTCAATATTACTATCTAAGGCTATCTACTATTAGATATTCACTTGTGCCTTATTTTAATACTTATGTGTGTGTGATATTGATTATTGACTATGTGTATAACTCCAAAAATCAATCTCCTTCTCTTTATAACCTTAGGTCCACTTGTGAAGGTTAGAAATTTGTAAAAACTTGAGAAGTGTCATGGGTTGAGTTAAACCCAATCATCCCTATTAATGATTGTATTCTACCTACATATCCAATAGTTCAAAGAGGGAATTCAAGACACACATAATTATTACACTTAATGTAAATATGCAATTGTGATACTTTGCTATATGAATTCACCTAGAATATGAATTTATATATTTGAAAAAGTTCACATTTGATTTGGCTTGGTGTGTTTCAAACTTGATTGATGACTGCTACTAATAATTAATTTTCAATTTGGAAATAATAGAATTTTTTTTACAATGTACAGTAGTGTACACATGCTTTTTAGACTAGTGCCAAGTGAGTAACAAGTATGGATTTTATTTGTATTTATATGAGTACTTTTGGATAATTTATTTTACCACTAACACATTAGGAAAATGGGCTAACCCATAGGAATGATTTAATTTTAAAAAATATATGGTACTAGGTGAGAGTCTCTAAAATCACCCTCAACTCAGTTTCGTCAAACAAAATATCTACGTATGATGTTAGTGTCCAAGAGATGGGAATGTGGATCTAATGATCTAGAGATGTTTGAGTAATGTTCTTAGCTGGTTTGACATAAACTAAGAGGTTCATATAGGTGAATGATATAAAAGGAAAGGGCCAATGATCTGAATTATTAGCTAATGTAAAACACTCACTATTTATCAAGTTTAGATACTCATAACAATTTTCTTAATTTCCACATTTTTATGTGAAATATATTATTTGATTAAAATGAAGTTCATTATTGATTAAAACATCAATTAGATGAATATAAATAGAGAAAACATAAATAAAATTGGTAATGAAATTCAACATGTTAGGGGATATGTTTCAAGGTCTAAAAAGCACTTGAACCGATCTATTAAATGGTGTAAAATACATTTTGCGCATAGTATTTACACCAAAATATAACTATGGTCTGTAAAAATAATATTTTATCTACCTTTAGGAAGTCTTTGCCACAATATCCTATATGGGAGTTTCTCTTCCTACACAAAAGGACACTTGTTTACTTTCTCTCCTTCAAAGGCTAAAAAACAAGTTTTCTTCTCTCCATGTATATTTTTTTCAAATGAAAAAATGAGACTTTTGTAATACTCCCAAGGCCCTTATTTCATGGGTTGAATCTTATATATTTACCTAATATGTTGAGATTCCTTCCATTTCCTTATTTTTAGGCTTGGATAAAGCTTCCACTTATTTTGGGTGGGATTTAATCCCATATTAAGAGGGGTTTTTTAATAATAATGTTTAGGTAAAAGTTTCAACATCATATGAATTGGTATTAAGACCAATATTTTATTTAAACTCGTAGCATATCTTGGGGACTTGTTTTTTATGTTTCATGTGTCAATATACTATTGGTACATGTGTCAAGCCTTTATTAGGCCACTAGTACATGTCCAATCACCATGATAATATCATCATTATACCCTACTTGCTTCAATATGTCATAACATTCACATACAAAGCCCATTTGACCCTATTCAAAATGTGTTGGATTCATCTCAGTGATCTCTTTGATGTTAGTATGTTTCTAATACGATTGAAAACCATTTGATCAAATTAGTGTGGGGATCCTCCTAGATCACTCCTCCCCCACTAAAAATATTTTGGACCACCAAAAGTCTAGTTTTATTTTGAAACTAAGTGAGGGTACAAATCCCTCACTTTTCTAGTTTCCATTCACCTTGCCTTACTTAGATTTGATAATTTTAGGTCAACTCATAGGTATTCACCATCTCCTCTTCATGATGTTCTTATATTATTTACAATAATCATGTCTTACTAAAACTCATTAAGTTATTTAGGATAAAAATCATCTATAGAGGGTACTTGAATACTCTCACCTTGATTTGTGATAATATATGGCTCATACAATTTCAAGTTTTCAACATTTACAATTGAATACATTTGCATATAAGGTGGTAGTTCTAACTAAAAGTCATTATTACCAATATTTTCCAAAAATTTTAATGGGCCATACTTGATTGTCTTGAGATTTTTACCTTATCCTTTGAGACATTCTTTCCTTATATGAAGCCAAGCTAGATCACCAACTTGGAAGAATTGCTCAACGTGAGCTTTTCATGCTTATCCTTGTACTTGACCTAGATATTCTCTAATTTCTCTTGGATAGCTTAATGAACCAGTTCAATCTTTTAGATGAATTTATTTACTTTATCTTCATCTTTTTGTCCATTCATCACATAATATTTCCCAAAATAGAATTCCAAAGGTGACTTAGATAGATAAATAAAACAAGTCTCAAAAGGAGATTTTTATATAGAAGAATGTAAGGCATGATTGTAGGCATGTTTCCCAAAGCTTAGGATGCTTACTAAAATACCCTCAGATCAAATGAACCACTATTTAGTTGACCACTATTGTTTAACCATAGTTTTATGGATGAAAGGAAGCGTTCTTCTTGAATTTTATGTCTATCATGTCCCACAAAGATAACCAAAAGTTTCCAATGAATCGATTATCTTGATTATAAATCATGGATGTGGGTAAACCAAAATGAAATGAATAATTATTTAAGAAAAATTGTGCAATATCCTCACTTTTGAATTTCTTTCTATAGGACACCAATATACAAATTTTATTAAATTTCTATACAACCACATATAAATATTCATGATTATTTTTAGACATAGGAAAGCCACCCACAAAGTCCATATAAACACTCTCCCATGGATGGGTTGGTATAGGAAGTTGGGTATGCAATCCCAACTTCCTATTACTAGGCTTGTTAATGGCATAAATAATACAAACTTTAACATATTTGGATACATTTTCATGTATCTGAGGCTAATAAAAAAATATTCACAAATGTGTGACTATTTTTCCAATGCCAAAAAGATGTGAATTAAGATAAGTATGTGCTTATATAATAACATGTATTCTTTCATCTTTCAGAATACATAACTTACCAATATGATATAGTAATCCATCATACATGAGATAGTATAATTATTTTACCTACTTTCCATTGGTTAGATCTTCATAGACATCCTTAAAATCAACATCTATAGCATATTACTTTGTATAAATTTCATGCATCAAATAACTATGTTGTAAGATAATATATGTAACAATAGAACATATTGAAATCATATCAAATACCTTGTTTTTTACACCTTTATTATATCTTATTATGAAATGGAATAGTTATAGAAATCCCATCCAATGAAAGTGCCTTGATTGTTGTAGCTTTAAAAGTGATTGGAGATATTTTAAAGGATGGTGATCTATATCGATGATTGTCTCTTTTACTATTAAGTAATGCTTCCATTTTTCCACACCTTGAACCAAAGCATACAACTCTTTATCATAGGTAGGATATCCATTTACCACACATTTGAATGTTTCATAATGGTAACAAACAAGATTGCACTTCTACATCAAAAATACATCCATGGCATAATTTCTTGCATCAATTTCAATCTTGAATGGTTTTTACAAGTTTATAAGTGCTCAAACTAGGGATATGATTATATTTTAGTTTAGCATGTCAAAGGATTTTTTATTCTTACCCCCCCATTAAAATACCTATTTATTACTTATTAAATCATGAAATTTAGATGCAATCAATGAAATGTTTACAATAAGCTTCCTCTAATATTGGACTACCCTTAAGAATATTATAACTATAATCACATCATTAGGCTTTGGCCATTTCATTATAGCTTCAACTTTAGAGGGATTAATTTTTAGTTTAACATCCCATAAAACATAGCCTAAATATACTAAAGATGTTTTGTCAAATTCACTTTTAGACATCCTTAGATACAATTTCTCCATTTGTAAAGTTTATAAGAATTTCTTAATATGTTTTATATGATCTTCACAATTATTACTAAAGATAAAAATATAATCTAGGTATCCCATTAAAAAATCATCTATGAATGCCCTAAATACATCATTCATAACCCATATGAAAGTGGTGAGATAATTACAAAGCCAAAAATAAAAAACCCACTCAAAAAGACCTTAGTTTTGAAAGCATATTTCTAAATATTACTTTCACTAATTCCAACTTGGCGATGACCACTTATTAAGTCTAAATTAGTGAAATAAACATCATTTTTGAATTGATATAAAAAATCATCAATATGAGGAAGAGGGTAATGATTCATTGTAATATTTTTCAATGCTCATAAATATATACACATCCATTAAGTGTCATCTTTCTTTGGCATCAAGATAATTGGTGAATCACATGGAGAAGAACTTGGCCAGATTACCCCTATTTCAAGCAAATATTTAACTTGTTTATTTAGTTCTTAATTTTATACCATAGATAAGCTATACATGCTAATATTTGGAATAGGTGGATATTTTTATAGTTATATCTCATGTTGAACATGTTTTTTTATAAGGTAAACCTTATGTATACTAAAAAACATCATTATTGTTAGACATCTTAACTATTTAATTTATATGTTTAGGATCACAACCTTATATAGCCTTAGATTTATATCATCCTTGTATTTTACAACCATGAGTACAAATTTCTTTCTTGCATCGAGAAGCCATTGCATATGTCCTACAGATATAAGTGAAAGTTTGATTTTATCTAATAGGCTCTAACAATGTATTCAACACCATATTTTACAAGAAAATATTTATTATCTTACCTATATAATATTGATTTTTAATCATACAAATAATGAATTTCAATTAAAATACCACATATATCAAGTGGAAACACATATAACTCTACCTCATCAATGAACTTAGAGGTGATTGCAAATCTTAACCTACATGTTTTTGTGACTTGTAATTTAACATCATCACATACCCATCCTAAAGGGTAAGGCTTAGGATGTGGTTTAGTTTCAAGTCCTAATTTATTCACAAATTATTTATAAATGATATTATCTTGAGATATACTATCAAAAAGAGTATCTATCTTAGTATGCTTAGAAATCACTTTAGTGTGGAATAAATCATTTCTTTTCTTTTCATCATGTTTAGATTTAGAATTCAAAGAAGAATGAGAATTAAGATATTTATTTCTATAAGAGGAAGAATATGAAAATTACATTCCCATGATGGTGACCATGTTATCATCACTAGACTAAGATGCAAGATCTTTTTTTACTACTACAATAGTCTTCTTACATTTCTTATCCCCGAGCCATTTTGGCCTATGTTATGGATGGAACTTTCAACACTTAGCATATTCATGGCCTTCTATATTGAAATTAGATAAAAAAAAGTATTGTCATCCTATTTATTAACTATGGAAGTATTTTTAATCTTATCATTTCCTTTACCTTTGCTTTCAAGTGGTTTACTGGGCTTCTTTGTGAAATGTGCCCTGTCCTTAGTCACTTTTCCCCTTGATTCAATATGGATAGCTTGGACACAAATTTCATCAAGATTATTAAGGTTAAATATAAGAATTGTATTCCTTTATTAACTATGTAACCCACCAATATATTTCAAGAGTCTCTTGAGTGTAAAGAGTAATACCTAACACCAAATCCCTCTTTCTAAACTATTGAGTATATCCTATACATTTTGACCCTTAATTTACCTTAAATTTTGAAAATCCATAGTAGCTTGTTGTTTATAGCCTAGTGGATAGAATTTATTTTTTAGTGTAGAGAAAAAATCATCCTAAGAATAAATTACTTTACCATGCTTAAGGATATACTCCTATCTCTTACTCTCTCACCAAACAAGTGATGTACCACCCAACCGAAGACTAGCTAGCTAAAGATTTTATTCCTCATCATCAATATTCTAAACCCTACAGTATAATTACATCTTGATCTAATGATCCAAATTTTTTGAACTAAGATATCCATTATAAATTTTCAAATCGAACTTAACATCTAGCTTAACTTTGGAAGAAATGTAATCCAAAATCACTACATAATCCAAAACTTTCTTTTGCTTATCATTAGAGAAAGAAAGAGAAGGTTTAGATGGATGGATTTAGGAGATTATTATACTCTAACCTTACCACTTTTTGAGTTTTATTCATTTTTTTACCTTTGATTTGAATCTTACTTTCATTATATAACTCTTTCACCAAAATATTCACCTCAATAAAGGCTTGATGGAAGGCATCTTCAGATTCTTTTCTCCTCTAGGAGAATCTATGGCTTGAATTGTACACTTTACACCAATTTAAAGGCTATATTATTAAAGTGATCCTTCACCATAATTTACTTTAGACATGGTTAGCATGCAAAACTAAAAATCCAAAAACCACGTTAAAATATCCCTGATTAGATGTTTTAATACCAAACTTGACCTAAATTGTTAGTTAATGCAAAACACTCACTATTTATCAATTTCAGATACTCCAAAAAATTCTTAACTTCTATCCTTTTACATGAAATTTAATTACTTAATTAAAATCAAGTTTAATACTGATTAAAAAAATTAATTAAATGAATATAAATAGATAAAATGCAAACCAAATTGATAATGGATTTCACCCTTTTGGGTGATACATCTCTAAGTTTGAAAAGCACTAGAACCGATATATTAAATGGTGTAAAATAAACTTTGCATATACTATTTACACCAAAATATGACTTTGGTCTATAAAAGTAACCTTTGATCTACCTTTAAGAAGTATCTACCACAATATCCTATATGGGAGTTTCTCTTCTTTCATAAAAGGACACTTGTTTACTTTCTCTCCTTCAAAGGATAAAAAACAAGTTTTGTTCTCTCCATGTATATGTTTTTCAAATGCAATAATGAGACTTTTATAATGCTCCCAAGGCCCTTGTTTCATGGTTGGAAGTCTTATCTATTTACCCAATATGTTGGGATTAATTCCATTTTCTTGTTTTTAGGATTGGATAAAGCTTCCACTCATTTTGGGTGGGATTTAATCCCATATTAAGAGGGTTATTTAATAATAAAATTTTAATAAAAGTTTTAAAACCATATAAATTATTATTAATACCAGTATTTACTTAGAACTCATAGAATATCTTGAGGACTTATTTTTGGACATTCCATGTGTCAAAATACCATTGGTATATGTGTTAATCCATGATTGGGCCATTGGTACATATCTAGTCACCATGATAACATCATTTTAACTTTATTACTTAAACATGTCATAACTTTTGATTACGAAGTCTATTTAACCCCATTCAAAATGAATTGGTTTGGTCTCAAAGAGATCTTAGATGTTGGGATGTTTCTAATAGGGTTGTATACCATTTTATTAGATTAGTTTGGGGATACACCTAGATTATCTAAGCTCATATAAATCATTTGGATGTGAAATAATGGCTAATAAGAGGCATATATGTGCAGATAAGTCTTGTATGGTGAGAGTAGGATAAAAGTGACATTGTCAAGTGTATAATACTAGATTTTAATATCTACAGGTTCCATAATATCCCTTAGGAAAATAATACTTATATATAAAATTTTAAGTGGGGGGAGTGATCTAAGGTTGTATTTAAGTAACTACAATAAAAATTAATGAGATGGTTGAGGTAATATTGAATACTATCACTTTTTGTGACCTAGTTCGATAGGTTTATTGATAAGTTATGGTAAGGTGTGGTATTGAAAAGGATTATCATATATAAGATATAAATACCATTATCTATCGTGCATGGATTGAGAGGATCCTCCTATAACAAATTAATGAAAATTCACAAAATAATAGATTTATATAAATAATAGAATTACAAAATGGATTATATTAATTGTTGGCCACTTCAAGGGGGTAACCTCTTTTGATCAAGATCAATACAATAAATTCATGGATGCCTTCATTGGCCTAAAAAATTACTTATATACTAAGTATAATCTAATCAACTACTACTTCCCATTAATGTGGGGTAAAATAAAATGCTTATGAGATGACTTACAAAGCAAATGTGTCCATAGAAACTAATATAATAACAATTTAAAGAGTAGCACAGGTTAATAACATCCCCTCCCTCTTAGAAAAATCTTTATCCTTAAAGATTAAAATGTGTGAATTGGTATTGAATCTAAAATAGTGGTTTCCATGTTACATCCTTTGGTTTCGTTCTATGCCACTGAATTAAAACCTCTATGATGGAGTGAGAATAAAGCTCACATGTACACCTATCCAAGATTGCCTTTTGCTCAAGAAGGATGGATCCTTTATTATCAAGTTATAGTAAAATAGTCTACACTCTTATGTTTGTGCCAAGAAATTTCTTCAGACAAGAGACATGAAATACTAGGTGAACTCAGGAAAAATTTAGGAGCTCAAACTTATAAGAAATTGACCCAATACTTTAGATAATGTTATAGGGCCCATAGAACTTGGGATCTAACTTATGATGCAATTTGAGTTTGAGGGAGGATTGATTGTATGACTGCTAAAAAAAAAGAAAAACCATAACACATACTTGAAAATTGGACTCATAATGGTGTTGATCAACTTGTTGTTTCATTCTACTTTGTGCCATATGAATATTATCCTACAAGGTGCTAAGGACCTAATCCCAAGTTTAGAGAATCATGTTAACCACTTGAAATGGTGAACTACTAGGGTTGTACAGAAGGATCACTAGTGGTGCTTGACCATAGACTACTTCATATAGAGTCATTTTAGTTGAAGTGTGGTATAAGGTATTGTACCACCATTCAATGAAAGGGAGTGACTTTTCCCACTGATATTTTTGTTTTAAGGTGAAGTAATGAAGGAAATTTTCCAAGCATTTATTAACAATTTTAGTCTGGTCATCTGGATGATACCTATAACTCATCTTTAGTTGGGTATTGGTGCATAGAAATAGTTTTATCCAAATTTTTTTGGTGAATGTTACATCACAATATGAGATAATAGATGGAGTTGCATGAAGATAGAAAATATGGTCCAAGAAACTTTGTGTGACTATGGAGCTGGTATAGGAATGGATGAAGGCATAAAAATGACTAAATTTGGAGAGGTGATCAGCCACAAACATATAACTATTGACCCTCTATATTTATGGATCCCCTCAATGAAATCCATAGAAATATCTATCTAAATACTGGTAAGGATGGGCAAGGGTTTGATCAACACAAGAATGAGTGTTGTTTCACCCTTGTTACATTGGCAGGTATCACATTCAACCACCATCGATTGAAGTGCCTTTTTTTTACATTCTAGAATAAGTTGTGTCATCCCCACTCATAAGTTTTGAGAAACCTTGAGTTCCCTATGAATAGAGGAGTATGAATTTCATATAATATAACCTACTAAAGATCTATGCTCTAAGGAAGCACCAGATAACCCTTGTATTATAGAAAAACACCATCCCAAGAATAATGTGGTACAATAGAGGGGTTAGTGTCCAAATATTGAATGATTTGAGATAATGAGGATTCATTGGAATACCCATATTGTATAAAAACCAATCAATTTATAATAGTCATAGAAATAGCTAAAAGGGAAGCTTGGTATGCAAACATGTGAGATAGAGAATCAACCATAATATTATCCTTACCATTCTTTTAAGTGATATCATAGTCATTACCCATGAGTTTGATAACCCATTTATTTTTTGATGGGGCTAAGACCCATTATTCCAAGAAATATTTTAGACTTTGATTATTAGTTTTGATGTAAAAATGATTCACTACTAGGTATGGCTACCACTTCTATATTGCATGCAAAATGACCATCATTTTTTTCTCATAATTAGAGAGTTCCAAATTATTGCCAAAAAAGGATTTTTTGTTAAATGCAATGGGGTATCCTTCTTATATTTTAACATCACCATGTCCATTTCTAGAAGCATCACTCTTGATAGTGAATGTCTTGGTAAAATATGACATAGCTAAAACAGGTGTAGTACACATAACTTGTTTCAATTATTCAAATGCACACTCAGTAGCTTATGTCCATGTAAAATAGTCCTATTTCAACATAGCTGTAAGTGGAGATACAATCTTTCCATAATCCTTGACAAACTTGTGATAGTATCCAATCAACCCAAAAAACCATGAAGGCTCTTGAGTGTTTGAGGATGAGACCAATTTATCATGATAGTTATTTTTTCAAGATTGACTCGAACCCCTTGGGATAAAATAATATGCTCAATATACTCTAATTCATCCTAACTAAAAGAACATTTGGACTATTTTGCATAAATATGATCATAGAAAAGTTGCAGTGTGAGTTTCAAATGTTGGATATGCTTAGACCATGTTTTACTATAGAAGAGGAATTGAAAAAAACTAGAGTGAATTTCCATAGGTAGGGCTAGAATATTTTCTTCTTCAATGCTTGGAATGTTGAAGGATAATTAGTGAGGCCAAATGGAATGACTAAAAACTTATAATGGCCATCATGCATGTGAAAAGTTGTCTTAGGGATATCATCCTCATGAAGCCAGATTTGGTGATATCCAAAGCAGAGATCCAACTTGGAAAAAAAATGAGCACTGTGAATCTCATCAATAATATGGATTGAAAATTTATCCTTGATTATGATGTGATTAAGTGCATGAAATTCAATTCAAAGTTTCCATGACCCATATTTTTTCCAAAAAAGATAATTGGGGAAGAATATGGGTTGGTACTGGGGCAAATAATGTTGTACTTTAGTAAGTCTTGAATAAGCATCTTGATCTCAAATTTTTATTGAAATGGGTAGTGGTAGGGCTTGATGTTGGGAGGAATTCTTCCAATAAGGAGATGAATATGATGGTCCTTTAGTTGTGAAGGTGGTAATCTCACTAGTTTTGTGAAGATAGATGCATACCTATGCAAAATAGTTTATAAATCAAAAGAATTAGTAGAGACTATTGATGGTTACATTTGAATGAAATGGAGCTAGGCAATGATGTTATGTGAATTATTCTTAAGAATATTTTCCATACAATGTGAAATTATGATGCCGAGAGACCCTGATTGTAAGCCTTTTAATGTGTGTTTTTCCTATTATCTAAAAACTACATCCAAAGTTTAGAAAAATCCCATTAGATGGGTCCAATTATTTGTAACCATTAGGCTTCCAACATAACTTCACATTCTCCTAAGGGAAAGGCAAACATTACAGATCACAAGTTATAATTTCCAATAGAGATATGCATATTATGACACTTCCCTTTGAAAGGTAATATACCCCTATTAGTAATCATGACTTCAAAATTGGAGTAAGGATGGATAAAACAATCAGCCTATTTAGTGATCTGATGGTCAATGAAGTTATGAGTGCTACCTGAATTAATGAGTATTATGAGAAGGATATTATTGAAGTAACCCCTAACTTGTATGGTTTTTAGGGTGGTAACTCCTACTAAGGCTTAGAGATAGATATCTAGTTAGTCTTATTAATAAATAGGTTACACAATCAGTGGAGCTTATTCTAGATCATCTCTTATATCTTGAGTATCTTCTAAAATTTTAGTTTCAAGCAGAGAGTCCACGTCTAGTAGGTAGAGATTTTTCTTGACACATTGATGTCCCTGATTGAATTTCTCATCATAATTATAACATAGTCCTTTTTCTCTATGGGATCACATCTCAACTTCAATAAAATGCTTCATAGGAGTAGTTTTAGGGACCATTGTTATTTTAGATCATTGTGGAGTTGTATTTATGAATGGAGAAAAATTGGATTTGAATCGCTGTTGAGCTATGATCTTATCCTCTACTAACTTATCCAACCCTAGAACTTCCATCATCATGTTAGCCCAGAACATTTTGACCTTAGATTGAATTACATCCTTTAGTCTATTGACAAAACAACTCCTATATAATTCATTAGATAATCCCTCTGTGTGATTGGCTAGTTTTTCAAATTCTATTTGATATTCTCTCATGGTTCATATTTGGTAAACTTTACTGAGTGCTCTAATGAAGTCATCAAAAGCACTAGGGACAAACTGTTGAAAAATGAGGGTGTAAAAATTGGTCCATATTGGTTCATTATGAGCCTTTGTATACCAATTATACCATTGAAGGGCTTCACATTCCAAATGAAAGGATGTAAGTGGGACCTTATTGGCATCAAAAGTATTATGTAGACTAAAATATCTTTCTTTCTGATAGATCCATCTAGTCATATCCACACCATTAAATTGAGTAGAATCAATCTTTAGTGCATGAAAATTGCTAGAAAAAGAAAACTCAATGTTTGAAGAGGACTCTAGATGTTGTCTATTGTTCAAGGTGGTATGTTGAAGACTGAGTCCAAGATTTTTTTCATCAATATCTTGTTGTGGGTCTTGAGAGAAATAATTTCGTCCTCCATGCTTTTTTTTCTCATGTTTGGGTTACTACCTTGACCCAAATAAGATATATAGTTTTTTGAAAAGGGTAGGAAAACTAGAGTTAAGACATGTTTAGTAAGGAAATTTTTTAATTTGGACAAAATCGGAAGGGGTAAAGGTATTTTTACTAAATGTTTTGCATAGTGAGATTATGATGGATGAAGGCAAGGGAAATTTTAGAAGTGAAAATGGAAAAGCTAGAAACTTTATCAAAAATGGACAAAGGAGTAGAAAAGGGATATGAACACTGTGGAATTTTTTTGAGGTGATAGGACAAAAATAGAAGTTATGGCAAAACCCAAAAAAGGGAAAATTGAGATTTATAGGAATCAGGAGTGAAATAAGGATATGGGACCTCAAGGAATAAATAGTGGGGAATGGAATATTAGGTGTTTGAATAAATTTTGAGGATCAATAAGGATATAGATGGAGAGATAAGGGGAAAAAATGAAAAAAAAGAAATTCTTAGTTTTTAGTTTCTATTTTTTTGTCAAATGTCTGGTTGCAAGTCCTTTGAGAGCTTTTTTATACTCTACTAATATCTAAATATTTTTTGGTGTTTGGTTTCTATCAACACTTTGAATGCAATTCTTCTAAGATTATTTTGATACTCTTGATTTTTTGATAGTCTACTACAAATATTATAAAACTAATAGAAATGGGCCCCAAGTTTCAATGGATACCTAAGGTTTTAAAGATATATCTCTAGCCACTAATTCCATCTAAGTGAGTATCGCTCTCTATAAAAATTTTGCCCACAAATTTACGCATAAGAGACAATGCTTGGTTTTTCGTAGGGGTGGGAACTACTCAATCAAGAAGGGGTGGTTGCCCATTTCATTGGCAAGTCCTTTCAATGGGTCATCTACTTTGGGGTTCCTATGGTACTCCTCACAATGAGTTTTAGGGATTTAACCCAAGCACTTCCCATAGTTATGTAGACAAGTTTTTACCCTAATCCAAAATAGATTATTATAATATAAAAAATACTAAAGTGATTATATAGTAGAAAAGAGTTAAGATTTTTTTGATAAAAATACTTAAATGAATTATGCATCAAATAATAGTTTATACTTTCTAGGGAAAAACATTTGTCCTTGGAAATCACTCTGATACTAGATGAGAGGATCCTCCTACGAAAAATTAATTAAAATTTATGAAATAATATATTTATATAAATAATAGAATTACCAAAGGGATTATATTAATCATAGGCCACTTCGAGGGGGAAACCTCCTTTGAGAAAGCTTAATAAAATAAATTCATGTATGCCTTCATTGGCCTCAACACTTATTTACTAAATCTAATCTAAGTAATTACTACTTCTCATGAATGTGGGATAAAACAAAATGCTCACAGGATGATTTACAAATCATATACATCCATAGAAAATTATATAATAACAAAGTAAAGAGAAAGGGTAACATGGGTTCTTAACATGGATTTCAAATCCATGTGTAATTTACATGTTATGGATTTCATAGCTTGTATTCAAGGTTGACCCAAGAACAAGTTATATTATATAGTCTTAGGCATGATTTGAAATAAGGTATTCACTATCTTAAGTCCTTAGTAACATTCAATGATATGGTAAACAATAATTAAGGTGATATATTCTAAATTCCTTTGATGCATTGATGTGAATTAAAAAATTTATCCAATGGTTGTAGACAATTATCATTGCACATCTTTACATTATAATTAATATCTATTAAAACATGTTTCAATTTTGTTGTTAATACCCTTACTTGAATATATAATGGAGGATGTGCCTTGATTTATAATTTTGTTGTCATTTTTTCATGGGAATTTAGGCTATTATGAGCATCAATGTTTTTAAGAATATCTTGTGTTGTATTGATATGCATATTTATTACTTTATTTATTTTAGTCACTTGTGAAGGATGTATGTATCCAAGGCACTAGTGTCATTTCTAAATAGTTATAAAAATAAGTTTTGCAAAGCCTTATGCATGTTTTCCCAATCCTTTACCATTGTATCCATATTTATGTAAATATTGTAATCCTTTTCGATACCATTCAAATGAGTAGGTTATGATGTAACACTAGTTTTGATAAGATGAGTTATGGGTTCATGTGAAGTAAGATATATTTTCTCTATCTTTAACCCATGAACTTGAAAATCAATGATGATTTCTATGAGGGATTTTATAATATGCATCGATGATGATAAGTCACAAGGAATATGTATAGGAATAGATTTCATAGGTGTATCCATGTAAATATGATTATACTTTATATAGACCCCACTTAATATATAATTTTTTATTAGAGGGACAAGGAAACTAGCCTTATTGGATGACATAGGATGAAATCATAAAAGCATATAGAAGGCTAGGGCCAAGGTTAAAAAATATTTATCATATTTTTATGGGGAAATAATAAATCAAAATTGAAACCTAAGATTTTTTTCTATAAACCCCTATAAATAATGTTGAAAACCTAAGGGTAACCTAGGGTTTGGAAATTTTCAAGAAATTTTTAGGTTCACCAATATGTTTTAACCTATTTTTTATTAATTTTTAACCCTAATTAATATATAAATTATAATATATTTTGTATTAAAAGATATGAAAATTATTCACGAATTTGAATGTAAGGTTTTAGATAGATTTAACAATGATAGTTATTAAATATTGATAGAATAACAAAAGATAAGATACTTAGTTGTTACCTGTACCATGTAGGACTGAGATAGGTGGAAATGAGAGAGGTAGGAATAAACTAGGACTTAGAGTAACTTAGTATGGGTTATAGATATTTGTTCATGCCTAAATAATATTGTTAGCCTTGGGTTAGTACTATTTGACAACATGTTTTGAGTTGGAAAGAATCTTCTCTAGATATTTTATTTCTCTATTTTGGTATAGGTTGGTGTACTATTTATCTTTAAAATATGTATGTGATATGGACATCTGATCATGTGTACAACATCCAAAAGTCCATCTCCTTTATCTAAAACCCTAGTTCCACTTGTGAAGGGGTAAAATCTATTGAAAACATTAAGAAGTGTAATGGGATGAGTTGAACCCAACCACCCCCTTTGATGGCTAAACACTACATACATATCCAATATTCTAAAGAGGGAAGTCAATCCAAATGTATTTCTTCCCCTTAATGTGAATGTGTATTTTTTCTCATTTTATATTTGGATGTAACTAGTGATTTAAATTTTGATAGTCGATAATGCTTGATTTCAAATTGGATTAATATGATTTAATCTTGGCTTAACAACGATCCTAATGATTAATTTAAAATTTGTGAGGAATAGGATTTTTTTTTCTTAATGTGCAGTCATGTTATTGTGATGTCTTTGATAAGTTATAGATGAGTTAATAAGCCTTGGATTATTTGTATCTATATGAGACTCTTTGGGTGATTTATCATGCCACTAACATGTTATGTGAATGTTCCAACCCATGGGATTGATTTTATTTTTAAATATAATCATTACCTAGTGAAGAATGAATTTATTAGATTTATATAGTACCATATGAATGTGACAGTTCTATTTGGGAGACATGAACACTTATATGGTGATCTAGAGATGTCTAACTATGATAGTTTACTAATTTGGCACAAATAGAGGGAGTTATTATATGTGACTGATAAAAACATAGAATTATTGGATTCATATCTGTAATGTAGATGTGAGAGAATGGAAAACTAGAGGCATATATGTATGCATAAGTCATGTAGGGGTGAAGGTTCAAAACATACATTGTTAAGTGTCTAATACAATATTTTAGTATCTACACTTTTCCAAATTTGTCTCTACATATTTTATTATTTATGTACTATATCATGAGGAATTATAATTATTATGATTGTTTAGATTCTATTGATCAAGGTCTAATTTGATTTATCATTCCTTAAATACATGTTTTATAATGAATATATAATTCAAGACATTGGAAATGTCATATGACAATCAAATCTATTGAGAAATAATAGAAATGAGATAAGGCTCTAGGACTTAATATTTAATCTCATCAAACTTTGGAAAACTTATGTTTCTCCCATGAGAGATGAGCTTCAACACTAAGCTATGTAATCTTATTTGGAGTATTGAATAAAATGATACTCTATTTTGTTGATAGGTCTATAGATTGATTAATATCATAACATGTTAAAAAGCATAAACTATATACTATTTGTATAATTAGATCTTGTATTAAAATTGACTTATGACTATGGCATGGTCATATACTTAATGTTATATCTTAAGACTATGATTTTATAAAAAAATGGTTGATTTGATTCTATTTGATGTTATATGTTTTTACTGAGGATAGATTAAAATAAAACTACCTTTAATATCTTTATGTTACTTTAAAGACTATGTTGCCATATTATTCTTGTACCCTTTATTGAAATAAAATAGAGGATTCTAATAAATCTCTAAAATTATTAGAATTTTCATTGTATATTGGATCAATTTATCATGTTGGATTATATCATAAAACTAATAAATAAAAAAGCAATGAACTTATTGACTATGGTAATTGTATGAAAAATGATATCAAGATTGATGGTTTTACTTAATATAAGGTGGATGTATTATTATTTATTAAATGATTGAAATTTATTTGAATGTTAATCATGAATGAATTATTGTATTTATATTCTCATACAAGACCAATGTATAGACAATCTTACTATACATATCTTCAGGATTGTTATCCTTCTTTGGTAAGGTAAATGGCTAATGGTGCATTACATAGGTAGTATGGGACACATGAGCTATAATGAAATTAAGTAGATGCTTGTATAGGATGATTATATATCAAACTTAATAGGAAAATATTAGAGATCAAACAAAAATAATTCACAATAAAGCAGAATACTGGATATTATAGCAAAGCCACTCTAATAGGGCAACCTCCACAATAATACACTAAGAGCAGAATACTTAACATGATCATCAAAGACTAACCACTACCTAATATATATAATATACTTATCCATGGTTATTAAATATTCCAACTAACTAAGAAAATATATAAATATAACAAGAATATAAAATAGGTATGTAAGCCACAAGTCGACCACACATATCCCAAGACATGCTAAAGGTTAAGGGTGTAGCATGTCCCTTCCCTTCAAAAACATTTTGTCCTCAAAGTTGAGTCAACTCTAGATTTTATTTCAAAAATGATTCATCCTCCCAAGTAACATCTTCATAGGTCATATTATTCCATTTGATTAGGTACTCCTTAATCACTCGATACCACAACTACTTAGTGTGCATTGAAGGATCACCTTAGAATCTAGAATAAATCTTCCTTCCTTATCCAATTCTAGTAACTCAGTTTGGGTAGAAAATTTGTGTCCAATGAATTTATTTAGGAATGATACATGAAATATTAGATGTATGCAATTGAATTAAGGAAACTCTAACTTATAGGCCACACTACCAATTTTTTGTAAGATCTGATAAGGCCCATAATACTTAGGGGATAACTTGTTATCCTTTTTAAATTACTTCAAGGACATCTAATTATATGGTTATAAGTGAACAAATACCCAATCACCAATATAAAAATTCCTCACTTTTGTGTTGATCTAGCTATTATTTCATGTCATTTTGGGCCATGGATAAATTTTCATGCAAACTGGCAAGGACTTCTTGTTGATGGTGAATATGTTATTAAATTGCAGGAACCTTAATATGGACCTTCAAGGATGAAGTTATGGATGATGGATGGTATCCATATAGTGCTAGAAAAGGAGACATTTTGGAATAACTATCAATAGAAGTATTACACCACCATTCAACAAGTGGCAACCAATGAACCCCTTTATCCTATTTATTAGAAATAAAATAATGGAGATATCCTTCCAAACATTTGTTGACTCCCTTAGATTATCTATTTTATTGAGGATAATAGGATGAACTATAATCCAAATATTTTCCCAAACATGCAAACAAATTAGTCCAAAAATTACTAGTGAAGATGGGATCTCTATCATTGATAATGATCGTAGGGCTACCATGCAATTTTTAAATTATATTAAAAAAAGTAGAAGCTACTATACTAGAAATAAATGGTTGTGATAAAGAATATAAATGAGTATAATTATTGAGATGATCTATCACAACTATGATAATATTTTGACCATCAGATCTTGGTAACCCTGTAATGAAATCCATAGACACATCTTCCAAATGTTGGCTAGGGATGGATAAAGGCTACAAAGGACCTAGGGTTTTGATGGTTTCCCCTTTATTTTTTTGGTAGATCATACATTCAACCAAATATTTGTATACATCCCCCTTGAATCTTTCCCTAAAGAAATCATACTTGATTGTATTATAGGTTTTCAAAAATAATGAATGACCCCAATTGGATTTGCATGAAGTTCTTGAAGGATTTTGTGCTTAAAAAGAAAATTCTTACATAGGTATAATCTATCTTTATACCATAATGCATCACCCTTCCATGTGAGTTTTTCAAGTCCACCGAAACCTTGCTAAAGATTTTGAATCAAATCATGGGTAGCACTATCCTTATCCTATTATGAGCATGCTTTCTCTATTCAATCTACCTATAGAATGGTCATAACATATAGAAATGCCTCAAATGATTCATCCTTCCTAGATAGTTCATATACCACTACATTGTACTTAATTTTATTTTAAACTACTTCAAAATCATAGCCTAACATCTTAGTTACCCTTTTTTATTGTTATTCACATAATAACCTTTGTTCCAAAAAATATTTGAGACTATCATGATTGTTATTTACTTGAAAGTGATGACCCATGAAATAAGGCCTCCATTATTTGACTATTTGAAAAATAGCCATCATTTCCTTCTCATAAATGGGCTTGTAATAATTTTTACACTTAAGTTGATGACTTTAAAAATTAAGTGGTATGCCTTCTTGCATGAGTACAACACCCATACTAGACCTAGATGCATCACATTCAACCATAAAAGTCTTGGAAAAATCAAGAGTAGCCAATACTAGAGTAGTGCACATCATCAATTTCAATTTTTTAAATGCCTTGGTAGTTGCAACAATCCACTGAAAGGAGTTTTTCTTCAATAAATATGTGAATGGGGTTGTAATGCTACCATAATTTTTGACAAACCTATGATAGTAACTAGTTAGCCCAAAGATCCCCTTAGTTACTTGAGTGCCTTAGTAATCGGCCAATCCACCATTACTTAGATTTTTTTAAGAACCATATTTACTCTTGTATGTGAAACCAGATGACCTAAATACTCAACGTCACAAGATCCAAAAGTACATTTAGAAGGTTTGGCATATAACTGATGTTGTTCTAAAATTGAGAGTACCTATTTCAATGGTGCAAATGGTCTTCCTAATTTTTACTATAAATGACGATATCATCAAAAAATATTAGAACAAATTTCCTCAAAAATGACCTAAAAATAGTATTTATCAAACTCTAAAAGGTAGATGGTACATTTGTTATCCTAAAAGGCATAACCAAAAACTTATAATGGCTCTCATGAGTCCTAAAAGTAGTTTTGGGTGTCTTCATCATGGATCTAGATTTGATGATACCTAGAATTCAAATCTAACTTGGTAAAATAAATAGCACCATTTAATTCATATATCAAATCATCAATGATAGGAATAGGAAACTTATCTTTGATAGTGTACTTTTTGAGTTTACTATAATCAGGGCACATCCTCTAAGTGTCATCTTTGTTTTTCACCATGATAGCTAGTGAAGAATATTCACTTTGGCTATGGTGAATGATTATTGTATCCAACATTTCATGTACCATCTTTTAAATTTAAATTTTATAGGCATAGGTATACATGTATGACCTGATGTTAGGTGGTGTACTACCAATAATAAGTTTTATAGCATGATCATACATGTGGATAGGTGGAAGTATTTTTGGCATGTAAGCAAAAATAACTGAATGGGCATCAATCACTTATTGTAGATCAAGAGGTGTAAATGGCTGAGTTGAATAAACTTCCATGGAAAAAAAGTGAGCTACAGATAATTTAGAACCTTTTTAGAGAGTCTTTATCATTTGATGGGATCTAACAAATTATGGATATTTATTCCTTAATCCCCTTAGCTCAAATGTCCTTCCCTTAGAATAAAAACACATGAATAATTCTTATAAATTCATCTCAATAGTGTCTAAAGTGGTGAGCCACTGTACTCCCAAAACAATATCAACTCCCCCCATGGGAATATCAAACATAGGAGAATCCAAAAAGTAGTCTCCCATGGCTAGCTTAATACTACGGCATTTTCTTGAGTAGCTAACAACACCACCATCTATAATCATGACTTGAAATTTTGGAGTGAGATAAATGAAATAGTTCAGGTGAGAAACCAACTTATTGTTGATGAAGTTATGTGTGCTCCCAAAATCAATCAAAATAGTGACCTATTTATTTAGGAAACCCACCACCTTAAGAGTTTAGGGAGTACTAATACCTAAAAGGGAATGATAAGAAATAGTAGGCTAAGAGTCTTCAGATTACTCCTCAAGACCTTCTTCATCCTCACCAAGTGCCTCCTCATCATCATCATCCTCATTGGCACCTTTGATGTAAAATACTTTATTTTTAGCATAATGATGGTCATTTCTCCATTTTTTGTTTTAAACATAACACAACCCTTTGTCTCGCTTCTCCTCAAATTTTTAAGGTGTCAATCTAGTGGGTTAAGGATAGGATGGTGCTAAAAAGGTGTGATCATGACTAGTAGTGAAGATTTTTTGTTTGACCATCTCTTATTCCTCTACGATGCATGCCTATGAGATAGCTTATAATACAAATTTTGGGTTAAACATCTGAACCTCCAATTGGATGCTATCTTTGAGACCACCCAAAAATAGATCAGTCAAATTTTTCTTAGTGATGTCTTTCACCTATAAGGATAGATTTTGAAACTGATAGATATAATCCTTCATAGTTCCTATTTACCATATTTTGGCTAATTGGTTGAAGTAGTTCTCAAATACATTATTTTGATAATGATTTAACAACTCATTAGTGAAAATAGACCATGTGACAGGATCATCATTCATTTTCTTTTAATCACACAACCAATGATACCAAATAAACTACTCATGTTCTAGATATAGAGATGCCACTATCACCTTCTAAGAAATAGGAGTTTGATGCAGATCAAATAAATTCTCAATTTAGGTAATCCAAGTGAGAGGATCCTTACCATCAAACTTATGCTTGTCCACTTTTGGTAGCATCGGTTTCACATCAAAATTAGATTTTTTAGTGTTGAGAGGAGGAGGACCCAAATGATGAAGTGGAGGGTTGTTTGAATGTAACTAAGATGAAAGAAAAAACAATGAAGTAGTGATCTGATTCAATTGATTTTGAACCCCATTAATCTCTTTATGCATCCTTAATACATCAATTTAAAATAAAATAAAGTCATCATGCCTCACTAAGCCTTTTATGTTAGCCTGAAGCTAAGAAATCAATGGATTTGAAGTTCTAGATTCCATGTCATTGACATAAGGAGTCTTAGGAGTTTTTTGCTCCCCTTTTTGTCCTTGTGTATAAGGACTAGCCATATACAAACCCTAGGAGGGTTCTTACCTCAAACAAAAAGTGTACCAGGAGATGATACTATTATGATTACCTCACTAAGATGAATCTAATGACTAGTTTTGTGAACTAGGGTAAAAAATTTGACACAAAAAAGTGTACTAGAAGAATATACCATTATGATCATCTCATCGAGATGAATCCAACAATTGTAATTATGAAAATAAAAAAAAATCCATAATTTTTTTGGTGATTTTTTTTCAAATTTTTTTTTTGAGCAATACTGCACTAACAAAAAAATTAACTCTTCATGGATTACAAGTTATCTTTTTTCGCTCCTTCCCCTCATAGAAGTCACATCTTGCCAAATCTAAAAAAATAATGTCACCAAAAACTTGCCCAAATCAAAGCTCTGATACCACTTGTAATGAAATTACTTATATGTTCACATAAGATGATTTAATATCACACAGAATAAGCAAATATGAGAGATCACACAACAATAATTGATAACAAAGTAAAATACTAGATATTATAGCAAAGCCACTTTGAGGGGGCAACCTCCACAATAATTCACTAAGAGTAGAATAATTAACATGATCATCAAAGACTAACCATTACCTCATATATATAGTCTACTTATCCATGGTTATTCCATAGGCTAACCTAACTAAGAACATAGATAAATGTAACAAGAATATAAAAGAGGTATGTAAGCCACAAGTCAGCCACACAGATCCTAAGACACACCAAAGGTTAAGAGCATAGAATGGGCTATGTGTTATAATTTAATTAATATATTGATGATAAATCATTTGATACTTTTTTATGGTTTATGACAATCTTCATTGAAATGGAATAATGATGATGCTTCACATGGGTGGTATGGGACACTAGCATAATGTATTATAATTATCTCACTTCTCAAAGTTTATCCTCATGTTGATTCATGAGTGTCTGTATGGATATAAATTTATTGTTGATTAATATTAGTAAATATGGGTTTGGGTATGGTTTTGGACTTAGAAACATGAAACACTTTACAAATTATGGAAATACTTAGTTTCACATTGAGTCTATAAATGAGAATTGATTACTAATTCTATATGAAATGAGGTGGAATAATTGATGCTTAAGTATTATGACCATAAGTAAATATACGTAGTATGTATTGAGAATATTTTAATTTTTATACTGTCTCATTGTCAAGATTTGATCTATGCTACATTGAGCTAGCTACAATATGACTAGTATGCATATTATTCTCTTTCATGTTGATAGTTCCACATCTATGTTACTTATGAAGGGTGGAGCCTATCTAGGAAATAAGAGGTGTGTAGGGGATCTGAAAATATATGTAGTTGGAGTTAATGCATCTGATGATCTTATCCCTCTCGCTACATAATTAATAATAATGATGATCTTTGGTGTTTATATGGATTATAATTTATGAATATTTAAACATGTGTGAATTTATCAGACAATAAACTATATATATTATATTATTATTTGAAAATATAAAATCATGTTTTATGCAATTAATGATGTACCTTAGATATGTACTAGAGAGAAAACAAGTAATTGTTGTTGTAAACATCATAACCTATTAATTCAAATATGACCATGAGATTGCTTATAATTTGCATATAACATTAAATATAATTTAGTCGATAAAATTTGATTTATTATTATTATTAAAAGATTAGAAATTATTTGAATTTATACATGTAAATTAAAGAAAACTTCTAATTCAATTATTTTACTTAGTCACTTACTACTCTGATTTTGAAAATGAATGTATCTATAAATTTTTGAATTTTGAAATAAATTAATTTAAATTTTTGTGGTTAAAATATAATGATTTTTTGACTTTAAATATATTTACAAGTATGTGTAGACATCTACATTTTGTCTTTAGCACTGTGGAAACATCATATTTTACATACTTAGACAATGTGCATATATTTGAAGCTTGAGAAAATTTCCATCTATTAGTCCACCCATATACTATTTTAGCTATCTATATTTTCAAGACATTTTTATTCATGATCAAATTTATCTATATAAAGATACTTTCAAAATCATAGACATACATTTTCCATACCTTAAATTTTTATTTTTTACTCCTATTATATTACTAGTATACCCATATAGTTCTAGTTAACATAAGTGTCTTAGTCTTCTTGAAGTGACTAAAAGTCATAAATGTCTATTTTTTAAATCAGGGAGTCTCAATTAGGGTAGTCTCGACACACTCCATGGGTTAGTTATAATAGGAAATCAATGAAGGGTTACCTATAAATAAAAATCACCCCAAGGGTATTATTCATGTGGAAAGTATTAGAAACGTGGAGGAATCATAGTTAACTATATTGAAACATTATCAAAATACATATACACTTCTTCAAAATTTGTGGCCCTCTTCAACCCATGGATCTAAATCTGAATACAAAAAAATTGAAAGTTGTATGGTACCAAGTATCAAAGTTTAAAAAGCAAAATTATATTTTATATTTATGATGTTACATAGACACACACCCATAAATGGGATAAGTGTGTGGTTTGAGTCCTCCTTAGAGTATTTGAATGTAGGCAATGTTGACCATTTTCTACATAGCCAATTTGTGTTTTCCCTTTGGATATTTTCATTTATACCTTGCTCATTTTCTATATTTAGTCACTTTCTTTGTTGCTTGTCTTTTCCCTTTGACCTTTCTTGGTTCGGGCTCTTCTCCCTTGTTATTTGTTTTTCCCTTTGCCTCATTTCCCTTGGCCTTTCTTGCTTTGTTTTGACTTGAAGTGCCCTTTGGAAAAGGTTCTGAAGGGCCACTTACCTTATAAGTGCCCTTTCAAACTTTTCCAAATGGCCTTTCTTATCATGCCTTCCCCCCAATTGTCCCTTTATAATTTTCCAAAGGGCACTTTATTGTCCAAGTGACCCTTCAGAAAAGTTTCAAAGGGCACTTTTTCGCCCAAGTGTCCCTTCAAACTTTTCCAAATGGCACTTTGTTGTCCAAGTGACCCTTCAAAAATGTTTTTAAGGGCACTTTTTTTCCCAAGTATCCCTTTGAAATTTTCCAAAGGGCACTTTTTTGTCTAATTGAGCCTTTGAAAAAGTTTCGAAGGGCACTTTTTAGCCCAAATGTCCCTTCAAACTTTTCCAAAGGGCACTTTGTTTCCAAGTGACCCTTTGGAAAAGTTATGAAGGGCACTATGTCTTTGGAAAAACCCTTTGGAAAAGTTATGAAGGGCCATTTCCTTTGGAAATTCCCTTAAATTTTTTTTGAAGGGACCTTGTGCCTTTCCCAAGTGTCCTTTAGGGAAAGTTCCTGAAGGAACTAGTTGTTGCCTTTTAGGAAAAATAACTGAAAGAATTTCTTTAAACAAATTGTCTGAAGGAATTAATTCAAGAAAATTTCCCAAAACATAAGCTTGACCCAAATAGATCCCCATGAAATTCCAAAATACATCAAATTTGATGTAGCCAACTAGCCATTGGGATTCAAAGACATGACATGTTGTAGGATGTCAAATTCAGGGTAGCTAACTAGTTGTTAGGGTGTAACTTGGTGACATGCCATAAGATGTTAAATTCATGCCTAAAGTCTTCAAATAAGAAATAAAGTCACTGGGAAAAACTAAATGACTCTATAGTGTAAATTAGGTTTCCCAACATGCTTGACTTATGAATTTTATAAGTAGAAGCAATCAAAGAACCCAAAGCAGTAAGCGAGGAGTAAAGCCATTCAGAAAACACAAAAGGGTCTTAAGAAAAATCAATTTTTCAAAAGAGCTTTGCTTATGAATTTTATAATTAGAATCAATCAAAAAAGTTGAAAGATCAAGGATACTGCAAATCATGTTTCCCAACATGCTTGATTTATAGGTTTTATAAGTAAAGCCATTCAGAAGGTCTGAATGGGTCTACAATGCAAAACATAGAAGATTTTAAGAAGAGTCTAAGTTTCACAATAGTGATCTAAGCCATTTCTTATGGAGGGTCATCTCACCATTGGTTTTGTAGTGATCCTATTCATTTCAAGAGGGTGAATTAAATAGAAGGACAAACTCCAACTAAATGAGAGAATAGCTAAAATTAGTTTCACTAGGATGGTGATGGAAAATCATTTTGGAGGATTATATTTTGGCACCCTAGATATCTCTCTTTTCCCCCTCTTTTTCTATAAATAGGACCCTTGGGCTCTTGTTTTATCATCCACAAATAGCATGGTGAAGCCCTGCTAGAATGTTTTTCCATTTTCTTTCCTTTGAGAAAAGAATTATATATTTTCTTTCTAAGTTATAGACATTTTCCTAGGCATGAAAGAGACATAGAGTGATAACAAGTGATTTTTTATCCTTCTACTCTCTATCCTTCATGATTTTGATTAAAGAGTTAATCCAATAGGTCCTGCAAAGTGCATTCTAGCTGCATGAGATTTTGCATATGTGTAACCCTTTTTTGGACAATATAGGTTGTCTTTTCTAGTTATTTACCTTGTGTGATCTCATTCATTTTATCTCTACATTGAAATAATTATATTGGAATCTTCTAGAGCTTGAGTTATATACTATATTATGTTGTATTAAGCATAATTATAGGGCATACATGTGGATACTAATTCTTGGTGTATCACCCTTTAGACTAGGATTTTCATTTATGCAAAACTTTTGACTCTTTTCACTCATAAAAACTAGTTCAGTATTTTTATTGCACAAAAATCTAATACAGGGAGCTAGCCCTTTTAACCTAGAGGTTCATTTCCACTTATAGGCACACCCACAAGCCTATAAATGTCAGAACATTGCCCAAATATAGAGGAGGCATGAAAAACCCTATTTTAAGGTGCAATATTTAGAGAGAATAAGAAACACTTATCCATTTAGCAAGGAGTGGTTAGGGCTATCCAACCCAAAATACTAACCCTTTTCAAGGGCATCTTATGATCGATCAAACACATTTATGGTTTGGATTAAAGAGATAAAAAACACATATCAATAGCTAATATCAAATAAGTGTGTACATACATCTAAATTTCACACATAGGTACAAGTATATAATAATTTCTAGACCCCCACTATGTACAAAGATATTGCTAATAAACCCAGATAGTGCTAGCCACCTTAGGTGTCTAACTTTATCAATAGAATAAAAGTAAGGTTTTAGCCTCTATTTTAGGTGTGAGATATTTATGAATCACATACAAATCATTTCCATATTTTTTCACATCTTCTACAACCAACATAGAAACATAATTACCTAATTAAATTATCCTTATCTTCTCTTGTCATTTCAAAATTAAGTAGTTGAAATATTAATTAATGCATTTAAATTCAGATTATTTGTTTATTACTATATTTCATATTATTTTAATTAGTTCATAGATTTCATTATTTTATTTCTTAGGTGTAAAATAATAAAAACACTTTACCAAACAAGATTATTGATTTTAACACCAAAACTATAGGTTTCCTTCTACATTAGGGTATCAATTTAAATTTTAGGGTTTATATGTTTTTCATTATCTTAAGGTAATAAATTATGGTTTTAATTATTATCTTTATAGGGTTTTTATTCATTTTCACACCTATAAAATATTCATACCCTAAAATGTTTCAATGTATAGGCTTTTTATTTTCTACAAATGTTGTGGCTTATATTCATACCAATGAATATACAAATGGTCATAAAAGTGATGACATGTATGATAATGATTATGTTAATGATGATGATGATGATGATGATGATGATGATCATGAATATTAGTACACTAGTGACGTGTCTTCCTAAAATGGTGTTGAAGGATAAGTAGATCAAACTAATGTTGTAAGGCACATGCAAGAGACTAGCTCTCTTTCTCCTTGAACATATCCTTCTAGTAGTCATTAAGTATAGCAAGCACATAGTAAAATATAATCAGTGCACACATTTATAATATTAATCTTATTAATTAATATGGTCAATGTTGTTTATACACATTTAAAAAATGGATATATGAAACACATGTTTCTTATCATACTATTTAGGATGTCTTTATACCTTAGAATTATATGCTTTGCACTGATGTTTCTAATAAAATGCTTTACAGTGATGCTTCTATTGATATGCAATATGATGATGTTTCTAAACAATATAATGATTGACATATTTCTACTTGTGATGAATATTTTATACCCATGTTTGAGATAGATGGTGCAATGAGACTTATGAATAAAAATTTCCAATTTATAAACGTTCCCACTAGTCAAGTAATACCTATGATGCATGTAATATGTGATCTTAAAAAATAAGTTACTACATTATCCTTAATTTTTTTATGCATTTTTCGATTAACATGATATAGATAAATTAAAATTATGAATATTTTTATTATTTAAAATAGGTAAATAATCATAAAAATTTGAACATAAAAGGGTAGATAGATATTACACTTATAAGATTAGAAACTAATAAACCACTATGCAAGAGAGGTAATTGGCTTATTTTTATATTTTGATGCTTACTGTGATCATCGCTATCTTCAAAAATTTATTTGTGTCTACTCTATAATCACTCAGATTAGGAAATAAGGGATAAAACCTTTTAAGGGTTTTGAAAATTAAACTCAAACCCATGTGGCAATCGATACTATCTAAGAACTATTGATATGTATTTGTTAAGTGTGTAGGTATGTGACATCTCAGACTACTATGATTTATCCTATACATTCCTCTTACTTAATATTTATACTTGGATTTAGACATGTTATTTAATAAGTAAGCCAATTAATAGAAAACTCAGATAAATAATATTTTGAATTTATAAAATTGAGATTGTTAAAAATAGTAAAATATAAATATTGAAAGATATTAAATTAAATTAGAAAAAATGATACATAGATGGTTTATTATGTGCATGTAGGTCTGAGTAGGAACATGATGGAAGTGGATTGGATGATAAACCTAGAATAATTTCCAATTTCTATAAATATCCTTTTTATGGTCTCAAATGCTTGTATCTAATCTAGATAGTTACATTAATGCAAGCGTGAAACTCTATTGTAAGTGTCCTATATCGATAATGGGTTTTATCTCAATTCAACTAATTAGAGCTTTCTAAGTTTTCTATCACCTTTATTTTGATGTCTTTAGATCATGTGCATAGGCTATCATTCTTTATCAAATCATCAAACCCTAGATATTCACCCTTGGAGTAACTATGGGAAAGATGGGTTAATGGGCACTACTTAAATAGCCATTACTCTAAATATGGTTGCATATTAATGTAGTACTCACTTATGTGTTGGCTTATGTGTATAAGGGTGCAATGTGTGATAAGTAAAGACATGCAATGACCTAGCTTATAACATGGAAAATATGACCCAGGGATATATTTTAATGCTTTAGAATAGGAGAGAGATTTATCATATGACTAATATGTAAATAGGGATAAATAAAGTATATTTTATCCCTTTAATGCTTGATTAAGTATTTTATGGTATATTTCCTTGTGAGTTGTATGTGATTTCCTAGTGACAAATGAACTAGGGTTGATGTTATATATATACCAATCCATTTTAGAAATATATTTCACATTAAAAAACTTAGGATGAAATTTTGGATACATTTTTTTATAAACCAAATGGCTTTTGGGAACTAGACACTTTTTAGGAAAGTGGACAGTTATATCAATGCATGTATCTACCTAAGATACAAGTGTCCATGGAGCTAGAAAATAAGTATAGATCCAAAACTAGAAGTGAAGTATAATAATTAGATTTAGATATTTTTACATAGTATATAAGGTGTAGGTCATAAAAATAATAATGGTTGGACTAAAAGATAATCAATTAGGAACAAAGAGATAGCAAACATGATCCTTTCAACAATGATAAGGTTTAGAACTAAAATTTACAACCATTATAGGTAGTTTCAAAGAGTACAAGACTGAGATACTATATAAATTAGATTTTTAGTACCTACATTTTCCGCACATTTAATCAAGTAATGAAATGACTAGTTCAAAGAAAATAAAAGTGTACCTAGGTGTCAACACACCTTGTCTTTGTGTGATCCCACCTTGAGTGGTTGTCTAGTGACTAACTTGTAACTAAGATCATGTTAAATATATAATTAGTGTATGAAATTTTAAATTTAAATAATTTTAAATGATTTAAAGTAAGAAGAGAAAGGTTATGAGTACACCTATGTGTCCATGCAACCATATTGCCTTTTATCAATTTAATTTGAAAGGATGCCTCATTATGAATCATTGAAACTGAGATTAGGAAAATTTTGAATCTAAAATTGCATATCTATAGGGATTTTAGGATAAAACTTAATATTGGAGTAAGGGTGAGTTGTAACATGACTATTGAGCTTGTTTCATCTCAATCATGAAACCTAAACATGTGCATATCCTGGTGAGTGCAAGTAATTTAATGAAATCAATCTATATATCTTGTGAGGATAAATGATTGAATCAAATCCAATCTATAATTTTTTTTGAATTTATATGATTTAATAAAATTTAACAACATAAATTCAGTAATATTTAGAGATATAATCAACTCAACCTTCCAAATGTGAACTAACTACTATAGAGATTGTCTCAATAATAGTCCATAAAATTCCATCCTAAGTATGATAACAATTCATAATAGTATTTAAAATTTGAAAAATTGTTTGATTTTGTAATTTTTAAGTGTCCCTTGCATGTCATATGCACCTCATATATGTCTCAAGCTAAAATATGGATATAAAAAAAATAAAAATGTATATAATGTTGCCATAAATATGTATCTAAATCATATAACTATGAAATATAGTGAATTTTGAATTGGTGCAAGTGTGGAGGACATGTTCCTATGACATGGCCCCAATGAATCTAAAGAATATGATAACTAATGCAAATGAGGAGAGTATGTTTTTATAACATGCACTATAATATGAAATCGTGAAAATTTGGAAGTCTTGCCCCCACTAATATTCTCGCTATTTTGAGGTAAAGGGAAATAGAATTGGGTAGTTTCCTTAACTCAAAAGGATAAGATAATTGTATAATTTATGTATGGATTATGTACCATATATGAATAACATGTATAAGTAGATATATCATTTAATAATGTAGTATGTGATCATATTATGTCTTAATATGTATTGTATATATCATGGAAATGCTCAGAGAATAACAATACAATCCCAACAAGCAATCAAGCATCCACAAAAGAACACTCAAAATCAAATTAATAAGAAATGGTCTAAGGAGATATCATACAAGGGTCATGTTCAAATGTTTCACATTCAAAGGAATATGATCTATTAAAATATCCACAAATCATAGAATGACATATTCAGATGTCCATACAAAAAATTATAACATATTCAAATGTCTAAATAGGTAAATAGAGGCATGGGGACCATAACCAATAGAAAATATTAAAAATATCAAATGGGAAATACAATTAAAAAAATATGCACTCAATGAAGTGCATAAATGAAAACATGGAATATAAGAAACCAATATGAACATAGAATACTAGTTCTTACCAATATGTGTTAGCAAAAAATGTTAAGTACATAGGATATCAAGTATACTGTGAAAAGACATGAGCATGGAGATCAAAATGTGTAAGTATGGAATATAAAACATGATAATGGAAAGTGATCATAAAATAATATAACTTGGTTATATCATGATCAAAGAATTAGAATCCCCTAATGTACTTATGATGTGAGTAGAGGCAAGGCCTACATTTATATGTGCACATATTATGTAACTGGGTATGCTTGTCTCACACTCAAATTATGTGTGAAACATATGTGTATATATGGAAAGAAATTATATGTTAGTTAATAATATGGAGAACACAAAATAAGTATAATAAATAGTACAGCTGGAAACATGCTAAATCATTTTGGTATTTTTGAATGTTTCATTATTTTTTATTATTTTTATTTTTTTTGTATTTTTGGAATATTTTTAAATGTTTGGAAAGATAAGAAAAGAATAAATGTATAAGTAAAAGTGATACTAGAAGACAATGTACTCATTAAGGGGATGCCTCTATGAAGGATATGTATCATGTGTGTCATATTTATCTGATGCATAATCAATATCATTAAGATCTTACCAATATTTTGTATTATTAGGATTAGAATCACCAATGTATTCATTATTATCATATATGTAAGTTCTTAGGTTATTATTGAACTTATGATATATCATTTTTATCATCCATGTATGAAAAACCAAATGCATGATAGATTGGAGTTTCCTTATTGAAATTTTGTCTTTCTTGAGTATATTCATCATTATCAAAGTGTTGTATCTCATTATGGGATAGATAAGAGTCATATATATTTTCTTGAACACTAGGAAAAGATGTAATTTATGCCTCGACTTATTTATTTAAGGATTAAATAATAGAATTTTTAATATTCCAATTAAATGTTGGTTACTCTATACATATAATAGACATGATGTTTGGATCCTTAGAAACCATATTTGTATCATTTGAATTTGTAGGCATGTTTTTTTTATCTTGAGTTTTATTTTGAAACTTTTTTTCTATCTCTTTTTGTAACATTTCATTGTTAATCTTTTTTTTATCTAAGTTATTCTTTGGCACCCATACTTTCTATTTTACCACTTATGCTTTAGGATATGTACTCATAATGTGAGTGGGTTTCTTGATCAATGTATCAATGCTATGAACACCACCATCATTGATATTTAGTATTTTTTTCTTCAATGTAAAACAATAATTTGTATGATGCCCATGCATTCTATGATATGCACAATAATATTTTAATCTCATTATAAGATATATAAGAGGTGTTTAAACCAATTTTTTTGGAAGAATTTATCTTATGATTTCACTTGGACTCTTATTAGCCTTTTGTTTACTTTTTTAATCACTAGATATATATGAAGTTTCCTTTAGCTTCTTATTTTGATATAAAACCTTATTGGGCACAACATTGATAGATGAAGATGCAAACATGTGATTGAAACTAGCATATTTTTGAATTTTTATGTATTTAATATAATTTTATAACTATTATATTAACTCTACCATAATGGTGATGTGATCCTTTAGGGTTTCAAAAACACAAACCCTAGGTGATTTAGACTAAATTTTCATATAGACATTATTTTAATGAGATGTGTGAGGCAAAGGGGTTTTAGGAAGGACATATTGATTACCTTCATTTGAAACTATAGGATGGGCTGACTTAACCATTGTAAGATTGATAACATGGACCTGGTTATAGGGATGGTAGTTATCACTGTCCTTAGGGTTAGGAAGAGGGAAATGTTCTATTTTATCCATTTGAAATGTGTTAAATATTGAAATGAGGACATGATAAGATAGGCACAAAAACTCTAGGATAAGTTCATTATGTTAATGTATTATTTTGATTTTTAAAACAAACTAATTTTTGAAACAAAATTTAAAAAATTAAATATCATAAAAATTATAAAAAATATTAGAACACACTAGGAGTTGCATGGAAAGACACAGAGGTCAGATTCACCAAATGTTCAACCTTAATTTTAGATATGGGGATATCTAGGCTTAAGAAGATTAGATTTTATTTTACACGTGGGTGGTGAACTAACCTAATAAGTTAGCCAATTAATATAAAACTCAAATAAATAATATTATGAATTTATACAATTGAGATTGATAAATATAGTAAAGTACAACTATTTAAAGATGTTTCAACAAATTGGAAACAATGATACTTAGCTAGTTTACTACGTGCATGTAGATTTGAGAAAGAATATATTGGAAATGGAATCGATGATGATCTTAGAATATTCATTATTTTCTATAAATATATTTTTTTATGGCCTCATATGCTTATATCTAATCTAGATATCTACATTAACACATGTGTCTAATTCTATTATAGGTGTCCTATACAAAATAATGAATATATCTGGATGTGACCAACTAGAGCCTACTATCTATTATAGATATACTTGGAATTTTATACTTGATATGATTGAAGAGGGTCATTTTTTTCCAAAATACATTGAGTACAATCCTTAATATCACCTTCATGATGATTAGGTCAGTTCAAGAGCTTGTATGCAAAAGTCAATAAGGTTGTTTGTACTTTTGCTCCATTAAATGAGTCTTACAATCACTAATAGAGTCATTATTTGTATTAGGCCTATTTGATGACACATAAATGCAAAAAATATGTCTTAAGGTCTTTTTTAGGTCTTGATTAGACTTGTTAGGTCTTATTATATGTATAGAAATATTTAAACTAATCTCTAATATAATATCTTGGTTAGAAGGTCTAATATGCCATCTTAAAGCCATCATGTCCTAGTAAGGCATATTTAAAAATTTGAGATGTGAGTTTATTATCAAGGTTAAATAAATATAAAATATTCTAATGCATTTTTTAACACCATATCAACCTTGTAGAGTTCTATTCAGGTGTTTTCCAATGAAAAAATAAGGTAAAAAGAGTCTTAAAAGGCATGATAAGGTCATAAACATATTTAATGGTCCCATTTGATGTTAAATAAAGTCATTATAATGTTATAAAACTCTTTATGAACCTTAAATCCCATAAAAATGGTCAAAATTCATTGAATTTGATGGTTTCCCTCTTTTCTTACCTCTTGGTGACCTTCAACTCTCTCAACGTGAGGAGAGTTCATCAAGCAATAACTAAACCATTATCCATCTCAAGCATGATCATGGCATATCCATTATTTTAGAAGCATTTTTTAGGTTTTATTAATAAATCCTAAATTTCAAACTCTAAGGTCAAGTTTTATCGTGATTTCAAATCCCCCCTTAAGGACAAAAGCTTCAAAATATGAAGTGTAATCCCTTTTATAGGTTTTCTTACAATTACAATGGAGAAAACATTATTATTTTGGATATTTTATGGTCTAGTATCCTTTTTTACATACCTAAATTAATATGAGATCCATTAATGAAATAAATAATAGGTTTCAAGGAATGTCACTTGAATACAAGCCATGAATATAGGTTACAAACCTAAAAAATTATAGGTTTTGGATTATGTGCACAAGTTTCAAGGTTTATCAAAGTTTTATGCATGGGATAAATGATCATAAACCATTATTAAATAATATATAATGTGTATAAAACTCTACTTTATGCCTTAACATGCATAACAAAACATGAATACTCTTAAATGAGGAGAATAATAAGAAATCATAAGATTTTATGAAGTTTTCTCAAGAGTTGTATAGACTTATTTTGGTCTTAAAGCACAAAATAAGGTCAAATAGGGTCCCTCACATCATTCTCAAGGCCTAAAATTCCTTCAATTAAGATAACCATGCTCACATACCCCCCAACAAGGCAAAATTGATTCAACTTCTTGCTCATAAGGATCTACATGTAGTCTTAAGGGATGTGCCATATTTGATTACTTGTTACATGGGTTAGTATGGCCATATTAGATCATGGATGAGGTATTGAAGTGTCATCCAAAAGTGTTTATATGAAATAAAACTATAACATGGCTATGAATAATCACTAACGAGCCTTAAACAACCTATAAAAACCTTGAGAGGCATGATTAGGTATTTATGTGAACTCCTCCTAATGCATAGAACATAATGGGTGATGGAGGATGTTAAATGGTTTTTTATTCACCATATTTATGTATCAAACCTTATTTATAAGTTTGGAATCACATTATATGACCCAAAATACTGCATGTAGTTCCTAAACCTTGTTAAACCCTAGAGCTTGTAGATCCAGTTTCAAATGTTTTAGAACTTATTTAAGGGAAATAATTGATGGTTGAAGGATTTAAATATGATGAAAATACTCCTTATGATAAAAAAAATAATATTATAGGATTATTGGAGTCAAATTTATGGTTTAAATGAGGTTTAAGCATGGAGATAACCTCTATAGGTCTACAAAAAGAATGAGTTTTTTAATGAATTTTAAGATGTTTCTCTCTTAATGAAAGGATAATAAATGAGCCCAAGAACATTTCCATTGCATAAAATACCCTCCAATAAAATTTCAAGCTCATAAGAGCCATTGATAGTCACGATCAAGAGGGTATAAATATTGAAGAGAACCTCTATAGGTTCCAACTAGGAGAATGCGATATGCAATCACTAATGGTTGCTATAAAGCTTTAAATAAATTGAAAAAATTATATAAATCACCTCCACATGATTATAAGATAGTATCATATAGGGATAATGTTAAAAACATGTATGTATAAGCTTACAAGCCCTTATAAGTTCTCAAATACTAGCTATACATTAATATGGTAAGTCTGTATGATGTCCTCAAGATATTTTAGGCCTGCCAGTGAAATGTTAGGTGTTATAACATGTTAAAAAATATTTAAAACCATAAAATAGAATTAATGAAGAGGTATGCCTTTAATGGAAGAAATAAAAACCTGTAGTCATGGCTCAAAAGTCTTGTAAACTTATAAAACATACTTGCAAGACTATATAATTATATTCATGAGTGCTAAAATATGAATACAAAATCTAGTGGTGAAGTGAATGAAAGATTTTAATAATTTTCACTAGATGCCATGGTTTTAGAGTTTTGATAATGGAAATTTATAATTCCAATATCCCTTCAATAAAAATGATGGTTGAAGGCCTAAAAGGCCAAGATGATTTAAAGCATTTATTATACATGCTAAGTAAAAAGCTTATAAGATCTCAAGAAATATACATATATAAGTCTAAAAGATTATATCCATCCTTCATGGTGGTCAAGATTTTAAGGATAGTTGAGGAAGATTAAAGATTTATAGACCATAAGCAATTTTTATTGTTTGATCAAGATTGAAATTCAGTTCTCAAAACTTCTAAAATATATTATATATTAAGGTTTGATGTTTCAAAAGTGGAATAAACCTTCAAGGTGTTAAAGGATATATCATGATTAAAAATAACCCTTAAGACTATGCCAAGGTGGCAAGATATCTCAATAACACATACATGCCTCAAATATAGTAAATATATTTTAGCAAAGATTAGGCACTTCATTAAGCCTGAAGAAGATTTCAAGGGGTATTTGGGGGATCTTAGATTGTAACATCAAAGATTTAATAATAGGATATGATGGTCTAGGATCATTAATATAAGTTACAAGAGTCTTAAGGTTTTTAGAGAGCTTACAATCCTAATGAATCAAGTGTTCATAGTCCTTAAAGACCATCAAAAATCCTATAGGTCAAAAAACAAGAACTCTAAGTAAGTCTTAGGAAAATGAGTCAAGATGACAAGTTTGTCATGTCCCCATCACCATAGAAAACACTCACTAAAATATTATAGGGAGAGATAAAGATGAGATTTATAGGTCTAAAAGACCAAGTAATTATAGAGTATCAAGGTTGTAAGTAGAATTTCTGTGTAATGTTGTGGGACTATAAGGGAAGGTATAATCTAAGGATATACACTTACAAAGTTGTCATGGGAACATAAAAAAGATACAAATGGTGCTCAAGAGTAAGGTTTTAGGTCTTATTTACTATTTTTAGAGCCTACAAACTTTATTCAAACTTATTATGAAAATATCCAAGTTTTAATGAAGGTTGCAGGCCTACACAATGTCTTAAGAGTCAGAATGAGGTCTTATTGAGTCCATAAACATGGAATTATAGATCAATAAGTCTATCTCAAAAACTTCATGGGTAATAAGGAGTGAATCCAAGGTTTATTCAATAATTTCAAGACCACCTATAGAAATATAGTAGGGTTTTGAGGCTCTTTAATGGTGATTACAATCAAGAAAAACCTCCATTCATATCTCATGAATCCTCATGCTCTTATCAAAGACCCTCAATACTTTCTTAAGGATTTTGATATTTTTTAGATATTTTGAGATATTAGATGAATATTTATAATTATGTTCAAGGCTTCCATAGCCTATGGAGATCATGAGGAGAGTTATCTAAGGGTCCTTCAAGAGTATAAGGTATGTTTTAACAAGGTTAGTAGAATTTCATGTTGTTGAAGAAGATTTTGAGCTCTAGATACCTCCTAATTAGGAAATGAAGAAATAAATTTCAAGGTTTATGTATGAAATACAAGTTTTTTTATCGCTTAAAGAGATCTTATGAGTAGATATGGTCAAACATCAACTTTTATACCTCACCTAGAGATCCTCAAATGGTTTTCAAGATGAATCTCAACTAGTTTATGCTCTTACAGTCTATCATGAATGATCATAGGTGAATTAAATGGGAATTAAAGATCATGAAAGAGGATGGAGATGTTTAAAATAATCCTATAGAGGTGTAACTCCCTCCATGAAGTGGAGTGATGGTAAACCAAAGTCAAACCTTCAACATACATAAGAGGTGGAGATGGGTGAGTTGAGGCCTTTAACACAAAGAAAGTTATATTTTCCAAGAGTGAAGAATCCAGTTGACTAAATAATACATGTTTAAGCATTTCAAAGGACAAAAATAATAATAAAAAAAGCCTTATCCTCCACTCCTATTCCCATCTTCCATGAGATACCATCAAATTGGTAGGTCTAGTGCATTAATGAGAGGTGAAGCTCATATTTCCACTTATTTTCTCTCTTAAATTAAGATAAGTTATGATGTAATGCCTACATTTATGTAGTATATTAATGATTTTTCTCCTCTCTTGGCCCTAATTTCTCATCCATAGGGTTTGAAATTCTTTATTTTTGAATCCCTCTATTGGGTATAACAAAACTCTACTTTTGTGGAAACTTGCAATGCTAGATTCAAAACTTTGAATTGAATAAAGATTTATTTTTACCTTATCTAAGCTTGTATATTACATGATTTTAGTGTTTTATTTATATAAATTTGTGGTATAGAGTGTTATCCCTTATGTATGTCCATTTCCCTTCACCTTGGTTAAAGTGGCCATGTATTTTATAGGTTATATACTATTTTATAGCTAGTTATGTAGGTGATTAGTTATGGAAGTTCAATAATTATATCTTATAAAAGACATTTTAGTTATTCCCTATAGTTATAGGGTAGGCCACTACTTCCATATGAAACACTTATGCTTGAAAAACCTAATTTAGAGATTTTGTAGAGTATAATTTAGTCTTTATCAGTCTTATTGTCCTATGTTAGGTAGCTAGAGGAAATATCCAAATATTGGTGCATCACCTCATTTTCAAATATTCAATTTTTATCCCTCTTTTTTCATGAAGAGTCTTAGTGTAGCTTAGATAGGCCTTGATAGTGTAAGTTTTAGGGCTAAAACCTGATCCTAAATTAGGTAAACTAAGGTTTGAGAAGGATTTGGCCTTATCCAGAGATTCACTCTTATCATAGCTCACCCACAACCTATGAGTGTTTCCATTGTGTCAGTTGAAATAGGTATCAATATCTATTAGGGTGAATTTCAACATGAAAATAGAGCCTTCTAGGTTTTCTATCACATTTCTTTTTATGTCTTTAGATCATGAACATAAGCTATCATTATTTGTCAAATGATCAAACCATAGATCTTCACCATTAGAGTGACTAGGAAGAAATGGGTTAGCTAGCTCATGGTGTCTAGTTAACCCCAAAGACCCTTATATAAATGGGAATTATATACATATCCACTACTCTAAAGAGGGACTCATACTAATGTAGTTATCCCCTATGTGTTTCCTTGTGTGTGTACAAGGGTGAATTGTGTGATAAACAAAGACATGTAAAGACCTAGCTTATACCTTAAAAAATATGTCTCATGGGATGTTATTTGAATTCTTCAAAGCTATATAAAGACTACTAATATGAATGATATGGAAATAAGGACAAATAGGATACATTTGATCACTTGAATGCTTGATTTGATTTTTATTGGTATATTGCCTTGTGAGTTTATATGATTTCCAAGTGAGGAATGAATGAGGGTTGATATTATATATATACCAATAATTTTTAGAAATATATTAAATTAAATAACTTTAAACAACCTTTTTGGATACATTTATTTTGAAAATTGGATAAACTTTGTGCACTTAAAACTTTATAGGAAAGGAAACAATTATTTTAATGCATGTGTCGATCTAGGATGCAAGTGTCTATAGATCTAGAAATTAAGTACATATCAAAAATTGGTAGTGAAGGAGAATAATAAGGTTTAGATATTTTTTCATAGTATATAAGGCTTGGGTCATTTGAATAATAATTTCCAGACTAAGAGATAATAAATTAGGCACAAAGAGATAGTGAATGCAAGCCTTTAGACAATGAGAAGGTCAATAACTAAAAGGTACATCCATGATAAGTATTTTTGAAGTGTTTAAGATTGAATTAATATATAAATTATATTTTAGTATTTTCAAACTCAAATCACATGTAGTTATCCCATCTAGTTGTGTGTAAACCATCATGATTAATAAATAAGGCAACACAATGTTTGGGTTTCGACACATGACACCATACAACTTCAACATGTGTTTGTATATATACTTATCTCTAAAACTACTCTTTTGAGGGATTTTTAGATATTTATGCCTTTTTTATAATGTATAAAGAAAGAGTTGATGGATTTATTAAGTTCATTAGGACTTGCTAAAATGGGTATAACTTTAAGATTGGTTTGTATTTATAGATGTATATTTGATAATGTTTGATATGACTAACCCATGAAACATGTCCAGATTGATCTAATGGAAATTTCTAAAAAATTAAAAATAATAGTTGAGTGTTCTTAGACACTACCATTAGAGGTAAAAACCTATGAAAAATTGTAACAATTTGACTATTTTCGGTATTATCCTTGGAGTGAAAATTCAATGATATAAAATATGGAGATATTATATTTATGATTACTAAAGGTTATTACATAGACTAGGGTGATCTTGAAAATTTATATCTAGTAAATTAAGTTGACCAATAAAATAGGTGGGTAGATAGATAAGTAAAAATGTGCATAAGATTCAAATGTATACATAAAATCCAAGTATATGTAAGTTTGTCAAAGTTAAAGTTGTCAAAGTGTTTAATACTAAATTTAGGTATCTAAAAATTTCATCCATTTTAATATACTATTTCAAATGATAGATTAAAAAGATAAAATAATAAATTTGGTACCTACTATCAACTTCATTTCGTGTTGACAAGAATTCCCCAAATGCACAATTTTATGCATGCAAAACCTACAAGAAAAAATGTGTAGATCAATGTCCATTCATTATAAAAAATAAAAAATAATCTAGATCATTGATTTTTTTGAAAATGAAAAGGCAAGGGATGAATATAACTAGAGGCACACAAACTTAATTTTAACATTTTTGGACAATGCCATGGGGTGATTATGACCTAAGGAGCTGCAAATATAGAAACCATGAGTTGATAAGTGTTAATACCTTAACCACCATTGCAAAATAAATTTTAAAATATGCATTTCACATAAACCTAAATTTTAATACAATGAATATCATCATAATTATTTATTTTAACCTCTACATCAAGTTTGTATGTCAAATAAAAACCCCAAAATAATTTCTATGTCAAAATGGAACACCAAAATAGGTTTGTAAATACTATGCCCTTAACTTGTAGTTCATCTAGGATATGTGTGGCTGACTTGTGGCTTACACATCTTCATATTAGCTTGTTGTATTTCTTAATGTTCTTAGTGTGGTCAGCCTATGGAATAACCATGGCTAAGTAGATTATATATAGGAGGTAGTGGTTAGTATTTTATTATCATATTGTGAATTCTATTCTTATTACATTGTTGTGGAGGTTTCCCCCTCAAAGTGGCTCATTCATAATATTGAAGTATTATGCTCTTTCACCAATTATTGTTGTGGATTTTCTTATTCTATTCATAATTATACCATATAATATTCTATTTTTTTGAATTATCTAAGTAATTTCCTTATAGTAATCAAAATGAAACTCAATATCAACTATTGTAGATGGATAAAAGATCCAAATTGATTATGCAGTAATAGTTTCCACCATAGATCAAAAATGAGGAAAATATATAAGTATTTGAATGAAAAAAATTCATGCCTCAAATGTGATCCATATGTACCTAAAATTGATATATAATTCCTTATCTATCATTATGTCATAAAATGTCTCTCAACTTCTCAATTTGATAAATCTACTCAATCTGACCATATAATTTTCTCATAATGTCATAAAATATTCCAAATATTCCTCATAATTATTTAGAATACCCTACATATGTCTAAATCCATCAATATTTCCATCTAAATTAATTAATTTGACCCAACATATGAATTATCTATCTATCATCATCTGTGTCTCTAAGATAATCCCACTATATGCCCACCTTTTGATACAAGGATGAAGGTTGAAAATCACTCATCTCAAATTAAATAAATATAACTACTATGTGGTATATATAAAAATATAATTACATAAATTATGCATGTAAACATGATAAGATATGCCATCATATAAATATTTAATCATTCAAAAAACATGTAATAGAAGGAAATTGGCATACAAGTGTAATGCCAAGTAGATATATCAAAGGCACACAAAAATTAGTAACATAGTAGATGCATGATTAAAATAAAGGCATTACACACAATATAAGTATTCATGTTAAAAATAATGGCACCAAACTCAAAAATAGCCATATATGTAAACCCACACATAGACATAATATCATGATCATGAAGTACATAAACACTCAAGACATACTCATATTTTACCTAACATAGACATGACATCACCATGAATATGACTAGAGAATCCTCTAACACAATTGATGAAAGATTTGATAAAAAAAAATTAATTCACTCATAGAATAAAAAAATATAACACACATTAAGGATGACATAATGTAATGAAATCACTTACACTTAGTAAGAAAATTCATAATAATGGATGCAAATATAATTATCAAGAACATAGTAATAGAATGAATCACAATAATTAAGTGAAAATAATGCACATCCACAATAAGAGTTGACAACATATCATAATAATATAAATTTAAGACTAATCTACTTTAAGGGGGAAATATCCATAAATATGTAATTACAACAAAATTTGTAATATGATCCTCAAGTAATCACCATTGCCTCTTATATATAACCTACTTAGGCTATGGTTACTCTAATGGCTAACCCTAATAACAATATGAGAACATTAAAATTTTAACTATTGTCACTTAATTTTTCACCCTTGGATAGGTAGTTCAAGCCTACTTCAATTGAGTGAAACAATGGGATTACCCTAGACCTGTGGGTTGTCTATAGTAGGGGTAAACCTCTAGATTGAAGGGCTAGCTCCTTTGATATCTATTTAAGATCACCTATAATCCTAAATTTTTAGATGAAAAGGGAGAGATAAAAAATGAAACAAACCTAACCTAATGAAGTGATACACCAAATGTAAGCTGATCATTACTAACCAACTATAATTACACTTCAAATAAGAGCCTAACCTACACATGACACTAATCCAAATCTGACTTTCTACATTAGTATTTATCATGAAGGATTTTTAATAAATATTGAGCTAAGAGGACTAAAAAAGAGGTCATGGAATGACACTAGTGAAGAGACACCTCTATAAACTCATATACACTTCAATAGACATGTGGAAAAACTTTCAAATTTAAATATGAATGCAAATAAGGACAACATGCTAAAGAATTGAATCTATCACTTAGAGAGATTAAATAGTCTAACATACACATTTAAATAGTCCATGGAGATGGTAAACCAAGTTTTTATTCATTTATAAAAGGCTATAAATAGTTAGGAATTCACCATACCTAGGTAGAGGATACAAACTTACCCAATTAAGGCTCAATATATTACACAAGTGAGAGAGAGAGATGAATAGTGTCTCATGAGTTATAAATAAGATATAAGTTATAAAATTACCTAAACAAGTCATAAATTCCATGTTTATATCCTCTAAATATGTTCCCTTTATCCAAGTGGTGTAGGAGTTAAAAAGCTTGCTTGACACCTTGACTATCTCTCCAAAACTACCCTTTGCTTTGCATGGTTGAGTGACAAGTGGATTTATTGATGGTCAGATCAGGTTATATTACATATTTTATCTTATTTTTACACCTTTCAACTAATATACTCATTTTATCTTTGACACATTACTTCCTTCTCTTACTAGGTGTCTAGAGGACTCTTCATCTCCTTAGGTCAATCTTGCATACAAATTTTAAAACCTAAATTATTATTCATCTCATCTTATATTCATTTATGGAATATTAAAATAATATAATACATTAAAAAATCCATTTTAGGGTATCAAACTATCCCTAAGAACTCATTTTACACCAAAATCCCTAATTGGTCTCATTCCTTGTAGCCCTAAAATGATGAAAACCTCCTTGTGTAGGGAGTTTTATGGATGATGCTAAGAACTTTAGGGCATATTTTATGACATAGTATGGATTTATAGTTTCATGTTCAATTCTAGGATCAGAAAGTGAGTGGATGTATCCTTTTCTATTGTTTATGTCACATAATTAGGCCTTAATTAGGCCTCCCTAGGTAGAGATTGAAAAATGACTCTACATGATTCCCATAAGTTATAAATACAAAATAAGTCCATGATTTAGTTATAGTACCTACTCCCAATTCTCCATGTCAAATTTGAAGCTCTGACACCTTGTAAGGACCTCCCAAATAGCATAAAATGACCCCTTTTAACCTATTATATACAACCATATACCTACAAGTACAAAATAATGGCATAAAGTGATTATCAAGGGAGTTTTGAACATGTTTCAAGTCATTTAAGAGTTTTTACAATCCATTTGGAGGCGTATAATATCATTTCTTTCTCATTGGGTCATTATAGCTCTCCTAGGTAGCCTGAAAGTGCCTCAAAGTCTTAAGAATTTTTCATAAAGGAGAGGCCTTATATGAACAAAAAAATACAATTAATATTGAGTATAAAAAGTTTTATAATAATTCCTAAAATATTAACCCACCATTTTGTTTTTCATGTGAGATATGAGCAAAATTTGATAGCCTCACGAGTTGTTAGGCTGTATTAACAAGGTCTAAGAGAATTGGGGCCTAAAAGTGCAAATTATGAGTTTGAATTGAGCTCCAAACACCTCAGTGAGTCCTATAATTTTCTCCTTGACACCTATAACTAATTATCTATCCATTATATCTCCATTATATCCCCTACACTTTCTTTTTCTTAGGTATAGGGTTCTTGAGCCAACTTCCTTAGCTTACCCTAACTAATTGTATTTCACTTCTTTTACAATGTTAGGATGTCTATAAATTCATAAGATACTTTACTATGTTTCTCAACATTTTCTTAGGGTATGCAAATCTCATCTCATATCCAACTAACTAGCCATCTCCTCAATTGAATGCCTTATAGGCTTGTGTATACACTCATACTTATGTATGACTAAGCAGGGTTTGTCATCATTATGCATTGTTTGTTGTTTGAGTTTAAATCTATGATTAAACTATTCTCATAACTATAAAATCATCATGGAAACATCTTATTAGGCCTCACACAACCTCAAAGCCTTTTAAATAAGCAACTTCACCTAGCAAGGTAGGATTGTGTTGTAACTAGCTAAGCAAGTAGGGTTTTACAACTTGTAATTAAGTATATGAGATAAATGACTTTATATTAACTCAATGAAACATCTTCAATTATTCACATTTAATTCTCTCATACCTATGAATTCATTGGTTTAGATAAGTGACTTCTTACTATCAAGGTAGATAGGCCTATATTGCATATGTGTGGAGTTTGAAACTCTATTTTGACCAAACTCATTAGTCATTATATCATGGTTCCTTTTGGTTTACAAATTTTATTATAACTCTCATCATCATCTGAGTCAAACTCCAACACTTTTCATGAACTTTGGCCTTCTTTTAGGCATGGATTGGCTAGCTCACCCTAACAAACATGTAGGTCTCTATTAGAGAGGTCTAAGTGTATTTAAGGGCTACAAGTAATTCGATTGACACTCAATAAACACATTCATGGAATTTATCTATCCTTTAAATCCTATAAATTTATGGATTTTAACTTTTAATACACCATGATCCCACCACATATAGTACCTTTATCAATCTTCAACTATTTTTGTTGTAACTATTTATTTTGAGAGTTTGACTATGTTTGAGGATTTGTATGTCTTCAAAACAAATCCCCAAACCTTTAAATGGTTATATTTCATTGTCTTTGATTTCTTAATTCCCTAAAACTCCAAACTCCATCAACATTACTATCCAAGGTAAACTTCTACGTATTGGATCTAGGTGACTATCTGAAATGGTTTGACTATGTGGATTTGATTTAGCCTTTCTCAATTTCATTTTAGAATTTAAAGTGTTAAACCTCATTGAGGGGTATTTATCACTTCCCTCAATTTCATTATCCCTTTCAAGACATCTCAAAATTTTGCCTTCATTATCCACACCTATTATCATATATAGAATAATTAAGTTTGTTATCTTGTCATCAACTTTATTTTTACTTTAGGTGCTTTAGAAATCCTCATTGATCCATAACCTTTTTTAACTTGAACCATCACCATGTTTCATGCCTAGGTAAGCTTCATTAAACATTGAAAAAAATGGATTTCTATTGAAGTTGTAAACCTACAATTTTTCAAACCTATAGGGCTGTAACCATGTATTTACAAGATTTGAAAAGTGTAACCATGGCTACTAGGACTCATATACCATTCCTCCCTTGAATCAACACACTCATCTGGAGGTCACAACTATCAATTTATATTGATGCATGTAAATGTATCACATGGTTTGTATAGTGCTGAAAACACTTCTCATTTCAATATTTAAAGAATCTTTTGCATGATTTTATGGTTATGATATTCCTCAGATCTATGGTGGAGTAGTGAAGAAACTATTTGACTATTTCACAAAATGATTATGTAAGTGGTTGTTGGGAGCAACTATGGTCCTAAATTTTTATGAAATATGAATGTTATTTTAGCTAAATATAATGAATAATGATCAAAATCTAAAGTATAAAACTCTAATCTAGATTGAATATTAACAACAAGAAAGTAAACTAAAATAATTTGATCAAAACATGATAAAATAGGAAGGGTATGGCAAAAAGAGAGATGTTTATGTTCTTTGGTTTAGACATGTTGACAAAGCTATAATTTCATCAAAGATATGCATATTCAAACTAGCATATGACTTGAAATTACCAAAATTATAGATCCTATCATATACTAGACAAATGTCTAAGGATATTTGAAAATATGCAAATTAGAGATCAGATTCACTTTAAAGATTTACATAAACAATAAAATTTCATTTTCACATCTTCTATAAAAGTAATGATACTGAAATTAATCTAACAACTTTCACTCAACCTAGTGTAAAGCTCAAATTCAAAACTCTACATTAATACATGGACATCTATAATTCATAAAATTAATTCAAATCTAAACATAATAATAGGTACTTGAAGAAGTAGCCATGATAACAAATAAAAAGATAGAAATTACATAATATTCATAGAATTCTCTTGTTTGTATTACTTTCACTAAAATTTACAAAATAGTTTTGCTCTCAAAACTTCCTTATCTTTTCAAATAATAATACCCATTTTATAGGTTGTAAGAGAAACCTATGGGATATTTTGGTTAGTCATTATCAAATGATAACGATGAAAGTGTCAATGATAGCTTTCCTCTTACAAACATTCAAATATCTTTGACACTTTTCAAATGTACCTAACCCCATAAGCCATATGTGTTACATATTGCACATGTTTTTACAAAATAGTAAATTCTTTTTAAATGATTTATATGGTTTTTGACACAAAATAATATTCTTAGTAAACCCTATTGACTTTGAGATGCCCTATAGCTAAAACATTTTACTTTCATTTCAAAATCTTCATGGAATTGTCATGTTATTCATCAATCAACCTGAGATTGATGATTGGCTCTATGAATAGATCCTATGTTTGCTCTACTAAATCTCTGAATATATCATCTATATTATCCATGGATTCTTTTATTCTCTTGGCATTAATAATATTTTCAATTGCTATCAAAATAAAATTCAAAATATGTTTGTTTTCAACCCCTATGGTTCCCTTACTTCTACTCTTAACCTCCTGGATGAACTCAATATCTCTATACTAGAATTATTAATTATTTATTAGGCTTGTTTCAATAGGGATGGTTGGATCCTTAATTAAACATCCTAACATTTGCATCATTATGCACTCTATTTGTTTGAAGTTTCATGATAGACATTCAATGCCTTTTGACCACTTATTTATGTCTCTAATTTTCTCCATTAGGATTATTATGGCCATATTTAAGTGTGATGGGATAAATATTTTAATTTAAAAAACCTATTTTTTCATTAGAATATTGATCAGTGTCTTTATTTTATTTTCTAAGCCTTGCCACTGATTGACTTGGTTCAGAACCATGGCATGTTGTTTATTCAATATGTCCAATTTGGACCTTATTACCTTCAAAGAATTGAATGTCTCAAATATAGTTTTTTCAAGTTTATAAATAATTTACATTGGTGATAAAAGAATAGATTTTTATTATATATTTTTCTTCTCTTATTTTATTTCTTTGATGGTAGCCTACAACATTTCTGATTGGGATTGGGCTAGCTATAAAATATATTATTAAAACATAGGGGATTCCCCTAGTCTCTTTCCCTTATTTTGAGTCAAGTGAACCAAAGTATCAACCCTTTTATGTACAAATTCTTCACCTTCTTCCATGAAAACTATCTCAGTCACTCTTTGTATGCTAGTAGTAGTTAAATCATACCTAACTCCCAGTAAAGACTGGCCCATAGGTTTAATTGGCACCTCTACTTGTATATGGTTTACTGATTGATCTAGAGTAGCAAGTATCTTTTCTTATTAATATTTTAATGATATGATCCAAGGATTCAACTCCTATTATAGAGGGATGTCTATAGTCTTTACTAGAGCCCATGGGTGATAATAAGTAGGAAGCTTCTCCATCCTTGGTTCATATATGAACCATTCAGGTATATTTGGTCCATAGATTGGATTCTCCTCACTAAATAAGTTGATCTAATTCAAAGGTGGAATGATGGCCATATTTTATTTATTTTCCCTTTTGTTTATTATAATTTTATCCTTCCTCTTAGGAGGATCAATGATCATTAAGACTTATGAATTTTCTTTTCCATTTTTCTTATTTGGATTCCTCAACATTTTTTTCATCTACATATGTGTCTATTTAATATGTCATAGAGAGAATTCTCAATGAATCTTCAACAGACTCTTGAGGATCTAAAACTATCATGTGAATTTCCTCCTATTGAGGTAGATCTTGCTCTATTTTTCTAGAGGACTCAAGGGCTAAGGAGCTTAAAGCTACTTCACTTGGTCTCCTTTATTTAGGTCTATGTTTTCTTTATATGTTAGTTGGGGGAATCCTAGAAGAGCCAACATATACCAAATTATATTTTCTAGGACCAAGTTTCCATCTATCTTCTATCTTTTGATCTCTTAACAATTTGGATTTAGGCTTCATGTTATATTCCTTTAATCTTCTAGAAACTTCATGATAGGTGGTTACTTTAGTGTACACAAAGTCAAATGCAATAAGTTCATTTTCATAAGGTATGGCCAAAATTATTTTGTTCTTTAAGTTCTCCTTTACCCTACCATTGGGATCCCACTGTCTATATTCATCTATCTACAAATTAAAAGAAATTTTGTGTTTTGAAACAACTTCAATTTGGTCCCATTGATTAAAAATGGTTCTACCTATAGTCATGGGAAATCCATGTATAAGTAATTTCCTTTTGGTCTTGTATATCCCATCTATTCCATTAAATAATTGGTAAACTACTTATTTTTCCAACTTATCTAGCACATGTACTATCAGTTAAAGGGGGTACTTTAGGTTCTTTCTATTTTCATAATAGTGCAATCATAATATATCCAGATGTCTTCCATTATTTAAATGGAATTATTAATTAAAGGAGTTATCCTCATCATGGGCATACCATTGATGGCTTGGCTCAAATAAGGATATACATAGTCATAAGTTAATTGGATATGGTCCCTATATTTATAAATATGCAATTTTAAATAATATTGGGACATAGTTTGGGTACTATTGGGAGACCATTCTCTTTGGTTTAGAATTTTAGTTGTGGCACACAAGGTATATAGTAAATATGACATCATAAATAAGTTAGTTCTCTTTTCTTATTTAATCTCATATATCTAAATGATTAAGGAAATGTTAATGATTTCACCTAAAGGGGGTACTACCACTTCTTTAATAATGAAATATAAAATAGGCATCCATATAGGTTCCATGTGTGTAGTATGTGTAAATACATATAATTTTTCCAACATGGTCATAACCATTATAACTCTAGGTCTGAAGTGACTCATAGGGATTTTCTTGTTAGAATCTACATTGACCTTGTTACCATATTCTAACCATTTCACTAGGATTTCCATCATGGTATGTTTCTCGGCCCATGCATTAATGGAGGTGAGGTCCATTAAGGGCCTATGTAGTTTATAATAGGATTAAAAAGCAATACGGGATATGTATGTTATTTTCCTCAAACTAGGTTCTTGAATAAGCCCACCCTTATCAATTTTAGCATATTTGAAAATAAGACTGAAGACTTTGATATAGTGCAATACCTCTAGTTTGGTGGTAACATAATAGATTACTTTGAGCTAGATTACCATGATGTCATCCCAAAATATCTATATTAGTAACAACTTCTCCTCTTGTTGGGTCAAAATTCCTTAGTTTTCTAAGGTCCAAAATAAGCTCAACCAATTATTGTCTCTTGTGTTTAATAAATAAGCCATGAACTCTGTATCCTTGAATATTCTATCTTCTACATCAAATAAAAAGTATAATTTAACCACTTTCTTTGAATTAGGTCCATAGATTGCCATTTTTCTAATTACCCTACTGTAAATTACAATTCAAACTTTAGGCTATCTGGTTAGACTCTTTGAACAACATTGATTATCAAGATCTCTCTTTTGTCTTGAAATGTTGAAAGCATGAACAATTTTATGACTTTTCATATGTTTTAGGGATTTTTGAAGGTTTAACTAAGATTTAATGGTGGCATACAAATTTGAATTATGTGTTTTGGTAGCCCACATCATATTTTTATCTTTGTATTTATACCTTCACATAGTTAGGTCCACAAAATATTTTGATCTGACATGTCTATTTATGTGGCATCCTATTTGCCATGCTATTTATTTAATTTTAAAACATGACTATTTTTACTTTTTAGATGTGTCTTCATCTTGTGTCTCTTGTAACTTTATCAACTTCACTCCATCTATGTTCTAGGGACTCTCCTAGCCTTGACCTTCAAGATTGGCCATTGATCTATAATCTAGGATTTTGAGATTGTGACATTTGGTAGCCCCACATGCCTTCTATGTACTCTACTATCAGTCTTCATCTAGTTAATGATATTACACCATGTGGTATCTTTGCATGCAGTCTATGCTCATTGACCTAATGACTGGATTCACACCATTGATCTCTATCTACATGGTTGAATGCACACTATTGATTTTTGATCTATATGATCAAACATGTGCCATTGATCTATTGTAAAAATGATCAAACATGGGCCATTGATATACTTCTAATTCACCATGATTGTGACATATGTCACCATCATGTTTCTCTCAGGATCTTTTGACATATTGACTTTGTGCTTACTGTTAGATTTCCATCTACATGATTGAATGCACACCATTGATCTATCTTGACTTATTGACCCTAATATTCAACATGGATCATTGATCAAAATTTGTACATAATAATATACACCATCAATATTTAATCTAGGGAAATTACACTTATTAACTTTGGGCAATCATGCACGTTCCATTGATAGTTGATATAATTGAGTGATGTTTCAAAATTTAGCAACCCTACATTCAATTCATACCTAGAAATAATAAAATCAAAGAATAAGTGCTCAAGATATATAATGACTTAGCATAAATTTTAGACTAAAATTTTAATGAATTAATAAATTGGATCAAAACTTAGGCTAAATTGAACTAGGATTAAGATGGAATAAAGTAACCCATCAAAAATATAAATCCATTTTAATAATAACTTAGGCTATAGTAATTTAGATTAAGGTTTTTAACATTATTTAGACTTGGATTTAATTAATCAATTAGGGACCAAATGTTAACATAATGAATCGAATGGATCTTATGAGTTAACCATTTAAGGGTCAAATTAACATTGAAGCATAAACCCATGAATACTTGATCATTCTAATGAAGATCCATTGATCTTGAAAGATGGAAACATATGGACCAAATGCTAGCAACATTAGATAAGATAAAATAAAGATTATGTGTTAATATGTCAATGTAATCTAAATCAAAACACAATACTTAATAATTCATTCTGATCAAGTTGAATACCTAATTCATATCACAATTTTAAAAATTATAACAAGGGTCCTCATTTTTTATAAATGGGGGGTGTTGACCTCAACAAATGGCTACTTTTGGGGGAAACATTGAAAAATGTTAGAATTTAGATACTCTTGGTTCAAAATAATAACTAGAGTAATCATTCAATATGATCAAGTACCATTATTAAGATCAATTTATAATTGAAATAAGTTTTAAATGCATAATTAAGGTCAAATATCAAAATTTAGTCATGTGATGAGTGTGATTTGATTCATTTACTAAATACTATTAGGATTCAAAGAATAAATTCTATATTTTAGGACCTTAAACATTAGCATATACTTGTATCATGTTTATATATTCATTATGAATCATGATTTATAAAAAGAGAAGGCTTGGGTATTGCTCTGATACTAGCCAAGAATCCATAGCCCTGATAGAGATACCTTTAGTTCCACTCTTTGCCTTGTTCCACTATCGATCAAACATCCATAACCCTGATAGAGATACCTTTGGTTCCACTCTAGGATTTTCTCCACTACCAGTCAAACATCCATAGACATGGGGGAGGTTACCAAAATCTCCTATTCTTAGAAATATTTTATATTTCTAATAAGGCTTTTATTTTATTTTAAACTCTATTAGCTTCCCAACAAAGGTTGGAAACTAGAATTAGCTAGGTGTTTAGGATTTTAATCTTAATCAATTTTTTAGAATCATAACATTAAGCTCAAAATTTCCAAAATCCATGAACAACCAATGTTAAAGAGTCATATATACATTATTGGTTTATGAATTTCTTTTAAGCATTTAGATGGATTTAGATCTTGAAGATATATCTTGGAAAAGACTTATTGAAAGCTAGAGAACAAAGCAAAAAAAAATCAAACACATAACAAGCCAATAGATACTTACAAACACTATTTATAAACAACGGACAAGAATGAAACTAATATAAACTCACCTACACTAACTCTAACTAATATTATAGATTACTTCATAAAGAACTCACTGGATATTACCTGACAATAACGAACTAAAATATATAAACTTTGACTTGATGAGTATTTTGACTATCAAACATACTAGTTTGGGTTTTCTAATACATTTTTTGACAATGACACAACAAGAATAAAATAACAAGCTTTCCTCTAGGATCAAATGGAAAGCTATTTTTTCTATCATATAACCTTGAAACATGATGGCATCCTTTTGGTGGCATCTTCTTACAGATATGAGCACTTGTATGTTTATATCTTTTGGATGATGCAGCTTCACTTCCTATCTCCATTCTCAAATATATGGATTGAAGATATGGATCCAAGATCCAATCATCTTCTTCCCAAATTATTCTTCTTTGCATCAATAATGCTAACTTTGATTCATTCATAGACTGATAATGACTTGTCTCATTCTTATTCAATGATTATATTGGCAACTCAATTGGTATGCTTGGATTGATGTATTTATTAGGCTCCATTTGAGGTAGTGCTCTATAAAAGTCAACAAATTCTTGATAGGTGTATAAAATTGGCTATAATACATCATTAATTTATTCTTGATCAACAACTACAATAGTAATTTTTATAAAACATTCCTTAATCTCCAGATGAGGTGGGGATAGACTATCAATCTTTACAAAAAAATTCTCCAAGTCATCCCAAAAGGCCTTTTCATCATGATCAACTAAAAGGACATGAAATTAATTAAAAATCTTACCATTTTAAACATGTTGATCACATAGTTATAACCTTTTAATGGAGTTATATGAAAATTATTGATCTATTACATTTGATTCATCTTCATCTTCTATAGAGAATGACATCTCATCTATCTAATTAAGCTCTAGCTCATCTTGCTTTGGGATACTAAGAATAACATTGCCTTTTTGAAGCTCTAAATCATTGGTGAAATCTTCATATGAAGCATCAATTGATTTTTCTATCTCATCATTTACCATCTTAAGTTCTTCAATTTCATTCAAGAAATCATGGGATACCTACTACCAATGATCATCTTCTTTAGGAATATTTGATATTTCAGTAATCTCTCTATGTGAGTTTTCCTCATGGTTAATTTTTGAGTAAATATTATCTTGTACTTGATATATATCAACTATTTCAAGTTCTTGATAAATCTCTTACAACTCATCTTCTTTACCTGTAAGTGTTTCAATGATGATGTTTTATTGATCTTCAATCGACACCCCTTTCACATCTTCAAGAAATTCATTCATATCAACTACACCTTCAATTGATTTAGAGAGGATATTCTCTTTCTCCATGATTGGCATAATATATCTCTCATTTATCTGCATTGTTTATTGAATAGCTTTCCATGAAGGAAAGGATTTAGCCTTTGAGGAGGAAGGATTGGAGTATCACTATTATTTGGTGGATTAGAACTTGTAATTGGTTGCATTTTTATTTGTTCCTTAATAAATAAGTCTTCTTTAGATGATATTTAAAAATAGTAATCTCCTTTAGAGTGTCTTCAAGTTCATTCTCATCTTGAAATGGAAAATCAAAGGTTTCCACCACAAGAGTTATTTTGAAAGACTTAGATGTCTCTAAAGAACCAGATGCCCCTGCAACATTATCTTTATTAGGCACAACTTCAAATGTATATAATTCATCTTGAAGTACTTCAAAAGCATTACAAAATTCTATATAGTCTAATTCACCATGTTTTTTAATGTTATGAAACCTACAATAAATAGCTAAAGCTACATCACAAATGTTTATTTTAATTATGTTCTTAGTTGTAAATGAGTCATTATTATTATTGTTGTTGCTGTTATTATGAAACCTATTCATAGGTCTGTTAAACTTCTAGTAAGAATAGTTTCTATTAGAATTCTCCCCATTGTTACCTACCTATTTTGTAACTAAAGAAAATTAGTGCTTAGTTTTTAAACCATTTTCAATATAGAGTCATTTTCATTCTTGGGTGCCTCTAAATTATGAACTTGAGTACTACTAATAGATATTGGCACCATATCTCTTTGATTTTATGAATGGTATTTACTTTTAGAGTTATTCACTAATCTTAGGTTCTGACCAAGATGAGCATGAATCAAAGGCAACTGGTTTAAAACTAGAGTTTGATTCAAAGTAGGCATATTACGATTAACATTCGAGATGATAATCAATACAAGAAAATTAGGCTTGATATTATGAATAACATATGCTAACTAACCTTGGAATTGCATTTGATCACTAATTTTCATATCTTCAACATAGGCCAAAGCTAATCTATTTATGGCCCCAACAACTATCTTTAAAAATGTAGAAGTCATTGGATCTAAAACATCCTTATAAATATCTAAAGCTAGAGATTCACTAGGCTTATAGGGAGTTATAGTTATACTAAACATATTTTGAAATCTATCATTGAAAGCTCTAATGGTTTCATTTAAATCTCTCTTCACCATAATGAATTTTTCATATAGAACACAAGGACTGATGGTCTTTCCAAACTAATCAATGAAATAATTGTTGAAATCATTCTAGCTAATGATGTAATTTTTAAGAAGATTAATAAAATAGTCATATGCTTCATATCTAAAGGTAAAAGGAAACAACCTACAATAAACATATTCTTAAATAATATTAAACAATATTAAGGAAAATTTAAAATATTTGATGTGTTCTTCAATAGTAAGAATGCCTGTAAGACTAAATGAAGTTAACTATTTCTCTAGATTTCTTGGTAAGTTATATACCTAACCAAACACATTGATAGAAGATACAGATAACCAAGACATACATTGATGATGATTGAATACATCATAAAAAATAGCTGAAGTAGGTTGAGATTTAGAAACTCTATGTTTACCTTTATGCGCTCTTATTTTTTTATGAATTTCCAAAGATAGAAGAGCTAGCCTTGTCTCAGACCTTGAACTAGTTATTAATCATGGTAGTTCCAACTTGTAAAATACAAATCCTAGTCAAAATACAATGTAGACACCTTATATTTTCAAATAACAATTTACTTCTTATAAATAAGTAGATTCATATGTTTAGATTTCTAATTTCAAGAAAATGTTGCACAAATTCATACAATTTTTTTAAAGAATGACTTTATTTAATTGTATTATCTTAAAGATACATCCAAACTTGTGATATCAATGATCTTTAAAAAAAATTACCATTACTAACTTTAAACATGTCAAATTCATAAAGTTTAAGTAACCTTTGCAATAATTTCACATAAATCTTCAAAGAATAACTATATTTAGCTAACAAGCCTAAAACTGGTCTAAAACCATGAATATAAGGGATACTTATAAATTTAAGCTAAAAAAAAAATGTGAATTATCAATTGATATTTGAAGAAAATCCACTTAAATAAGCTCAAAATATTTTAGATTCATAGATATTTAGCTCAACATGGATGGCCCTCCTACCACCATTTCATCTACCTATTGATGCATGTAAATGTATCACAGGGTTCGTATAGTGTTGAAAACACTTCTCATTTCAAGTTTCAAAGAATATTTTGCATGAGTTTTTGGTTATGATCTTTAAGATATATGATGGAGTAGTGGCTGAGCTATTTCACTATTTAACAAAATGATTTTGCAAGTGGTTATTGGGAGAAAATATGGTCCTAAAGTTTTGTGAAAGATGAATGTTATTTTAGCTAAATCTAATGAATAATGATTATAATATAAAGTCTAAAACTCTAATCTATCATTAATATTAATAATGAGAAATTAAATTATAGTGATTTGATCAAAAATGAGAAAATAGGTAGAGTATGTTAGAAAGAGAGATGTTTATATTCTTTCATTCAAACATCTCGACAAAGTTCTAATTTCATCAAAGATATTCATATTCAAACCAACATATGAAATGAAATTACCAAAAGTATAGATCCTATCATATACCAAGAAAATGTCTAAGGATATTTGAAAACATGCAAATTAGAGATCAGATTCACTTAAAGATTTACTTAAACAAGAAAATTACAGTTGTACATCTTTTAAAAAATCAATGATACTGAAATGAATCTAACAACTTTCAGTCAACCTAGTGTAAATCTCAAATTAACAACTCTACATTAATACATGCACATCTAGAATTCATAAAATCAATTCAAATATAAACATCAAAATAGATACTTGAGGAAGTACCCATGATAACAAACAAATAGACAAAGATGAGACAATCTTCATAAAATTATCTTGCTTGTATTACTTTCTCCAAAATTTACAAAATAGTTTTGCTCTCAAAACTTATTCCTTTTTTCAAATGATAATACCCCTTTTATAGGTTGTAAGAGCAACCTATGGGTTATATCAGTTAGTCATTATCAAATGAGAATTAGAAAGGTGTCAAAGACAATTTTCCTCTTACAAATTTATAAATATCAATGACACTTTTCAAATGTAATTAACCCATAAACCATATGCACTACATATTTCACATGATTTTACAAAATATTACATTATTTTTAAATGATTTATATGGTTTTTGACATATAATAATATTCTAAGTCAGCCATGTTGACTTCGAAATGCCCCTAAAACTGTAGCCTTTTGTTTTTGTTCCAAAATCTTAATAGACTTTTCATGTTGTTCATCAGTCAACCTAAGATTGATGATTGGCTCTATGAATAGCTACTTTATTTGCCCTGCTAAATCTTTGAATATTTCATTTATCCTATCCATGGATTCTTTGATGCTTTTAGAATTACCAATATTTTCATTTTCTATCACAATCAGGTTCAAAATATGTTTGTTTTTAGCTCCTATGGTGCCCTTGCTTCTACTCTTGAATTCCTAGATGAACTCAATAGCTATCTACTTGAATGCATCATCAATTATTAGGCCTGATTGACTAGGGATGGTTGGATCCTTAATTAAACCTCCTAGTATTTTCATCATTTTTCCCTCTAGTTTTTTGAAGTCTCATGATAAACCTTCAATGCCTTTTAACCACTTATTTATGTCTCTAATTTTTTCCATCATGATTATCATGGCCATATTTAAGTGTGATGGGATAACTATTTTAAATTTAGGAATTTAGTTTTCCATTAGATTCTTGATCAGTGTCTTTATTTTCTTATCTAAGTCTTGCCACTGATTGACTTAAAAAAAGACAAATGGCATGTTGTTTATTCAATTTGTCTAATTTGGATGTTGTTGCCTTCAAAGAATTAAATGTCTCAAATATAGTTTTTTAAAACTTATTAATAATTTCCATTTGTGCTAATAGAATAGATTGTTATTCTATAATTTTATTCTCTTATTTCAATCCTTTGATGGTAGCCTATAACATTTCTAATTGGGATTGGGTTGGCTCTAGTTCAAACATAGATGTTTCCTGTGGTCTTTGTCCCTTCTTCTGAGTCGAGTGAACCAAAGGATCAACCCTTTGATGTATAAATTCCTAAAATTATTCCATGATAACTATCTCAATCACTCTTTATAGGCTAGTAGTAGCTAAATCATACCTAACTCCCAATAAATACTGACCCATATGGTAAATTAAAACTTCTGCTTGTAACTAGTCTGCTAACTAAGCTGGAGTAGTAAGTCTCTTTTCTTCTTCATCTTGTAATGATATGATCCAAGACCTCAAATCTTATTGTAAGGGGATGTGTGTAGTCTTTACTAGATCCCATGGGTGATAAGTAGTTGGAAGCTTCCCCATCCCTTATTCATAAATGGACCATTCAAGTATATATGGTCCATATATTAGGTTCTCCTCACTAAATAATTTGATGTCCTTAAAAGGTGGAATGATGTCTATATTTGATTTCTTCGCCCTTTTGTCAATTTTAGTTTCAACCTTCCTCTTAAGAGGATCAATGATCATTAGGTCTAAACACTTATCTTTTCCATTTTTCTTTTTTGGCTTCCTCAACATTTTCTTCATCTACATCTATGTCTATTTCATATGTCATAGAGATCATTCTCAATGCATCTTCAACATACTCCTAAGGATCCAAAGCTATCATGTGAATTTCCTCCTATTGTGGTAAATCTTGCTCTGATATTCCAAAAGACTTAGGGGTTAAGGATCTTGAAGAAACTTTTCTTGGTTTCCTTTCTTTAGGTTTATGTTCTATTTGTATGTTAGCTGGGGGAATACTAAAAGAGCCAACATCTACTAAATGATATTATCTAAGACCAAGTTTCCATCTATCTTATATCTTTAATATCTTAACAATTTGGATTTAGGCTTCATGTTATATTCCTTTAGTCTTTTATCAACTTCAGATAGGTGGCTAATTTAGTATACACAAAATCAAATGCACTAAGTTCATGTTTATAAGGTACAACTATAATGCATTTGTTCTTCAAGTGCTCCTTTACCCTACCATTAGGATCTCACTATCTATGGTCATCTATCTACAAATTCAAAGAAATCCTATGCTTTGAATCAACTTTAATTTTGTCCCATTGTCTAAAAATGGTTTTTACAATAGTCATGGGAAAGCCATGGAGAAGTCCTTTCCTTTTGGTCTTGCAGATCCCATCTATTCCATTGAACAATTAGTAGGATACTTCTTGTTCTACCAACTTATATGGCACATGTACTAGTAGTTTAAGGAGGACACTTTGGGTTCCTTCTATTTTGATAGCAGTACAATCAGGGTATAGCCAAATATATCCCATTATCTCTATGGACATCTTGATTAAAGGAGTTATCCTCATCATGGGGACACCATTGATGGCTTGGCTCAAATTAGGATATACATAGTCACAAATGAATTAGATATGGTCCCTATATTTATAAATATGTAAATTTGAATAATATTGGGACATAATTTATGTACAATTTGCAGGCCATTCTCTTTGGTTTAGAATTTTAGTTATGGCACACAAGGCATCTAGCGAATATGACATCATGAAAAAGTCATTTCTATTCTTTATTTTAATTCCATAGATCTTCATGCTTAAGGAAATTCTAATGATTTCACCTAAAGGGGGTACTACCACTTATTCAATCCATATAATTTGTTCAACATGGTCATAACCATTTTGACTCCAAGTCTAAATTAACTCACAAGGATTTTCTTGTTAGGATCTACAATGACCTTGTTACCAAATCCTAACCATTTCACTAGGATGTCCATCATGGTATGTTTATGGGCCCATGCATTAATGGAGGAAAGGTCTATTCGGGGCCTAAGTAGTTTATAATAGGGTTTAAAATCAATAGGGGATATGTATGCTATTTTACTCAAACTAGGTTCATGAATAAGCATACCCTTATATATTTTAGCATCTTCAAAAATAGGACTTAGGACATAGATACAATGTAATAATTTTGATTTGGAGGTAGCATAATGGATTCTTATGAGTTGTATTACCACAATATCATCACATAATATCTTAACTAGAAGCATCTTCTCCTCTTCCTAGGTCAAAATTATTTGGTTTTCTATGGTCTAGAACAAGCTTGAGCAATTATTGTCTCCTGTGTTTAATGAAGAAGCCACAAACTCTATATCCTTGAATATTCTTCCTTTTACATCAGATGATAAGTACAATTCAACTGATTTCTTTGAAGTAGGTCCATAGGTTTCCATTGTTTTGGTTTGGATTAAATTTTCCTCTTGCAAATGATAATATAACATTTAAGCTATCTAGTTAGACTCTCTAAACAACTTTGATTATCAGGGTCTCTCTTCTGGATTGAAGTAGTGAAATCATGAACAATTTTAGGTATTTTCATATATTTTATGGATTTTTGGAGGTTTAATTAAGCTTTAATGGTGGGATACAAATTTTAAGTATGTACTTTAGTATCCCAAATCATATTTTGATCTCATATTTATACCTTCACATACTTAGTTCCACATAATCTTTTGATTTGACATGTCTATTTATGTGGCATCCCCTTGGTCATGCTATTTATTTAATTTTAAAACATGATCATTATCACTTTGGACATGTGTCTTCATGTCATGCCTCTTGGAACTTGATCAAATTCACTCCATCAATCTCCTTAGTAGTCTTTTTCCCTTGACCTCAAATATTGGCAATTGATTTTTAAACTAAGGATTTTAAGATTGTGACACTTGGTAGCTTTGCATGCCTTTTATGTACCCTACTATCAGTCTCCATCTAGTTAATGCTCTTATGCCATATAGCAGTTTTGTGTACAATCTAGACTAATTTACTTGATTCACACCATTGATCTCTATTTTCACCATTTAATGCACACCATTAATCTTTGATCTATATGATCAAACATGTGACAATGATCTATTGACCAAATGATGAAATGTGGATTATTGATATACTTTTGATTCACCATGATTATGACACATGTCACCATCACATTTATCTTAGTATCCTTTGACATATTGACTTCATGCTTGTTATTAGATTTCCATTTACATGATTGAACATGCATCATTGACTTATCTTGACTTATTGACCCCAATATTCAATGTAGATCATCGATCATAATTTGTATGTAATAATATTCACCATCAATCTTTGATTTGAAGAACTTTGACTTAATAAATTTGGGCAATCACCCATGTGTTTTTAATCTTTGATCTGATCGATCAAGGTTTTAACACTTGGCATCCTTGCATTCAATTCATACCTATAAATGGTAAAATCAAATAATAAGTACTCGAGACATTTAATGACTTCACATAAATCTTAGACTAAAGTTTTAATGAATCAATAAACTTGATCAAAACCTAGTCTAAAATTAAACTAGAATTAAGATGGAATAAAGTGACCCATCAAAAATATGAATCCATTTTAGTAATAACTTAGGCTAAAGTAATTTAGATTAAGGTTTTGAAAGTTATTTAAACTTGGATTTAATTAATCAATTAATGACCAAATGTTAACATAATGACTCAAATGGGATCTTATTAGTTAACCAACTAAGGGTCAAATTAACATTGAAGCATAAACTCATGAACACTTGTTCATTCTAATGAAGATCCATTAATCCTGTAAGATGGAAACATATGGGCCAAATGTTAGTAGCATTAGATAAGATAAAATAAACCTTATGTGATAGCATGTCAATTTAATCTAAATCAAAACACAATACTTAATAATGCACTCTGATCAAGTTAAATGATTAATTTATAGTAAAACTTGCAAAATTTGAACAAGGGTCCTCATTTTTTTTGAAATGTGGGGTGTTAACCTCAATAATCTCCTTGAAAATACATATTCAAACCTAATCAACTCAACTTGATATGCAAGCACATAGAACATAGTTCAAGAGGTGAATGAAGATGTGACCATTTTGAAGCTAGTAAAAAATGTCTAGCTAATTAGAGGGCCATGAATGGATTTTGAAAATGGTAAAAGACAATGTATAATAAACTAGATGAATTAGACCACTTTGAGAACACTAAAACACAAAAATATTTATAGTCACAAACTATGCACAAGAGAAACTTTTCTTTCTAAAAGACCATTCATATGTGACAATATGGTGAATGGATGTGTATGGTACATCTAAAGGCCTATGAAAACTCACTCCAAATGGTTTCATGAAGCCAAAGAGTTTACACTTGTTTTAGAGTTACACAAAATTCACCCTATGGGGATTCAACCTTCAAAAAGTAGTGTAGCTCCTTATATATTGTTCATAAATTAAAAGATCCCAATCCAATGACCAATGCTACAAACTGTAATCCCATAGGGGTCCCAAACTCTAGTTAAGATCTTATACCCAAACTTTAATTTTATGGCCTATACCATGAAATTGAAAATGACCTTCAAGAGCTTATGAATAGAATAATGGAGGAGAGAGAGATATATTTATGCAACTATGGAACTTGAAACTTCATCCCATACTTTTTATAACCTATATAATCTCAATTTATGTTTTAAAACTATTTTCACCTATAAGTGACTTCCACAAGTCCATATAAGTCTCTTAACATCTGAAGATGGTGTTGAAACTCAAGATTATGACCTTTTTATAACCTTATGATAGATTTGGTAGTTGTTTAAATATTTAAAGGTCCTTATAAGGTGTGTGGTATGGATTTTCCACTTGGGGAGCTTTGACATACACATGAATTAGCCAAAAATAACATTTTCACTCATTTTGCCACCTTCAAGATTAAAAATGAACCTTAAACATATAAAAACATCTAAAATTATTTATACAAAAATTTTCCTTGAGAGACTCCTAAAAACCTATGTCACCATTTAACCAAGCCTTATTTCTCCATGACATGTCTTGAACACTATATGGCCAAAACAAGACATTACCTTAACTTCTCCAAATTAACCTTATATAATGATAATAATTTTTTATGAAGACTTTTAGGGACCATATAGGGCATCAAAATACACATTAAAATCCTATGAAAGTCTCAATTTAGAGGGGATGACCAGTTTTCACTTGGGTTCAAAACTTGGTCAATATTGTTGGTGATTCATAGGGGTAGCATGCCTGCAATGCTAAATGGACCAGTAGCCTTATCCTTCCATTGGGAAATGGAGTCACTTGAACTTAATTTTATAGTTTTATAGACTTTTATCATGGCATAAGAAATTGATTTGACCTTTAAAACACACATAAAATAAAGCAATAAGACTCACACATGTGCTATCAACCACTTAGGGAACATAACAACATAAGCAAACTAACTATATACAAGTAACCTAAAAATAAATTCTTCCTCCTAGATCAAAGGGAAAGCTTGTACAATTTATTGATCCATGAAATTAAAGATGACATGAAACATATTATCTCTTGATCCTTGCTATTGATGTCTTCATCTCTTTCATTTTTACCAATCCTCTTGGCATGTTTTCAAATGAAAAAAATAACAACTACAAACATGTCACCTATGAAGGTGAATTAATATTAGGTTTAAACCATATTGTCTTGACCTCTATTTTTTTACTTTCCTCAAATTATGCTTCATCTAAGCATGCTTCTTTATCCTTTATGGCATCTTGAATGACATCAAATTTATCATTAGCCACTACAAACTCATCAAGATCTTTAAGGAGCTTTGCATACTCACTCCAATCTTCATCATTGTCCTTAATGGAGACATTTTGAAAAATATCCTTATGAACATGATATTCAATAGTCAACATACCCTTTCAAAGGCCTTCGATCTCTTGAAGTTCATTATAATGTTTCCAATCATCTTTATCCTCTTTCTTCTCAAGAACCACAAGGATGTCAAGAATTCCAAGTCTTTCTATCTAGTAATGAGTTTGCAAGGTAACTTCTTCAAGATCATTTTCTTATCCTTTGTGAAAATTTTAAACATCAACTTGCTTACTTGGACATTTTTCAACTTCAAGGATGGCTATAAATTTAACAAGCTTAGATGAAAAAGGATCTTCTTCTTGAAACACACCATCAAGGCCATCTCTAAGAGTCTCTTCAAACTAACCAATAAGAGGTGTATCCCCTTGAAGAGCCTAAAAATCATCACATATTGTCTTGAATAATAGCCATAAGTCATATTGATCTATGGAGTTAGAAGAAACTTTATTTTTTATTGGCTTTTCAAAAAAAACTTTTAATCATGCTCATGAGATTCAACCAACTCAACTAATGTGTTGTTCCTCTCCAAATATTTATCTTCTATATCTTGATCAGCCTCTTCATTGGTAGATGTAAAATGATCTAGATCATATATTTATTCACTCAAAAAAACTGATTTGAGTTTGTATTCACTAAGGGGAGTACCAATAGTGAACTCTTCATCATATATACTTGAGTTACCTTTTTCAACAATAATTATAGCTTGATCATATCTAGTTGATTCCCATAGTATGAGTTCTTATTCAAGGAGGGAGATGGTGGGATGGTGATGAACAGGTTTTGGAATGGATGATTATTAAGTGAACTCTTTAATAGATGACAAGTTGAGTTGGGCAATGGGAGAGACATCTTATTCAAAAATAATTTCATTTTCCTCATAGCCTTCCTTACAAGATTATTTATAGCCTTCCTCATAGCCTTCTCTATAGACTTCTTTATATCCTTCTCTATGTCCTTTAGTAAATGGTTTCTTAATAACACCATGGTCATATAAAGGGAGAATAGGATGACCATAGGGCTGATATGACTCATAAGGAGGGCACCAAGCTTAATATGTTTGCTGAGGCACATATTTGGGGTCATGACAAGGTTGATAAGGATGTATAATATAGAAGTTATATTAATACCTAGCCATCCCAAATTCATGAGTCAAAATAAAATACAAGACATTATCAAATAATTTTCACAATAAGTACCAGGGTTGATAGAACCAATTGATTACATTCTAAGTCACCATTGGTGTTTGTTGAATTATTTTAAAGGTAGATAGGTAGAATAACACACCAAAAATTCTTCCACTCTTTAGACCTTAGTCTGATTAAGCATGTCATAATTTTTGTCATTCAAATTTTCACCCTTAGAGAGGTAGTTAAATCCTACTCTAATTGAGTAAAATAATATGATTACCCCTAGACTTGTGGGTTGTTTGTAGTAGGGGTAAACCTCTATATTGAAGGGATAGCTCCCTTGATATGTATATTCAAGCTCATCACCTATACTACTAACTTGTTTAGATGAAAATGGAGAGAGAGAAAATGAAATAAACCTAACTTAATGAGGTGATACACCAAATGTAAATTGATCACTACCAACCAACTATAATTACACTTCAAAAAAGAGCCTAATTTGCACATAAAACTAATCTTAAATATGCCTTTTTACATTAGTATTTCTCATAGAGGTTTTTGAAGCAACTTTGAGATAAGAGGAATAAATAAGAGGTCATGACATGACACTAGATAAGATACAAATATATAAACTCATCTACACTTAACTTGAACACTTCAAGAGACCTACTAAAAGACTTTCAAAATTGAATATTAATGTAAATAAGGACAACATGCCAAAGAAATAAATCTACACTTAGTAAGATCAACTAGTCTAACATACACATTGAAATAGTTTATGGATAAGGTAAAAAAAAAATGTTCTTCATTGATCAAAGGCTGAAAATAGGTATCGCTTCACCATACCCATGTGGATGATACAAACTTAGACAATTAAGGCTCAATATATAGCACAAATGAGAAATAAATGAAGGGCATGAGAGAGAGAGAGAGAGAGAGAGAGAGAGAGAGAGAGAGAGAGAGAGAGAGAGAGAGAGAGAGAGAGAGAGAGAGAGAGAGAGAGAGAGAGAGAGAGAGAGAGAGAGAGAGAGAGAGAGAGAGAGAGAACAAGTGTATTATGAGTTAGAGATAAGAGAGTAGTTATTAAATTGCCTCAAAAAGTCCTAAATTCCATGTGTATCTCCTTTGAAGATGCTCTCTTACTCCAAGTGGCATAAGAATTAGAATGCCCACTTGACACCTTAACTACATCTCCAAAACTACCCTTTACTTTGTATTGTTGAGTGATAAGTGGCCTTCTTGATGGTCAAATTATTTTATATTACATAATTTTCTTCTCTTGACATCTTAAAATTGATCTAATTAGGTTATCTTTAACACATCACCTCCTTATCTTACTATGTGTCTAGAAGACTCTTCATCTCCTTAGGCCAATCTTGCATAAAAGTCTCAAAACTTGAATTCTTCTTATTCAACTCATCCTATCTTCATGAATGGCTTATTAAAATCATATTAGACCTAAAAAAATCCAATTTTAGGTCTCAAACTAGCCCCAAAAACTCATTATATAATAAAATCCCTAATTAGGCCTCATTCCTTGTAACCCTAAATGATGCAAACCCTCTTATGTAGGGAGTTGTGTGAATGATGCTAAGAATATAAATGAATATTCTAGGACCCAATATGGCTTTACATTTTCATGTTTAATTTTAGGATTAGAAAGTGAGTGTATCCTTTCTTATTATTTTTCTCTCCTAACTAAGCCTAAATTTAGCCTCCCTACCTAGAGATTTAAAAGTGACTCTAAAGGATTTACACACATGTAAAACCCAAAATAGTCATGTGATTTATCTATATTACCTCCTCCCCATTCTCCATGTCAAATTCAAAGCTCTAACACCTTGTATGAAACTCCTAAATAACATAAAACAACCCCTTTTGACCTATTATATATAGTTTTATACCTATAAGTATGAACCAATGGCATGGGATGATGGTTAGTACAGTATGGAACATGTTTTAGGTCATTTTAGTGTTTTTTAATTCATCTAGAGGGATATAAGTTTATTTCTTTCTTATTGGGTCCTTATAGCTCTCCTAGGTAGCTTGGAAGTACCTCAAGGTCTTAAGTACTGTTCATAAAGGAGAGGCCTTAAATTAACAAAAAACTACTATGAATATTGAATATAAAATGGTTCCCCATCATTCTTGAAATATTGATCCACCATAAAAAATTTCATGTGAGATATGAGCAAATGTTGACAGCCTTAGGAGTTAGTAGGCTATGCTAGTGAGGTCTAAGAGAATTGGGGCTTAAAAAGTGCAAATTTTGAGTTTTAATTGAAATCCAATCACCTTAATAAGTCATGTAATGTTCTCATTTACACATTATAATGATTCTCTAACCTTTATATCACCATTAGATCCCTTGCACTCTCTTTTTCTTAGGTCTAAGGTTCTTGAGCCAACTTGTTCAACTTACCCAAGTTGATTATATTTCACCTCTTTTCCACTATTAGGAGGTCTATATATTAATAATATATTTTACCATGTTTATTACAATTTCTTTTAGGTCTCCAAATATCATCCCATCTCCAACTGACTAGTCATCTCCTCAAATGATTACCTTGTAGGCTTGTCCATACACTCAAGCTTGTGTATGATTGACCATCTATTGTCATCAATTTACATTATTTATTTATTGAGTTTTAATAAATTATGGAACTATTATCATCACCATAAAATCATCATGTAAACATCTTCTTAGACATCACACAACCTCAAGGCCTTCAAATAAACAACTTCACCTAGCAAGGTAGAACTATGTTATAGCTAGCTAAGCAAGCAGTATTTTTGAACTTACAATTAGGTCTGAGATCCAAATTATATTATATTAACTCAATTAAACATATTCATTTGTTTACCTTTCCTTCTCTTAGATGTCTGACTTATTTAATGCAGACAAGTGACTTCTTGTTAGCAAGGAAAATTTGCCTATACTGTGTATGTGTGTAGTTTGAAAACTCTATTTTGACCAAAATATTTGGTCATTACATCATGCTTACTTTTTAATTCCAAATGTTATTATAACTCTCATAATCATCTGAGTCAAAATCCAACACTTTATGTGAAATCTACCCTTCTTTTAGGCTTATAATGGCTTGCTCAACCTAATAGACCTGTAGGTATCTATTAGAGAGGTCTAAGTGTATTTGAGGGATAAAAGTAGCTCCATTTTCAATAAATAAACACATTAATGGCCTTGATATATCCTTGAAATACTTGAAACTTATGAATTTTCACTTCTAAAACACCATGGCCCCACCACATACAATACCTTTCTCAATTTTCAACTAGCTTAGTTGTAGGTGTTTGTTTTGAGAATTTGACTATGTTTGAGGATTCCTAAGTCTTAAAAACCAATCAAAATACCTTGAAATGGATCTATTTAATTATTGGCAATGTATTAATACACTTTTTGATTCTCTAAATCTCTAAACTCCATCAACATTACCATCCAAGGAAAACTTTTAGGCATTAGCTCTAGGTGACTATCTGAAAGGGTTTGATTGTGGAGTTTTGAGTTAGCCTTTATCAATTTAATTTTTAAATTTAAAGTGTTAAACATAATTTATGGTTTTTTATCACTTCACTCAATTCCATTATCCCTTTAAACAGATCTCAAACTTCTACCTTCACTATCCACACACACAGTCCTATGTAGAAGCATTAGATTTGTTAGCTTGTCATCAACTTTTCTTTGAATTTAGGTGCTTTAGAAATTCTCATTTATCCATAACCTTTTTCAAATTGAACCACAACCATGTTTTATTCTTAAGTAACCTTTATTAAACATTGAAAACATTGGATTTCTATTAAATTTGTATACCTATAGTTTTATAGACGTGTAGGTATGTAACCCTATGTTTGAGCATTTGAAAAGTGTAACCATGGATACTAGGCCTTAGATACCATGCCTCCCTTGGATCAAAAAATTCATCATGAGGTCAAAACTCTCAATTTCCTTGATTATACATATTCAAACCTAATAAACACAATTTTTTATGTAGACATACATAACATAGTTCAATAGGTGAATGAATATGTGATCATTTTGAAGATAATACATAATGTATTGATAAATAGAGGTCTATGAATGGATTTTGAAGATGATATAATATAATGGATAATAACTTAGATGTAGTAAACTAATTGTAAAACCCTAAAATACATAAATATTTACAATCATGTGCAAACTATGAATATGATTTTCTTACCAAAAGACCATCCACACATGAAATAGGGTGAATGGATGTGTATGGTACATATATAAACCTATAATAACTCACTCCAATTGGTTTAATGTAGCTAAAGAGTTCACACTTATTTTGGAGTTTCAAAAAACTTAGCCTATGGGTATTTGAAACTTCAAAAAGTTATCTCTCCTTAGCATTTTTTCATAAAGATAAGGAGCTTAATCTAATAACCAATGCCACAAATTGGAAGCCCATGTGGGTCCCAAAATTTGGATAAAATATCATCCCCCAATTATACGTATATGACCTATACCATGCAATTGAAAATGACCTTCAAGAGCTTGTGAATGGAGTGATGGAGGAGAGAGAGATATTTCTAAATTATGGAACTTGAAACTTATTACAATGATTTTTTATGACCTATATAATCTCAAGGGACATTATAAAACTATTTTCACCTATAAGTGACTTCTAAAAGTTCGTACAAGTCTCTTAACTCCTTAAGATGGCGTTGAAACTCAAAATTTTGATCCTTATATAACTTTATGACAAATGTGGTAGTTGTGTAATTGTTTCAAGTTCCTTAGAAGGTGTGTGGTATGGATTTCCCACTTGGAGAGCTTTGACATACACTTGAGTTAGCCAAAAATTACATTTTCACTCATTTTCACCACTTTTAAGATTACAAATGAACTTTAAACATTTCAAAACTTCATGAAATACTTATATCAACTGAGTTAGACATAAAATGGCTTTGATAGACTCCTAACAACCTTTTACACCATTTGACCAAGCCTTATCTCTCCATGACATGTTTAGACCACTATATGACCAAAATAAGACATTAATTTAACTTCTCCAAACTAACCTTAAATAATGTTAATAAGGTTTTATAAAGAATTTTAGGGACCATATAGGGCATGGAAAGACTATTGACTAATTTTACCAGAGTTAGATTAGGTCAACCCCTTATAGTAGAAAACTCATTATAGGGGTATACTATCATGTGATTTATGTTTCATGGTCCTAGTGAGGTCCTTTAATGTGTTTTAGCTTTGTCATAGTTTAATAGTTGGTCTCATGTCATATATGGGTCATTCTTGGGTTATTTTTGGAACTTGTATAGATTTCCAATAGAGGATAAGTGTTCCAAAAGCATATTCAACATCCCCCATGTTAGAATATGTTAGAGGAACTATTTTAAGACTGACAATATGTAGGTGCTACATTGAAAATAAGAATATCTAGTAGTTTCATGTGGTTTTCAATTGTTATATGGCTTGTGCAATAGATTTGGCATGTGGGAGGAATTTTAGAGTGATTGTTCAGATCCTTTCAACTCAATTCCATGTTTCGGCATCTTTGACAAGCTCAAAAATGGAAAAAATCATCCTATTTATTTTATCACTCCCCTTTGAAAGTGGAAATGGTCAACCTATTTAAATCTTGTATGGACAACATGAGGGGAGATGAATAAAGTGACTTTGGTGGATGATAAAACTCTTTGTCTACTTCAAATACATGTAAATAGTTAGAGGATTGGTTTCTTGGTATCTATGAATCATTGCTTAGGGTGTTAATAACTCTTTTCTTCTTGCTTAGTCCCATACCCTTTAATTTCCTTCTTTGTTTGGATTGGTCTAAGAAATTAAAGTTGTTTACATGTTTTTACAGAGAGTAACCATTCTTCTCAAATGGTTCTCAATCATGCTTACACATTTATAAGTCAAATAATGAGTAGAATTATCTTACTTTACTAGTTGAGGGCTCTATTTCTAGTCTGCAAATGTTTTCCAACATTTATAGAGGCTTGTATCCATATTTGATATTCATATCATAATTCAAGTTAATATGTTATGTTTTAATATTCTACTACATATTGATCAATCTCTTCTTTTGGAGGTTTGGTCTCAAAGACTAACATTGATGAAGAACACATTTGGAATCATAAGTACATCTAGGTATCTTGCAACTGTCACCTATAGTCAAGTGAAAAGGACTTTTGAACAAGAATGATGATGGGATAAATAATTCAAGGTGTTGAATACACTCCCAAAGTATGGGAAATAAATTTAAACTATTAAAATAGATTTAATATCGGTTGTAAAACCAATTCATAACACATTGCCTTGTATTCTATAATGAAACCTATAGATAACTTCCATAGAGGTATGAAAATGTTAAAATATAGGTATTTATCTCATTTGAGACCTTCATTAAGGTCTAATAACATGTATAAGGTCATTTTGACAACTATGAGGTCATTTTATATAGTCATGTCTGAGTTCAAGGCTTTCAAGTTGAAGAAGTTGCATAAAGAGACATGTTACCTTATTTTCTCTGAATAAGGTATTTAATCATACACAAAAGTCATATCTTGGTGGGTATCTTGAGGAATAGATAGGTCTTATGGTTTCACTCATGTATCAAATGAATAGGTGTAATGTAGTAACCTAGGATAATGATTTATTGGTCATGATAAGGTGATGCAAATAGGCTTCTACCTCAATAAAACTTTCACTACAGACTATCAGTCACCTATAGTACTTTTGAAGCCTAAGTGGTCCTATAATTCAACAATGACATAATGGTTACATAACTCAAGTCATAGTGACTAAATTTGAGTGATAAAGATGATATATGGAAATAAAATGAGTTTTAAAATAGTGATTTGACATAGGTAAGAACCTAAAGGGGCATTCTCAAAATTGTCATCTATAGCTTGACTCTAGACCTATAGGGTTGATAATGAAAAACAAGTAGTTGGAAGCTTAGTAGGCATAACTATTCACTTAGGTGGAAGTATTCCAATGATTTTAGGAAGACTAGGAGATATTAGTGAATCACTCAAGCCCTAATGAACATCTAAAGAGGCCTTTTGAACTTAACTTGATGGTCACCTACAGGTGACACTAATTACTATAATAGACAAACTAGCCTAGGCAAGTAGATGAAGTAGTTTGAGGAGGTTGGTAGAGATGTGGGATGTTTATCATGATAATACCACTCTTACATTGGTATGTTTAATTAATATGTTAATTGAAGAGGGGAAATAAAGAAAGGATAAGTCCTAACTTGTCACTCAACCTAGGTTTCTTAAAACCCTTCATAGTCATCATTCCTGGAAGTTTATTCTAAAGATTTGTGATATTAAGAACCTTAAAAAGGTGTCTAAGCTTTGTAATTTGGTATAATAGGCCATCAAGAACAAATATAACCATTCATAACCCTGATTAGGATAATCAAATAGGGGAGGTATCCTTTGTTTTATCTTAGATAGAGGACACTCCCAGATAGTCAAGTCTATAGGTTTGGAGAGTAAGTGATAAGAGATGAGATGGAAAACCTTGGATCACCTCAAAATTGTGTGGAGATTTTTTTTATCATAAAAAAATGTGAGGAGGTCCTCCAATCCTAATAAATTACACAAGGTGGTCATGGGCAACTAGAACATTATCAGGCCTATTAGGCCTAGACTAGGCCTATACCCTAATGAGATTCAATTTCATTTCTAACATCATGTTTACCATTAAATGCATGTTATGATCATTAAAAATAATTTTATGATGAATTAAAAACCTTTATTTTGTAGGAAAATAACACATAATGGTTAAATTGGCTTGAAACCATCACAAGGGCACACATAATGCAAAAACAAAGCTCTATAGATCAATTTCATCCACTCACACCTATACAGAGGGATTGCATGGTGACCTAAGGAGTTGGGGATATTTTAGTAAGGTATTTATCTCAAACTTAGTGGAATTATTTCAAATTTTCAATGTATAGTTTTTATGAACCATCCCTAAGAAGCAAAACATGTTAAAACCCTCCTAAAACCTTTTTTAGGATCTAATGGATTAGATAAGAAACAAGATGCACCTAGATGAGGTATTTTGGCCTTGGAAGTGTTTTTAACTTGTTGAATACCATTTTAGGCTCTTGTACACCTAATTGGTTTGTATTGTACTTATACTAATAAGGTATAAAATAGGGTTTTTTTTAAAGTTTATGATTGTTATGTAGGTATAGAAGAATATAAATAGCTGAGAACAATTATAGGGGGTCAATTAAGAAATATTATAACTCTTAATATCTATTTTTCACTTCATAAAAACCTATAAAAATATCTACTAAGTCATTCATTTTAGGTAGTCTTTGACATAAATTGAAGATAAAGAGACTGCCTAGCGAGAGGATGAGAATTTGGTTTTTGGACCTTTTTAAGGTCTAACACATGGTATGGGAGGTAGATATACTATATAAAAGTGTCATAACACCTATTAAATGGATTTTATTGAGAAATTGAAGGCCACTTGAGTGAAAAATGTGAAGAATGAGGCAAAGAGGGATAATGAAGTATTGTAGATGGTGGGTACAAGTGGTTAGAATATGAATACTAGTTATAGATGCATCTGATGATTATAATGTAATGTTTATAATACCCATAATATATTTAATAGGTTTAAAATCTCCATATTATAAATTTAAGCACTCAAAAGATGCCTAATCATGAAAGTAGTTTCAAGAAGGTAGTTGAAGGGTCCTTATGCCAATTTCTAGGAGTTTTTATGCTTCATATGGATAGTTTCCCAAGAATAACTTATATAAATATATTATTGACTTCATACTTCTATAATTTAATTATTTTTCATGCCTTTACATGTGGAATTATGACCCTTGAGCTTATTTTCTTCTCTCTTCTCACATGTTCTATAAATCCAAGCCATTCTAGCTCTTGAAATCCAATCCACACCTAGTATGAAAAAACCCTAATAGTTTTATATTTTAATTTTAATTTTAAATAATAATTTTAATCTGGTTTTTATCTCATAAACATATTTTCTAAGTGTGTGAAGTGGTGTGTAGTGAAAGGTCAAGTGATTAGTATCTGTCATTGCTTTTTATTTGCTATTCCATATTTGATGCAAGTTGTTCTCACTCTAACATGTCACATGAATTTTTGTAAATTTTATTGGGTCTATATTAAAGTTTAATAAGTATCATTAGTGTCTAAAAATTACCTATTCTCTAATCACCTTGATTATTTCCATGCATATCACCTCCATATTTGAAATACTAATGTTACAGAAATTCAAGATTTTTAGACTAGTGTTGTGAGTCATGTCTCTTAGTGAACATATATGGTAATATTATGGATATATTTATGGTTTATCACCCCATTATAACATATTAATTTAAATTTTACTTATATCCCGTTTCATCCATTCAAATAGTTAGTGTAGGTGATAAGCAAACAAAGAGCAATCTAGGGAGTTAGCCCTTAAACCTAGAGTTCTACCTCTACCATAGACAAACCATAGGCCTAGATGTATTATAATGTTTCTAAAATATTATATTAGGATTTAAAAACATCCTCTAGGGTGAAATATTTTTTGACAAAAAATATCACATGATAATCCTATGAAAGTTTCAATTTAGAGGCGATAACTAGTTTTAACTTGGGATCAAAACATGGTCAACAGTAACATGATAAGATAAAAGGTTATGTTAAACACATATCAACCACACATATCCATATAAAAACTATAGTTTAAAGGAATAAAACATAGTTTGATAATCATATACATAAAACATGCACATATAAAATAATGGTACTTTGCATAATCAATCAATGACATCATCTGATATAGCAAAGTATAGTATCCATAGGAAATAGTAGTCTATAAAGTATAAGCAAGGGAAAGTCATGTTTATATATATATTATGATAAATTGATAAATATATAAATATATAACCTAATAAGTGTACAAATATTCCCCTAATGCAGGCATACCCTCAATATAGCAAGGTATCCCATGGGTGTAAATAATGTCACCCACATATATGTTCATGTATCATATGTAACTTGTATATCCTACATCCCATTCATGTATACCATAAAAATATTTATGTATAAAATGGATATTTAATTCACCATGTATATGATAAATAACATCAAACAATAATTTATACTATTAAAACATGCCATGCATTGGTTCTAATTTCATATTGTAGACATAGGATTTGGTATTAGAATGGATATATTTGAATGTAAAATCATATCAAATTCCCACAATTAATAATTATTAGAGTTATAATAACTAAATATGTCTATCATATTTCCTTTTTCATTCTCAAGATTTCTATGTGTAAGTATTTCATTTTTATGAACACTATGTCCAGGTTCAAGTGTTGTCCTATTAAGTGATGACACATCACTTATTATTATATATTTCATCTTTTAGTGCTCAATATTTATAGCATGATGAATTTTGATTGTATTATATTAAAACTTGAAGGTAATACACTAATTTTGAGCATCAATGGTAGCTTGAATTTTGTCTCACCACTATTGTCTAAATGTAGCACAAAATTATTCTCTGGTATGCATCAAAAGTATCATTGTGTCCATAACCTTTGACCCAAATAAATCGATAAGGTAATATGTCCAATTGATCTACCAAAATGTATAATAATTTGTAATTAATATATTATGTGGTATAAATATTGTAGAAATTGAATGTTACATGTGTTTTTCCCCTCTCCTTGATCAACTTTTAACATTTTGTCAATAGTCAATATTGATGAACACTTTAATAATCAATGGGTCTATTCATGATGCTTATACTCTTTACATGATATATTCCTTTGTTTTTCATTTTTAGAGTCACCATTAGTGTATCTATTTTGGTTAAAACATCCCTTTTTTTATATAAAAATTAGACCTTTGTATTAATCAATTTTTTTTGTTAAAAAAAATGCTCTAATTGAACCCAATTTAATCCTCACCTTTGTAAAAATGTGGATACCTACTTAATCTCGATTGATAAAATATTTTGTAGCACCATTAATAGTTATTTTTTATGTTTTAAAACCTTTCAAAGCTATGAATTTTTATAATATATTTATCCCATTTCACTTTTAAAAATGTTTTTCATACTTAGTTTTTTTATGCTAACTATTTATGTAGAAATTTATTATGCAAGCATTTTCCCATGGTCTTAGTCTCAGAATCCTAACTGGGTTTCCTAGAGCCCTTTTGGAACATAGGTAAGCATAAATTTGATTATGAGTCACTTTTAAATTGAATTTTCCCCATTTTTATGTTTTATAGGTTCCAAAGGTGTAAGAGCTATTAGATCCTTGAGAGTCCTAAACCAATGAAGATGTGCCACATGTCCCCATTCACCCTGATGTTTCAAATTTGATAAATCCTCAAAATCTAAAACTAATAAGGAGGTGCCATGTGTACCCATGTAATTAGAGGTGTCATATTTATTAGATAAATGGAGGCCTAACCAAATGAGGAGGTGACATGTGTCCCTATGCATCAAAAGGTGATAGAGCTGTTAGAGCCTTGAAAGGCATGAATTAATGAGGAGGCACTGTATGCACATGAATAACACATGCTAAACTATACACTTTAATTCTTGAAGTTAGCATGAGAAAAAATATGTAATGATGGATGATGGGTATTCTAAATAAAATGAAACAAGGATAGACTCAAGGATGAAATAAAGATGGGATGGAAAGATTATTTTTGAAGGTTATTTATTTGATGAAAAAGAATATAGAGGGGTCATACTAAAGGGACTATGGTCTTAGATCATTTGTCTAAGGATTCAAGATGGATAAGGATAATATTTGAGATATGGTTGGAATGAAAGGCTGGAATCCCAATCTCATAATTGATATCATTTTGGAGTACACTTGATAGAATATGAGTAGACACTGTAGGGAATGGACTAGTTCTATGATGATAAAGAGGCTTAGAGATTGTCATCCAATGGTAAGCAAGATTGGTTGAAAATGTGTTAAATGTGAATATTATATTGATTGTGTTTTAAATTTGGTTTTCTATTTTTAAATGTGTAAGGATTTATATTTTGCTTGTCTTGGCAAGGTTTTGTTTAGAGGTTATTTTTGTAATTATGCACATTTTGAAAAGGTTTTTACAAGTAAAATTAAATTAAACTGCTTGCTAAAATGAAAATAAAATTTTAATTATGTAAGGAAATATGAAATTAGATTCTTTGTTTGGGTATTTTTAATGATATTTTTATCCATGCAACACTAAAAATCAGATCTAGACTAAGAGTGCAAATACTAATTTTTACCCATTTTCTAAAAGCAAGATTTTACCTATATGCAAGCTAAGTAAAACTATTTATTTTTTTGTTTTAATATTTTTAATTAAAATATTATGAAATTAAGGATTTTATAACATAAAAATGAAATTATATTATACCCAAACCCTAGGTAATATAATTTCCAAGTATTTAGAAATTCTTTTATGCATGCAAGTTAAAAACTAGTTTTTGTTGTTCTAAGTGATTACACATTTAATTAAATGATTTGATATTGAATAATGATGAAATTAAATTTATGATTTTTTGATTTCATGATATAAAAATATCATTATTATTTCATGAAAATGAATGAAATTATATTCAATATTTAAACTTTATTTTCCTTAGGGTTTTTTAGAGTTTTCTAGGTGTATATGTGTTTGTTCACTTGTGAATGTAAGATTGTTTAACATTACAATTATTTGTTTTGAAATGATAAATTATGTATTTTGTTCCTAAAATTTACCTAGTGTTTAGTTGTAAATTATGTTATTTCAAAATATCGTAATGATTTAACAATTTTGGGAATATTGGTGTATTATTCCTAATTTAGTTAAAGGGTCTGAGTAGTAAAATTAGTAAATAAATAGACAATAATTAATCCATTGATTTATGTAAATTAGTTTCAATTTATAATTTTATAAAAATATTAATAATGAGAAGAAAGAAAGACTTATCTAGAAATTGATTGATCTGACTGAGACAGAGATTGGAATTCACTATGCAAGACTGGGACACTATCACAAACTAAGATCTTAACTTTGTTTTATGATTGAACAAGAGCACCAAAACTAGATAGGAGTGACACCAGCACTATATTCTACCTCTATCACTATTATCTTGAGGATATTAACTTTTTGGGTTTTTTTCTCTATGTCTGTGTGACCCTATGTATGAAGTTTCAATAGCTAGAATTCTATAGAGCTCCTTGTCAAGTAGATTTTCTCTTCAAACCTTATGTTCCCTTATTCTTTAACCAATTTAGAGAAAGAAGGGGGGTTAGTATGTGTAATATTCATTAGACATGGATCCACACCCCTTGTGTGGGCATGCTATTTACATACCAATACTTTGAAAAGGGATCAAGCCATATGTAGTTCTCCCACTTGATGTGCTTTGTGTAATTATTTGTATGAAGATGCATGATGCTAAACTAGATGTGCTAGAGATGGATAGGGAATAGTGTAAGGATTTTCATAAGCTTGTAAGTGTGTTGGCTAGCTATATTTAGAGAATAAGGAAGATTTATTGAGTAGTCTTTCTTGTATTCTTGCTCACTTATTGATAATTGCCAACCCTTTCCAAATGATCTTTGAATGGTATTTTATAGGGATATATTGGCCATGGGTTAAATGTACTTGAATTAAGCCGATAAGGAAAATGATGTATAACTAGAATAAATTGATTATTGGGGCTAGAAATGGACTCAGACAATATCACTAAAAGTAGATAAGAATGACACTGGTGTTATAGTCCTAGTGTGGTGCTATTGTCCTAAGTATATAGGACCTGGGGGATGGATCTGTCATGGAAAGAGGGATCTAGTTCAGATGAGATCAAGTTTGGAAGGCTATGGATGACTATTAATTAGTGAAATTATGCATATGAGGGTTATGAGAGCAATCAAAAGGGACCTAAGGGTTGGGTGTCATTATCCACACTCAAGTTACCAATTTTTGCATTTTATATGATTACATTTGCCCCCCCTTTATTCTAGTGATGCAGTAAAGTGAAATATTAGGATAAAGGAAAAATAGAAAGTGTACTTAAATTTAACTATAAGGGTGAATCTCATGAAGCTGTGTGATGCTGGGTGTATAGAGAGCACATTGTGAATGATAAATCTACATGATAAAATAAAGAGTAGATCAGTTCTTACTAGATATGTTATATGTAAAATAATAATGTACAAAACTAGGTAAGAGAGAAAGAGAGAGCAAGAGAAAAAAAAATACACCTCACTAGGTATGTGAACCAATAAAAAACCTATTGTGATTCTGAGTGATATTGGGTAATGTTGGATGATGTTGTACCAAAATTAATATCATGAATAGAGCTAAGTGCCTAATTCCCTAGAAATGACTCAAGAATGCAAAGGTTGGATATTTAGATCCATCTTCACCCACTAAATGAAGCTAGGTCATCATAAATGTGTTAATTGATGTTTGGAATATGTTTCCAATCCCTCTATATAGGTGGCTCAAGAATATAAAGGCTAGCTAGTTCTTTGGCTCCATCGTTGCCCTATAAAGTGAAACTATGAACTGATACTGTTATGAAATATATGTCATATGAGATGGCTAATTAAACCCATGAATTTATTTTTATCTAATAATGTTGGCATTGATAGATGAATATATGATGGAAACAAGGCCACTCTTGGCCACTTCAAAAGATATATATTAGGCTTGTATGAAAGCCACTTTGAACTGGTGCACTAGGCTTATATGAAAGCCACTCAAGAACTTGGGAATGTGAAAGTTAAGCTTGTATGAAAGCCATTCCAAAATCATTCCAACCTCTTACATATGGAATAAGGCATGCAATTTCTAAGAATGCTTGGGTAATATTAAACTCATAAAGGAAAATAAAATAAATGTGCCATGCACATTGCCTTGAATCACTGGTGTTTAGAACATGGATTCTCATCTAGAAGTTATATCAACTACCATGTCTAAAACTAGAAGTGAGATCAATCATGTTGTGCATGATGCCCCTATATCTAAATTCTTTAAGTGAAAGTGTATTGAAAATTAATGATTTTGAACTATTATAGCTGTGTAAAACTATAGTTGAACCTACTTTTCTGTCTACTTCTAGAAAGTCTAGTTTTTCTACTATTTGGATAAGAGCATCAAAAGTGGACACTAGAGGTACCAACATTTTAGTCTAGGTTGGGTGTTATTGTCTTGGGCTAAATCTGGTAACTATTATGATATTATCACAATCTACCTAGTTTGTTTTGATGTCTATTTATTACTTTGGGTGTGTTGATTGTTGGATTTTTTACTGTTAAGAGCTCTGATATATGTGACAAAAACCATATTTGTTGCCCCTCTTTTGAGGGTAAGAATGAAGACCTTGTAATGACTATCCTCATAAGAAATATCCCTACAAGTGTGTTATGCTACAAAAATACATGGTATAAAAATTATAATCAACAAGGTATCTCAAGATATAGCATGATTTATATTGAGATATTGTTAGATCAAAAGGGGTATGCCTATATAGATATAAAAATGTAATAACATGTGCAATGTATTGAGCTAGAAATCAAAGTCTAATTATTTATTAATTATTAGTTAGAGGGATAGATCATGATTTACATCATGACATTTAAGAAAGTAAGATAAATACATGATGTGGATCATGGTATGAGAATCAATGAGAATCAAACAAGCAACAAACACACAAGGCAAGAAGCAAGAATCATATAAGGGGGGCCAAGGGACCACACAAATAAGGGACATGGGCACATGCCACTCAAACTAGAAAGTAAACATACAAGGTGTATTCAAATGTCACATACACATATAATTGAAACAAGTAAATTGGCACAAAATCCATAATCACATAGAAAAGTATAGGCAAGGGACATTGGCAAATGTCCTAAGGCACACACAAGACAGAAGTAAATGACATTGGCAAATGTCCTAAAGCACATACAAGAGACAATAAATAACTAAGAAATTCAATCATATATAGATACATAGATAAAGAAGGAAAACATGTAATAACTAAAAATACAATAACATCTAACTAATCAAAGCAAGAGGGAAAGTATGCAAGACATTTTAGTATAAGACTAGGGATATGCTAAGAAATAAACAAGTGTTATATACTAGTGAGTGTCGATAGAGTAATCTATGTAAGCTAGTAAAGACTGTACATCAACATGATAACTAGAGTGTGTGGTTTAGGAATGACATAACCTGGATGGTTTAAGCATGTAGAAGATGCCTCTAGTGGGTATGTATATCAATGTGTGTCTCAATGTAGAAGTATGATGCCCCCTCTTGGGTAGAGTGAAGCAATCAAAGAGCTAGATGTCAATACACACACTCAAAGAAGATCAAGTGAAGCATGGTAATGTAGATAAATAAAAAAATAATAACATAGAACAACAAATATAAGTCTAGCATAGTATTATAAATGTAAATCGTGGATGATGCATACAGTCAAAATATTTTTGGTGTTTTTGAATATTTAAATGTTTTTGTATTTTTTGATATATTTGAATGTTTTTGAGCTTTTGATATTTTTTTATTATTTTTGTATTTTGAAATATTATGAAATATGTACAATAAATAACATGGAGACTATTCACAAGAATTGAAAATGACTATTTACAAATAAGCAAGAAGAAACTATGTACAAGAAATTTTTAAAAATAATGTGCAATACAATGTGTGCAATGAAACGTTAGACATGGAATCTACATAGATGCATAATATTCATTATATTTTTGAGTTTTTTTCCTTCAACTTAGGATAGATGATACACTTTAGGGCTATTATTTTTGGTAATAATGTATGGACCTAGCCAATTTGGTTTAAATTGTTCTTTGGTTTCTTCTTTAACATTGACATTGCAAAAATTTTCTTTGAGAATGAGATCATTAACTTTGAATTCTATGGCATGAACTTATTTGTTATAAGATCATTATATGCATTTTTGGTATATTCTAAGATGTTCTACTTATTAAATGCATGTATGGTCTAACTGATTGAGCTGGTGTAGACACTTTTCATGATACTAGTCATTAGTGATAATACCTTTAAGGGAGACGTGAATACATAATATTTCTAATTCTAATGGTAAACCTGCTTCTATATAATAAAAAAGTGAATAAAGAGTGGTTCATGTGGGCATGTAAATACTTATGTGATATTCCCATAATGCAAAGACTAGTTGATTGTGCCAGTCATCTCCAAATTTGGTCACTATTTTGATCAAAATGTTGTTGATTTTGACAATCATATAATGTGAGCATGTCTAGTATAAACTATGTCATCAATGAGATTGAGATAGTTCAATGATAATATTGAAGCATGATTAATGGTGTGGTTTATTGATGTAGTGGGTGGAAAAAACTTTATATGCTTTGAAGTGGTGGAAGAAGGCTTATTATGAAGGTGAGTGAATTGATATGCTAGCCCTTGTGTTCTATGTTGTGTAGATGCCTTGATAGGATTGATGATTCCTTATTCATTCTTTCCAAGACCTTTTCCATGATATCCCATTTTATTGATACATTTAAGTGTGAAAAGAGAGGAATTGATAATTTATTATTTATGTTATTACGAAACTTGGAGTTTTTTGATGTGTTTCATGGTCTGAAGGTATACTATGAATAATAGGTTGTGTCGATATTTTTCCAAGATTAAAGTGTGGAATATAATTTTATGGAGTTTTAGTAACTTCATAGTATTTAAATTTTTTTTAATCTATTGGACATGTGTAAATTTAGCCTTTGTGACTAAATTTTTAATAATCATGGATTTTAGAAGGGACCGCATGCATATCATTAATCTAGGGCTGATCAAGTAATAAATTATAGTTGAGGTCATTTGGCATGACTTGGAAAGTAGTTGGCAGTGTCTTAGGCCCTAAGGTAAGAATGAGTGTTATTTGAACCATGAATTTCTATGGAATTTTTTCAAAACCTATGATGTTCATATTGGAATGGTTGAGATATTGAGGTTGTATATTAAGATGTTTAAGAAAAGAAATGTTGTAAATGTTGAGTCCAGAACCATTATCAACTAATACCCTTTTGACCCCCACATCATTAATTATTAATTGAATATATATAGGTAGATGTTGTTTAATTATTTGGCATGGGGGTAAATGATCTTTTTCAAAATAAATATTTTCTTCATTCCATTACATGGTGTTGAGGATAGATGCAACATTAGCTGGTTTGGCAGAAATGGGAATTTTAGTATTGTGAAGGGCTACATATAACACATATTTATAAACATATGATTTCTAAAGGATCTCAAGAAATGAAATTGTATCAGAATGGGTGTTAACATAAGTGATAAATCTATAGCCATGGGTATAATCAACCTACCTATCTTCTAAAACTTGGGTAATAACATGTACCACAGGATCTACTATATGCATATAGCTAGTAGTGGGTGCAAGATAAGGGATAGATGTACTAAGTTTGAAATGAGGAGGGACAGATATAACATTTAGTGTTTGATTTTGTCTAGTATAAATAGGGAGATACTCAAAATTAGCCATGGAGTTATATTCATCTAAGTAGAAATCTTGAATGTGGAATGAAATGCATGAAATGTGAGTAATGAATTATATAATAATATGTTTATAACAAGCATGGGATAGAGAGTATGAATTTTTGCATGAATGAATAATTTATTTTGACATGATTCATAACATTTATAACATGTTTAGCATGATAAAATTAAAAATTTGTCCACATGAGTGAGAGGGAGTATGAAAAATGAATATTGAAATCTTGTGCATTTTTAGCAATAAATGTTGTAATATCATCCTTTATTATGTAAAATAAGCATGAAATGCAAAGAATGAATTTTTGTACTAACATATGATAAACTTCATCATTAATGTACATGAAAGGACCAATGATGGTCTCCTTATTACTTATAATAAATGTAAGAAAAAATTGTAAATAAGTGAGATCCATTTTTTAAATTTGATTTTAGAATGTAAGGTGATATCTTATAAAGTAGTAAGACTTAGTGTATGAGAATAGGGTTTGAAATATAATTATTTGAATAGTTTAAAATGAAAATTTGAAATTAAAAGTGAAATTTTGAGTTAGATATGCAAGTAAAAAATAAAAAATTATTAGAAAATTACTAGGAAAATACTGGGACCTATTATGGGCAACTAGAGTTTAAAAGAAAATTATTTTAAAATTATTACAAAATTTTAAAATTTAATGCTAATTTATAATTTTATTATTAAGGTAAAACATTATAAAAATATAGGAAAAATAAGTAGGAAATTTACTCTAGGGTTTTATGAGCAAACAAAGTAAGTTGGGTTCACCAAATGATTTAACAATTTTAGGAATATTGGTGTATTATTCCTAATTTAGTTAAATGGTATGAGTATTAAAATCATTAAATAAATATACAATAATTAAGCTATTGATTTGTGTAATTTAATTTTAATTTAGACTTTTCTAAAAATAGTAATAAGGGGAAGAAAATAAGATTTAGCTAGAAACTAATTGATCTGATTGAGACAAAATCTAGAATTCACTATGCAATACTAGGACACTATAATAAACTAAGATCTAAACTTAATTTTTTGATTGTATAGGAGTGCTATAATTGGATAGGAGTGGCACTAACACTGTATTCAACCTCTATCATTGTTATCCTGAGGATCTGAGATTTTTGGGTTTTGTTCACTATGTCTATGTGACCCTGTCTATGAAGTTTTGGTAGTTAGAATTATATAAAGCTCCTTGTAGATAAGATTTTATATTCAAACCCTATGTTACATTATGATTTGAGAAATTTCAAGAAAGAGGGAGGGGTTATTGTGTAAATTATTCACTAGACGTGGATCCACACCCTTTATGTGGGCATGCTATCTATATACCAATACTCCAAAGAGGGATCAAGCTATATGTAGTTGTCCCACTTCATGTGATTTGTCCAATTGTGTATATGAAGATGCAGAATGCTAAAATAGATGTGCTTGAGGTGGCTATGGATTGGTGTAAGGATTTGAATAAGTTTTTAAGTCTGTTGGCTGGTTGTATGCGGAGAATAGGGAAGATTTATTGAGTAGTCTTACTTGTATTATTTCTTGATTAGTGATAATTTATAACCCTTTCCAAATGATATTTTAATGGTATTTTATAAGGATCTATTGGTCATGGGTTGAATGTACTTATGTTAATATGACAAGGAGAAAGATGGGGAACCAAATAAATTGACCATTGGGGCTAGAAATGGACTTGGACAATAGCACTGAAAGTAAACAAGAGTGGCACTGATTCTACATTCCTAGTGTGATGCTATTTTCCTAAGCATATGAGACTTAGGGGGATGGATATATAATGGAAAGAGGAATCTAGCTCAATTGAGATCAAGTTTGGTAGGCTATAGATGATTGGTAATTAGTGCAAAGGTGCCTATGAGGGTCATGAGATAAAGCAAGAGGAACCTAAAGGTTGGGTGTCATTAGTCACACTTAAGTTACTATTTTTTCTATTTTATATGACTACATGTAATATACAAATGAAAATAATCAAGATCTAATCTATTATTTTTGGTGTAGAAGAGAGGAGACAAAGAATAATTTATTTTCTTATTAATGTATTTTTAGAATAAAAACTAATATAATTAATGAACAAATAATATAAACTACTCTAATCTATTGAATAAATAAATAAAACTAAAACTAGAAACCACCAACCCGATCAAGGTGCAAACTAGTTGGAAGAAAATATTTGTTGTAGTTAAAACTATCCTCAAGTATCTAGGTCCTTAATTATTAAATAAAAATAATTATAAATATATAACAAAATGATGAAATGAAAATAATTAAATAAAGACACAATATTTGAAAATAAGAGCAACTGAATAAGGGATGGGCTGATTCATAGATAATAAATAATTGGTTACTGATTTGCATAAATTCTCCTCCCTAAAAAATCTATAAAATGCCCATGAAGATGACCAAAGGTGAAGAAAAATGTTTTACAAAAATAAAATTAGTTATTATAGTATTATGTATAGCTTTAAAATACCAATGTTGAATGCAAAATTTGGATCTAAAAACAAGCCAAAGTATATGTACTTGTAGAATAAGCATGGAGCTTGAAAGGGTGAGTTTAATTATTAGTTAGCTAAAAGTTGAACTTAGGAAGAGTTGAGAGAGATTAAAATAATATTTAGAGTGATATGGGTATTGATGAGGTGAACTAAAGTGAATAAAACCACACAAAATGCATGGAAAAAATCAACTCTTGGGATCTATTTTTGAAAATAGATCAACCATGATGAAACCAATGATATTTATAGGTGATGATTGAATAACAGTCACTTTCCATGACAAAACCCCCCTATTCCATATTGAAACCACCATATTTGATTACATAAGTAGTGAACAGTGACACTTTTATTAGTGATGATTATGAAACCAATACAACAGAAGTGTCACCAATGAGGTGATTTTATAATGGAGAGTGAAGGTTGTTTTAGACACCCCATTTTGGCCATAACCAAACTTTAGATTGATTTATACTAAACAATATTAATTAAGCCTAATAATCACTAAATGTCCCAATTTCATCTTTACATCAGACATTAGTACCTAAAATCATGTTGAGGCATCCCTATTTGGGGTATTATCATGTATGAAATAGTAACCTCTCATGGATTAATATCCAATCAAATTGAAACCTATTAAATTGATAGATTGGCCTTTGGACCCATTAAGTGGGGCACTTAAACAATTCCTAAAATGCAAAAAGCTAAGAAAAATGAATTAAACAAACAAATCCAATTAAATGCTTAAGTGAAATTTCCATGTGAAATTAGTGAATATTAATTTTATAAAAAGGAGATTTTAATAAAATTGAGGTCATGATGATGTCATGATCCTCAAAGTCAAGGAATTCAAAATATATCCATTAAAGCCTTAAATTCATAAATGTATAGCCATGCTTAATAAATTAGATCTCTATCTAATTTATCAATTGTTTGTCCCCTCGTTAACTTAACTAGGGTTAAACTAAACCTAACTATAGTTAAATTTAACCTAATTGAACTTGGGATAGAGTTAGTTGGAGAACCTATAAGTAGAAGTGACAAGGTCATTCTAGAAGAAGCTCTCAAGCCAAAGTTATAATGTTAAATTATTGAGAGGCAAAGCTTTCTTATGTAATTTATAAAGCAAAATTATTGATATATTACTACATCTTGCCAAATCCAAGCCAAACAAAGCCAAAGAGACAAGGATAAATGATGCAAGGAGCACCATTATTAAAGAATCTTTGAGCACATGATCGAGCACATTCCTCTAAGGCCAATGTGCAACTATTTCTCACAAGGAAGGTGAAGATTTTTTTTTTTCTATTCTTTTTTTTACATGCATTGCTCTCTTCCTCATTGAGTAACTAGGATTGAGGTGTTAGATTCTTTATGTATTTTTATTGATGTTTTTCATACTAAAACTTGACTAACACCTCTCTTAGATTCCTATCTAACATAATGACATGCTTAGTGGGACCACACACCCCACATGCATAATGAGAGAATCTTTGAGCCTCCTTGGAGAAAAGAATAATTCATTTTAGACTTTTTCTTGCTTTTTTTTTTTTTGTGTGTGTTTTACCTTTAATTATAAAACTACAAATTCGTTTCAGCAAAACTATGAATTCAAGAGGGAAAATAGATAAATCATCAAGTGAAACCATGAAGTCATTCTTGAGAATAATAAAAAATTATATATTTGAGGTTGAGGCCTGAAGCTATGAAATCATCAAGGCAAACTATGAATTCACCTCACAGGAATCATGGTTTTTCCTTTATTTTATTGTTAATTATGAAAAATTGTTTAGAATTTATAAAATCATTATTTATAGTTGAATTTTTTTTTCATAGTTGTGAAATTGTCTTTTTGAGTTATGAAATCATTTTTAAATGTTTCAAAATTATCTTTTAGAGTTACAAAATCGTATGTCTAAGTACGAAATCAATATCAATCTATGAAATTGCACTTCTATATTTTTTGTGTTTTTTATAGGTTCTCATAGTTGAAAAATTAGTGGGTTGAAGTGAAAAATCATGGAGATTAGTTATAAAATTACTCAATAACTATGAAATTTCACTCTATAAGTTTGTATTACATTATGCTTTTCTATGTTTTTATATGCCTAAATAATTTTGTAATTCAAAGTCACTGTGTAACTACAAAATCATTATAAAGAGCTAATTTTTATGTCTTATTGAGCTAAATTATGGGATTTTCATCTTAATTTAGGCACAAATTGATCCACTAAATTTGTTTTTAGAAAATTGAGCCAAGAAAAAGGAAGTTTAAGTGCTTTTGAATCAATTTTTCCTTTACAAAATTAATATTTCATAACAAAGGTTAAAATTCATCTACATTTGGTTAAGGTGCTTAAAAATCACGTATTTTTTTTTAATTTTATCATTTAAAAGTTTTTACAAGTGAAAACAAGGCCAATGGACCAAATTTTCAATCACATTTGAGTTTGTGCTATTAAAAAAACATACACTTTAGTTAAATATCTTAAGAGCCTTTTCACTTTTTGATTATTATTTTTTCAAAATTTATAGGTTAAATCATTTGTTGGTAGAAAACCAAAATATATTACATGTATGATCTCCCCTTGTCCCCTTTAGGAAACTTAGGTGACCAAAAGCACTTGGTTTGTTTCCTTGTTTATTTGGTATTGTTAGAAATAATGTTGTGTATGCTTTCCCCAAGCTTTGAGTGACTTGGGTGACCCATAAATGACCTCTAAAGTCTTTCCAATTTTCATATATTTATTTAATTTAATTTAACTTGATAGAAGGATTTAATCACATCCTCATAAGTTATTTAGGGGTACGTTAACCTAGGGTTTCATCTTTCATCATCATACTAACCCCACTTCATGGTATGGTATATAAATTAGAGCACATGATACTAATATTGCTAGAGGTTGAGTAACTAGCCTCTGATCCTAACAAAAACATGGTTTAGGTATTTATAAACATTGGAATTCACTAAGAAATACACATCTAAAGTCATTATGCAAAGGAATAGACATTTTCATAGTAAGTTAATGAGTATGAACCCAATTGATGTGATTTCAACCTTGTGTTAGCCACACTTGGGACAATTAGTGCATTTTAAGACATATATTTTTAGTCAACCCCACTTACTATGGAATTTATTTATAAATTTTGAGTGCTCCTTATTCTAAGTTAATGCCATGTATCAATTCTCGAGAGATAGAGGGGGGAGTAAAACATCTACCTACACATTTTATTTAATTTTTGGATTAACACTTAATTCTTCATGAACATTAGTATATCAATGGAAACTTTGGTATAAGATATGCACACCCTTGTCATTTTTAAGGATAGGATGAGCCATTAGTGCTATTTCTATTTTTTTTGGATTTGCATGTGTGTTTTGAGACTAAAATTATTATTTTTGTTTAAATTTAAAATGATTCATAACCATCACATGTTTTCACCTTAATTTAGCTTAAGAGGTGTTACTCTACCCATTTTGTGTTACACTTTTGCCTTAGAGTTTTATTCCAAAAATGTTTGTGTGTCATTGCTCAACAGGGTGTCATTATGTTTCTCATTTCATCTCAAACATTTTCCTTATATTTTTGAGTCCAAAAGCATTATCATACCATTTTATTGAAGGAGTGTTATTACATTGCTCATGTTATTCTAGAAACTTTTTCATTGTTTTACACCAAGTTCAAAATCATGTGTACCTTTGGTCTAAAATTGGTGTTTTTAAGCTATCCATTTGGTTCTAGGATGTTTTTCATTTGAAAGATCTAAGTTTATTAAACCAAGTTCAAAATTTATCTTGTGAAGTTTAGATTCAAAATCAATTGGTCTAAACCTAAGTCTTGCCTACTTTTGGCTTGGTTTTTTACCTCTTACCTTTTAGATTATGTAACTTGGATTGATTCCTTGATCAATTTAAAAACCCTTTTGCCTAGTTTTTGGAAGTGGTTTATTTTCCATGATCCTTGAGTTAATTTAAACTATGGTCTAAACTCACTTTTTAAGTATAAATTTAAACACGATTAATTTACATTGGAGCATTGCTTATCACCTGGGCTTGAATGCTTTACTCATTTATCTTATTTTGATTACTTAATATTGACTTTCCTAATTAGTTTTAGGCATGTTCCTAAAGTTATTCCTTTATACAAAGGTCAATTTTTATTAAAAATCAATGTGCCAAGATTAAATCAAGTGTTTTTAACTATTTTCCTTATAGTTAAATTAATTTCAAGTTTTCACCTTGACCTAGTTTATTTTAAAGTCTAGCATTGTGCCTTTTAACCAAAGTTCTTGCATTGCCTTAAAGTTTTTGTTGGGGGATCAAACCAACAATAGATTACAATTGTGACAGCAATAAACGCAGAATTAAATCAGATTGACAAGTAATTAGAATGATAATAGCAAGAACAAGAGATACAAGAAAACACCCTAAAAACTTGTATTAACAAACTCTTCACAAAAGGAATACAATTGAAGAAAGCTTCTTTCTTCCACACCTCTCCTAGATGTATAGATCTCTCAATAGATCTCTATTCCTCAAGAGCTATCTCTCTCAAGAACAATCAACTCCAACAAGCCTGGATTGATTCAATTATGTACTGTTCTTCTACAATTACAATGAATTCTTCTACAATTCAACTACTAAGCTAGGAAGATCTAATTCTTCATATAGAATTAGGAGACTTGAGCATGTACTTCCAACAAATAGTTAAACCACTTAAACAAGGGCTCTAAAATAGTAATGCTAATAATAGAGATGCAAGCTTGAGTCTCCAACTCAAACTTATCATGCAAACACTCACTTCTGTCTACGGAAATAACTTTCTGGACACGCAGGTAACCGATGTCGGTTCCTGCTGCTTGTCTGTGACCATCGTCGGCCAATTCTCTGCTGACGTCAGTGTCTCTGTAACTGCCTGTGACCGATGTCGGTCGCTCCTAACCGACGCTGGTATCTGTGTAGACCCAAACCTGATAATGAATGCTCCTTGGTGAAGTTTTTAGCTCCACACCCTAACAATCTCCCACTTGGAGATAAACAGTTGCACCAGTACCTGTACAACAACATCTTCTAGCTCTACCATATTCAACTCAATCATGAAGACCAATAGAAGTTGAATGAAGATTCAACTTCTCCTTTGTAACCAGCTTGGTTAACATATCAGCAGGATTCCTATCTGTATGGATCTTCTCTAGCTTCAACTCACCATCTTCCAATACCTGTCGTATGAAGTGATACCTTAGCTGTATGTGCTTTGTTCTTGAATGAAAGGCTGAATTCTTAGCCAAATAGATTGCACTCTGACTGTCACTATACAATCTGCAACTCTCATGCTCCCTACCAAGCTCATCCATGAACCGTGTCATCCATATCATTTCCTTGCTAGCTTCTGTGGCTGCAATATACTCTACTTCTGTAGTTGACAAGGCAACAACCTTCTGCAACTTAGATATCCAGCTAACCGCCGTTCCACCTATAGTAAATACATAACCTGTAGTGCTCCTCTTGCCATCCAAATCACCTACCATATCTGAATCTACATAGCCATGTAGAGAAGTATCTGAACCTCCATAGCACAAGTGCCTACTGCTGGTTCCTTTCAGATATCTAAGGATCCACTGAACTGCTTTCCAATGTTCCTTACCTGGATTGGCCATATACTTACTTACAACTCCCACTTCTTGGGCAATATCCGGTCTAGTACACACCATTGCATACATCAAACTCCCTACTGCAAAAGAATATGGAACCTTACTCATGTACTCTACCTCATCATATGAATTAGGACATTGTTCTTTACTCAACTTAAAATGTCCAGCCAAAGGTGTGCTTACCGGTTTAGCATCCTGCATATTGAACCATTTTAACACCTTGTCCACATAATCTTCTTGAGACAATATCAACCTATGATTTTTCCTATCCCTCTTAATGCTCATGCCAAGGATTTTTTTTGCTGCTCCCAAATCCTTCATAGCAAACATTTGAGCTAATTTTACCTTAAGCTCTGAGATATCCTGCATGTGAGACCCTGCAACCAGCATGTCATCTACATACAACAATAGAATAATATATCTACCATTATCAAATCTCTTGAAATACACACAATGGTCTGATTGACACCTACTGTAGCCATGCTCAGTCATAAACCTGTCAAATTTTAAATACCATTGCCTAGGAGCTTGCTTGAGGCCATACAAGCTTTTCTTCAACCTGCACACAAAATTCTCCTTACCCTTGACCTCAAATCCTTCTGGTTGTTCCATATATATTTCCTCATCCAAATCTCCATGAAGAAATGCTGTCTTAACATCTAGCTACTCAAGATGCAAATCCTCAAAAGCAACCAAAGACAATACAACCCTTATTGAAGTCATTTTAACAACAGGAGAAAAAATCTCACCAAAGTCAATACCTGGCTTTTGTGCAAATCCTTTTACCACTAATCTGGCCTTGTATCTCATCTGTCCATTCTCACCTTCCTTCAACCTGTAGGTCCATCTGTTCTTAAGTGTTCTCTTACCAGCTGGCAATTCAACCAAATCCCATGTTTGGTTCTCTCTTAAGGACTCCAACTCCTCAACCATGCCATGCTCCCACTCACTCTTGGACTCCACCTATATTACTTCTTTAAAACTCTCTAGTTCTCCACCATCAGTTAGCAATAAATAAAATAAAGAAGGAGAATATCTAATTGGAGGCTTACTCACCCTTTCTGACCTCCTGATGGGTGTCTGAGACTCATCCACAACACGCTGTCCACCCAAATTCTCTGACAGTGACCGACCTCGGTCACCTGAAGACCTATTACTGGCTGACATCAGTTTTGTCTGACCGACCTCGGTACCTGTACGGTCGACGTCGGTACCTGTACGGCCGACGTCGGTCTCTGTATGGCCGACGCTAGTTTTTATCCTATCGATGCCGGTTCCTAACCTGCCGATGTCAGTCTCTGTGTTTTCCTGTAAGTGATTATTTCTTTTTCCCACGAGCTCATCTTGGAATTTTACCTCATCCAATTCACCATTGCTCTACTCAAATTGATTCAACTTCCTTAGCTGATCACAATACATCACTCTTTCATTGAAAACAACATCACGGCTCCTGATTACCTTGTTAGTTTCTAGATTCCACAATCTGTAACCAAAATCATCTGAGCCATAGCCAATAAACGTGCATCTCATAGACTTAGCATCAAGCTTCTTTCTATTTTCCTTATCTATATGCACAAAGGCTTCACAACCAAAAACTTTGAGATATGAGAGATCAACCTTTTTACCTATCCATGCCTCTTCTGGAATACCACCATCCAGAGCTGTAGAGGGTCCTCTATTAATCAGGTACACTGCAGTGTCAACAGCTTGTGCCCAAAATTGTAAGGGCAAACCGGCATGTAATCTCATACATCTTGCACGCTCCATTATTGTCCTGTTCATTCTTTTAGCAACTCCATTCTGCTGAGGTGTCCTTGGAACCGTCCTTTGCCTACGGATTCCATGCATGTAACAATAATCTCTGAACTTATGACTGTAGAACTCACCACCATTGTCTGATCTCAGGCACTTTAATCTTTTACCTGTTTCATTCTCAACCATAGCTTTCCAAACTTTAAAAGTATCAAATACATCAGATTTCTGTCTAATACAATAGATCCATACCTTCCTTGTGGCATCATCTATGAAAGATATATAGTACTGTGATCCTCTAATGGAAGCAACCTGAGCTAGTCCCCACACGTCTGTGTGAACAAGCTCCAACTTATGCCTCTTCTTAGTAGACCCAGTTTTGAGAAAACTAACCCTTTTCTATTTTCCAAATACACAGTGCTCACAAAACTCTAGATCTATGCCTTTTAAATCTGAAAGCATACCTTTAGACTTAAGAATTGACATCCCCTTCTCACTCATGTGGCCAAGCCTTGAGTGCCACAATTTAGCATCCACATCTGAAGTAGATAATACAGAAGGAGATTTGTTAGTAACACAATTACACAAATAGAGAGTACCTTCTCTCCTACCTCTAGCCATAACAAGTGCACCCTTGGTCACCTTCCAAGATTCTGCTGTGAGAGTTACTGTACAACCCTCATCCCCTAACTTTTTTGCAGAAATCAAATTTCTCTTCAAGCTAGGAACATGCATCACATCTCTCAACACCCATGTGTTGCTATTCTACATCTTCAACTACACTTTACCTTTGCCAATTATTTTACAGGGCTCATCATCCCCTAGATACACTATTCCAAAATCTCCATGGATATAGTCACTGAAATATTCCCTGTTAGGAGTAGCATGAAAAGATGCACCAGAATCTAATACCCAAGATTCTATATTATTATGCAGAGAGAAAATTAAAGCATCCTGTGCAATACCTGCAATCTTGACTTCTTCCTTTCCTTCATGTTGGTTGTCCTCCTTAGGCTTTGACCAATAATCTCTGCTTATGTGCCCCATCTTTCCACAATTCCAGCATTGTGGCCTTCTGCCATTTTTGGATTTAGATCTGCCTTTCCCCTTTGATTTGGATCTTGCTCTGCCTTTCTTGCTCTTCTCTTTCTGCCTTCCCCTGCTCTCAAAACTTAAAGCGTTCCTGGATGCCTCTTCTATGCTTTTCCTGCGTATTTCCTCATTCAAGATAACACTAACAACATCCTCTACTTTCAAAATATTTGATGCAGATGCAGTATTACTTACTGCCATTACTAAGCCATGCCAGCTTTCAGGCAAAGAACATAATATCAAAAGAGCTTTTATCTCATCATCAAACACTATATTCACTGAACTTAATTGATTCACAATACCATTGAAATCATTCAGATGAGTAGAAACAGATCCACCTTCATTCATATGCAACTTAAATAACTGCTTCATAAGATATACCTTATTGGACGCTGAGGGTTTTTCATACAAATTTGCTAACGTAGTCATCAACTCTACCGTAGACTTTGCCTATGATAAATTGGATATCACAGTGGAAGCTAGACTCAGTCTTATAGAACCCAGAGCCTTTCTGTCAAGAACTTCCCATTCTTCATCCTCCATGTCTTTGGGCTTCTTTGCAATACCTCCTAACGGTAAGTAGAGATCTTTCTAATACAGATAGTCCTCTATCTACATTCTCCAGTGTTGGTATTTTTTGCCATTGAACTTTTCCATTCTTAATTTACTTTCATCTGCCATTGCTTCTCCCACTCAAATAGAAATCCCTGCAGAAACTCCTGTGAGAACCTATAATCAATACACACTACACAGATCTGAACCACCTGTTAGTGAACCTAAACTTTGATACCAATTATCAAGCTCTAAACCTGTAACCAAGGCTCTGATACCACTTGTTGGTGGATCAAACCAACAATAGATTACAATTGTGACAACAATAAATGCAGAATTAAATCAGATTGACAAGTAATTAGAATGATAATAGCAAGAACAAGAGATACAAGAAAACACCCTGAAAACTTGTATTAACAAACTCTTTACAAAAGGAATACAATTGAAGAAAGCTTCTTTCTTCCACACCTCTCCTAGATGTATAGATCTCTCAATAGATCTCTATTCCTCAAGAGCTATCTCTCTCAAGAATAATCAACTCCAACAAGCCTGGATTGATTCAATTTTGTACTGTTCTACAATTACAATGAATTCTTCTACAATTCAATTACTAAGCTAGGAAGATCTAATTCTTCATATAGAATTAGGAGACTTGAGCATGTACTTCCAACAAATAGTTAAAGCACTTAAACAAGGGCTCTAAAAATAGTAATGCTAATAATAGAGATGCAAGCTTGAGTCTCCAACTCAAACTTATCATGCAAACACTCGCTTCTGTCCACGAAAATAGCTTTCTGGACACGCAGGTAATCGATGTCGATTCCTGCTGCTTGTCTGTGACCGTTGTCGGCCGATTCTCTGCTGACATCGGCGTCTCTACAACTGCCTGTGACTGATGTCGGTCGCTCCTGACCGACGCCGGTGTCTGTGTAGACCCGAACCTGATAATGAATGCTCCTTGGTGAAGTTTTTAGCTCCACACCCTAACAGTTTTAGATCTAGTTCATGCCTTTTTAAGTCTAGCTTTGTGCCTTTTGACCAAATATCTAGCACTTTTCATTTTAGACCTAGATTATATGTGTTCAAAATAATTTACCATGACCAGGATTCAAATTTACCTTTCATTTGACCATTTGTGTGAAAGACCTTAGAGTATTGGAGATATTTGAGACAAAATTTATGATGATATTTTTTGAGAATCTATATATTATAGGACAAGTTTAAACCATTTGTAATAATAGATAAAGTTTTCCATCTAGACCGAGTTTTAAGACATTTGTAAACATTGGCCAATATTTTTAAACTATGTTGCAAGTGTTGTTTTAACTTTAGACCATTTTATTCATGACATGTTAATTTTAAGTTTGGATAGGCCTTGCTAAAAATGTAATAAGACCATTCAAAAAATATATTATGAAATCATAGTCATAAATAATCCCTTTATTAAAGACCCATAGGAGTTTGACATAGTTTTTGAGATGGATCCATATCCCTCTCACACTAACTACATAATATGTGGAACAAGGGAAAGATACATTAACATAATACCTAGTTATCACACCTCTTTATCTAGGTTAGGAGAAAGAATAGACAACTAAATACATGCTAATGTACCATCTATTATCAAACAAATCCAACAACATACTATGTTACCACAATGACAAGCTATGAACCTAACTTGTTCGATCGTCCCTTTATTGAGAATAGGGATGATATTTTGATTAGGGCCATGGAGGTAGGAGCTAAGTTTTTATCATACTTTCCTCATGAAAGTCTACCTAGTCTAGTTAGAGTGCCTAGTAATTCACCTCAAATCAAAACCATTGAATAGACTATTACTAGTTACCATCAACAACTCATGCCAATGCCAAACCAAGATTTGAATGTGCTTACAAAGGGAAAAGGCCCCATGGTGGACTAATTAACACAAATAAAATAATCATATTAGAACTATCTTAATCTAGCATGGAATTTCAATGTTATGGACATATCAAACACTTTGATTGTAGAGCTTACTCCCTTAGTAGGAGATCTAGTCGATTCGTTAGATCATAACAATCTGAGTGTGGACCCATTTTCCCAAATTACTCTAGTAGGCTACATGTTCAATGTCATGATCACTAAGAAAGTGACTATGTCTCCTACTCATGACCATGTACCAAATGTAGTGGATAACATGTAAGTGCATCCCAATATAGACCAAGGTGGGTTAAATACACCCAAAAATATTTTACAGTAACAAGTGACTCTTAAAAATATTGTGAGTGGTTCACAATAATAGGGGGTAGGAATGCCTATTTCCCAACCATAATAGGTACCACCCAAACCAATGTACACATGGTGAGTTCATTGTAGATTTTGTTTAATAAAAAACATGTTTTTATTGGTCAAAAATAAATACTAAAAACCCAACAAGCATCCAATTCACAACAGGTGTTTGTTCAACAAAGAAGTCCCAACTTAATGTAAATATGTATTAGGCAATAGTTAATTTTTACCCAATGTGTGATAGAAATTCAAAGCTAGGGATTTAATCAACAATAAGTACTACTCATACATCCATGTTTGACTAGTTGGTAGTAATTTCCTACTCAAACTCAATAGATACAAAACCTTCCATAATGCCATATATTTCCATCACAAACCCAATTCCCTCTAACTTAGAGACATATTTTGTATCCAAATTAGAATATTTACCAACACCAAATGTAGTATCAACAACCTAACTCAATACACGAATGCATATTCCTTGTCTATTGGTCCATTAAATCAACATTCCATAATAGTACATTCCCCCACTATACCTTGGTCAATGTAATCCACCTTTGATCACCCAACCATAACCAAAACTAACTATTCCATAAGGTTTCTTGTCCTAAGAAATAGAATAGATGAAGGATGAAATTACATCCATTCAGATGGGAAAACAAATTAATAAGTTTGCATTAGATGATGTGTGTAAATATCCATTTAGCATGGGGTATATCCAAATACCATTTCGTCTAGGTTATGAGCCACTAAAACTTGACAAATACAAGGGTAAAGAAGACCCTAGGGAGAACTTAAAATAATTTTTTGCTTCTTTCCAACTAGTGGCCTATAGTGACATCTACCTTCTTATTATTTTTACTCAAAGTTTAGATAGATAGGCTTTGGAGTGGCTTTTTAATATATCAAAGAACTTGGTATTTGAGTTTGATGATATTTCAAATAAGTTTGTACAACATTTTTCCTAAAATCTTGAGCATGAGATTTGGGTAGTTTATTTGAGTTAGGCCAAGTAGAAATTTGGTGAGAACTTTGCAAGTTACTTAAAAATTATGAATAACAATTACTAGTCACTTCACCCATAATCTACCAAAAAAGCAATTTGTAGTTGTGTTTACCAAAAAATTACCCAGTGAAATATCTTATCACTTGGACCTTTAGTGCGCTCACACATTCAAATAGATCATTGATAAAGGTATAAAAATTAAAAAATACCTCATTAATAAAGGTATTATTAAGTTATCTTCTTTTAAAAAACTAAAACTAGAGCCAAAACCTAAATTCAAGCTCAAGTCAGAGCCTTAGCCTAGTCTAAACTTAAGCATATATACCCGCTCAGGATAATAATTATGAAAAACCTATGTCATACAATTGTAACAAGAATGTTATTTTTAATGGAGTCACTGAGTCATGTCATGTTCAAATGGTACAAATAGTGTCTATTATGTCCTTAAACCTTAACCTATAGTGCATCTAGGGATATGTGTGACCGACGTGTGGCTTACACATCTTCATATTAGCTTATTGCATTTCTTCATGTTCTTAGTATAGTCAACCTATGGAATAACCATGAATAAGTAGACTATATATAAAATGTAATGGTTAGTCTTTTATCATTTATCATGAAGTCTATTCTTATTTCATTATTTTGGAGGTTGACCCCTTAAAGTGACTCAGTCATAATATTCAAGTATTATATTATTTCACTAATTATTTTTGTGGATCTACTTATTCTAATCTTAATTATGGCATATATAATTCTACTTTTATGAATCATATAAGTAATTTCCTTACAATTTGTATTAGATCTTTGATTTGGGAAGTTTTTTCTTTGGTGGTACCATCCTAAGCACCAAAAGGTGACAAAATCATAACTTATGATCTAGGAGGAATTGAATTTTTTCATCACTTTAGTTTTGATCATGATTTTTTTACAAAAAAAGATAAAATAGTCTATAAATTTTTTTACCTTGTGTAAATTAGCAGTATTTGGATTAGTCTCTATGAGATGATCATAATGGTATATTCTATTGGTACACTTTTTTGGGTCAAAAAATTTCACCCTTGTACACAATAACAGTAGTTAGATTCATCTTGATGAGATGATCATAATGGTGTATTCCACCAAGACATTTTTTTGGGGGATAAAACCCTTCCAAGGTTTGTGCATGGTTGGTACAAATACTCAAAGATGTTGGAAAGGGCAAGAAACTCCAAAAATCCTCACAAGGACAACATGTAATTTAAAACTTTTGATCCATTTATTTTAGAGGTAGTTCAGTAACTTAAGTCAGAGTTGCAAGGCATGGTGATAAAGATGATTTTGATATGGTTTAAAGGGAAATTATAGGTTTGAGAGGGGATTTGGATAGTGTGAAATATAAATTACAATAAATATCTAGGTAATTGGCTAACTTGTCAGCTTAGCCACTATAAAATAATCCTCCACTACTTAAGTTTGGTTCTCTTACTCCAAAAAATACCAATTCCAATTCTAGCCCTAATTTAATGTTTCCAAAAGTGGACCTATGCAAGTTTGATGGTAATTATCCACTCATTTAGCTCACTCAAATTGAAAATTTATTTGATCTACATTAGATTCCATGTTTGTAAAAAGTGTTTATGGATTCTCTCTATTTGGAACTTGAGCCCTTCATTTGGTATCATTAGTTGTGTGGTCAAAATAAAAAAAGGGTTTCCCAATTTCATGGTCAATATTTTTTGAGGAGTTAAAGCTATAATATCACAATAATGTCTCTAAAAATTACTTCAACCAACTAGACAATTTGTGCTAAACTAGGATTATCAAGGACTACAATCATCAATTTTAGAATCTCTCTTGATGTGTGGTAGACATTACTGAGGAAAATCTGACTGACCTATTTTTGGGTAGCCTCAAAGATAACATCTAATTGGATATTTGCATTTTTCATCCTAGTGTTATATCTAAAGCCATACCAAAAGAATGCATGGTTCAAGAAAAAGAGACGATCAGATGAATACCTTTCATGAATGTTTATGAATGCACCTTTCTAGAACCATCATTTCATTAGCCTACCAAATTGACACCTCAGCAAGTGGAAGAAAAATGTGAAAAAGGTTTATGTTTTAGTTATGATATTAAATATATAAAAGGGCATTGATGTGATGGAAATAAGTTTTATATTGATGATGAAAATGATGAGGAAGATGAAGAGGATTAATTGGGAGGGTTATAAGAACCTAAGGATGAATCTAAAGATTATCAACCTACTATTGATTATCATGCACTTTCAAAAACTAGTATTCCTCAAACTCTTAAGGTGGCGGGTTTATTTAAGAAATAGAAGGTGACTGTGTTAATTAACTATGGGAATACACCTAACTTCATCACTAGTACGTTAGTTACTTGTTTTAATTGTTTCATTTACCTAACTCCAAAATTTTAGGTCATGATTGTAGATGGTGGTATGATTAACTATTCTAAAAAATTCCATAGTATTAAGCTTTCTATGAGAGACTATTTTTTAGATTATCCTATGTTTGATAATTCCCATAAGAGGATATGACAATGTTTTGGGAGTATAATGGCTCACCACTTTGGGCACTATTGAGATGAATTTACAAGAATTATTCATGAGGTTCTATTCAAAAAGAAGGACTTCCAAATTACATAAATTATGAGCTAAATCTCCATAACTTGTTAGTTCCCACCAAATGACAAAGATTCTCAAAAAATGTACATAAAGTTTTGTGGCACGCTCATTTTCCATGAAGGTTCAACCAACCAAGGATTTTACATATCTTAATTTTCAAAAGGTGTTGGATGACCATTATGTTGTTTTTGGTGACATGCCAAAAGGACTTCCTCCAAGTTGTGCACATGATCATGCCATTAGACTCATTCCAAGAAGTACACCACCTAATATATTACCCTATGGGTACCCCTATGCCCAAAAGAGTGAAATTGAAAATATGGTACAAGAGATGTTAGAGGTGTATACACATAATATTTTAAATATTTATAAAATACTAATGCTTTACATCTTGCAGGAACCCATCGAGACTCAATCTCTATGAGTTCACATCCTAAGGGGTGCACTGAGAAAGGGGTTGGTAGACCATTGGTACTTCTCATGATTTTTGTCCCCTTTTCCACTGATTACTAATCCAACCAACTCCCACAAAACATTCCCTAAGTTATTATACCTCTTTTTCTTACTAAATATTTTCCCACTTTCCATCCTTATTTTCCTCACCTTATGCCCCTTTTGATATTCAGTTATACAAGGTTGACTGGGTCAACCTTGTACAATTTTAAGTGAAATTCATTTAGGGTCTAGGTCAGCTCTTGGTTGACTTAGCCTATAACCTAGTGAATTTTTATCCTTAATTATACAAGGTTAATTGGGTCAACCCCATTAGCCAAAAATCAAGAAGGTATTAGGGTTAAATCCTCCTATATATACAAGATCATTTCATCATTATTTACACAATGAAAAGAGTTATTATTCTTGTGTGCTGCTTTACAATCTGCTCTTCCAACATTCTACTTGAGGAGTCTTAATTTAAGGTTTCTACTTGGAGAATCTAGTCTTTTGGAGAAGTATTAGATTCTTTGGAATTTATTAATGATCCTTACAAAATAACAAAAACCTCTTATGAATCCCATTTGGCCAAGGGAAAGATCGAGTCTTGATGGGTTCATCATTTAGGTAAGTATTCTCTAACATTGATCCTCTCTTTAGTAGATAGAAGTAGCATAAGTATTGGCTTTGAATAATATTAATCTTCTCTTTCCATGTATTAGGATTTTACTCATACATAGCTTAATTGATATTCTCCTATGTATGTTTGTTTTGTTTACTAACACGCATATTGTATCACAAGCTTTGGTGAGTACTAGATTAGATTTATTTACTTTACTTGTTATTAGTTTAGTGAATATAAAACATATGAATACCTTAGGTTTATTGCATGATTTTGACTGATTAGAGGCTCTTGAACCCTCCTTAACATAATTTTTTATGGTATGAGATCCCTTAATTGGGTTTAGTGGATCCCCATATTTGTCATGTTCTCGATTATCTAATGTGTCCCCAATCAAAAGTGTATGGTATGATCTATCTTCTTCAAGTTAGGATTGATTTATAAACATAATGCATTTTTGATTTCATACATTTTGGTGAACCTGATGTGAATCTAACCCTTGCAATTTTTATCTCACATTTTTCATTATTTTATCATTTTATTTTTTATATTTGTGATACTGGGTCGACCATGTCGGTATAATTGTAACTACTATATGTAGGTTTAACACACAGTCACATCAATATAACTATTATATTGTGTAGGTTTTTCATTAGGTACAAGATACTAGGTTGACTCTATCAACATAGTACACTTTTAGACTTCCAAATAAAGCTATTAGACTGACTCTATTAATAAAGTACACTTTCAAACTTCTAGATCAGGCTACTAGGTTAACTCTATTGACATATTACAATTTTAGCCTTCTAGCTTAGGCTACTAGATTGATCCTATCAACTCTATAATTTTTCAAACTTCTAAAAAACATATGAGGTTGACCCTATCAACATAGTACATTTTATAGGTTTCAAAAATTAGTCAACTATAGAATTAGTTCGACCCAGTTGATCTAGTTGCCAAAATTTACAAGTATAAATTAGGGTACTTCAATAAAAATCTCCTTTTTCTTTGCATCCTTCAACCCATCAAGGTTTCTTTATCTCCTTCTCTATCATTTATATTATTCATTATATTTCTTTTTTTCATAGTTTATAGTCTTTAAAACTTCCCTTGTATAGTCATCTAGGTCAACCCTATCAATGTAGTTCTGTATTTTATCTTCTATCTAGGAAAATAGGTCAACACTATTGATGTAGTTCTTTTTTAGACCCTTGCTTCTATAGAATATTAGAGACACTATCAACTCTATTCTATAATCTCTACATACACTATCATCTAAAATGACACTATACTATGTTTCAAAGTCATAATTAACACTTATATGGTAGTTATTTTTCTCACACTTTCATTTTTTATTACTTGCATGCTTAACATAGATCACATAGTCTAATTAGGTAGTTTTTAAATATACCATTTAATTTAACTATTTTTATGTTTTATGCAAACACTAGCAAATCACATAATCTTAAAGTGTATTTTAACAATTGTCTACCTAGGGCCTACCTACTTAGATTTGATCACCAAAGGGGAAACTATCTTGGTTTTTTATCCAAGTATAAACATATGGTTAATGGTATATATTGGCAAAACACCTAATATCCTTATCTCTATGGTGTGTCAAGTGAGGTGGTAGGCCCCAATACCAAGCTAGTACCATTTCTAATACAGATCCCTTTCATCCCAAACATCTTGAAACCATCTATAGATTACTTTCTAATTCATATATTACAACCAAATCTCTATCACATGTAAAATTATATTCTAATAATCTAACAATTAGGATGACCACTTAGTTAGCTTTTACTTTTCAAATTTGATTGCTTGCTCTATGCTTAATTATATGTTGTATTATAAAAACTTTCAATGGCCAATGTTGGTGCAAGATTTTGTGTTGTGTGCCTCAATTGGATCAATCTCATTGATATAATTTATTATGTGTTTTCTTTCCTTTCTTTCTTTCAAATAAGTACTTGTAAAAATTTCCCTATTTTAGTACACAGTCAATCTACTCGACAGAATCTCTTATAAACTATCTATTTTTATTACTTGTGGCACTAGGTTGACCTTGTCGACATAATACTCTTTTGTGTCCTTCAAGATATAGAACTAGGTTGATCCTATCAAATATGTATTTTTTCTTACCTATTTTTTCCCCAGGTTATGGAACTAGGTCGACCTAGTTGACTCTGCATTCCTATTTTCTTAACTTTTAGCCCCTATTTTCTGTACTAAGTCGACCCAAGTGACTTTGTACTCTTTCTACATTCCCTTTTTTTGACTCAGTTATCTCTTTCTCTTCCTTAGCATTTTATTCGTTTCTCTCATGTCATCATGAAATACCCTATTATAATTTTATCAAGAAACCTAAATCCATTTAAATATTATATGGGATATTCATTCCTCCCTCTCTTTTCTTCCCAAGAGAACCATCACTCTTGGGTCACCTCTTTCACTCCTTCATCTATGGCTTGTCACATATTTCAAATCATACATCAAGATTAAGTTGATGGATCTGACCCTTTCTATACCTATCAAAGCACTTCCCATTTTCAAAACCTTTAAAATAATGTGGCAAAAATTAACAAAAGTTTAATCAATAATCCTACTAATAATCCTCCTCCTAATACCAATTCATGGAATGCTCCTACCAATACCAACCCACCTATTGATACAACTCAACTCTTTACACAAATCATACATCAAATAAACATAGTGAAAACTTTTAAAACCTCTAAAATTATGAAACTTGAACATCATTTGATTAATATGGCTAATCAACCTCTCACATCCATCCTCAATATAATCCCAATTACAATCCTTCACCTCTTAGAGATGCCTCACATAATGTTATTCCTCAACCTATAATGATTAAGAAGATGCTTAAAAATATTTAAAATGAGCCTTTAATTCCCTTCATTATGTCCATTGATATTGGTAACATATATCTAACTACAAGTATGATGAGTGTAAAGATGCTACCTCATTTATCAAATCCTTTGGTAACCTTTATAAAGAGTGGATCCAAACTAATACCTTTGCCACAACTAAAATCTTAGTCAAAACCTTCACTGGAGATGTATTAGAATGGTACATCCAACTTACCCAATATTATATTTGGTAACTTAAAGATTTGGTCAATCTTTTAGTTAAATATTTTCAACACAATGATCTTTCCAAACATTGTCTTAGCCACTTCATCAATACTAAGCAATCTCCCACTAAATCAGATCATGACTTTATCAAAAGATGGAAATATTTGGCCCATAAAACCAACCATAACATGACTGATGATAAATTATTTAAACTCTTTATAACTACTTTGAATCTTTCACTTCAATATAAGGCTCAAAAATTTTCTCCCCAAACCCTTAATGAAGCTCTTGACCAAGCTAAATGTCAAAAATTTCTCATGAAGCCATTTGAACCCAATCTTAAACTTCTTAAAAGATATTTTCAAACATCTACTAATACTACCACTGGTAATACTCCACAAACCAAACCAGGTGTTCCCAAAGTCAACATTCCTTCATCTTCTTGTGTACCACTTTAGCTATAGAAAATGAAACAATTATTACCTCCTTCTAAACCTTTCACTTATTCTAACAAGCCTCCAAAGTGGTATGACCCTAATCAATTTTATTGGTTCTATGAACATATTGGTCACTCCCATGAATATTGTAGAGGGATTACTAAATTTATTGTCTCATATATGCTTAGTTATTCATTTAATCATGAATCTATGATCAATATTCATCATCAAGAGTACATTATTACTACTTAAAAATGATAGATTTCTAAAGCATCTACCTCAATTAATCAAAAATATTTTTATTTAAATAATAGTCAACAAACTACCAAGGATGTTTGTGCCATGTATGCCGATTATGACCAATATTATAAAAATTATCAATATTTTAACACTTATAAGGTCAATTATCATTTCAACCTAGCCCATAAAGATCATGTTACCAAACCTAAAAATCCATCTTTATAAGAGCAAATTCTCAAAGATACTACCGCCACTAATCTAGCTTTGGAAGATACTAAGGAACAACTTCCTCTTTATGAACCTTCAACCACTTCTATTCCTTCAAAATATCCATTACCTCCTCAACATCATGTTGGTTCTTCTTCTAAACCTGATTGGAACTTTCTTGAATAACTTAACTCTCTGCCTTGTAAAATTCCACTTATGGAGTTGGTTTGTACTTCCCCCTATCATCGTAAGTTCCTCATGTGTAAATTACAAAAATTAAAGACCCATCCTCTATAGATGAAGAACCATCTTGTATTGAACCTCAAACTACCAACATACATACTATTGAAACCATGTGTCCTTGTTTTAAGCCTTGTATTAAATTTATTGAGGAGGACATGATCAATGATGAAATTCTTTTTCATGTTGATGATCTACCACTTTTCATTAAAATAATCATTAATACCACCCTTATCTTTAAATTTCTAGTTGATGAAGGCTCTGGTATTAATGTGACATCTTTATGGCTCATCCAACAACTTGGTTATAACAAAGATCATCTCAAGCAAACCTATATTACCTATCATGGTTTTGATAAGACTAATTAAAAGCCACTTGGTTTTATTTGTCTTCCACTAACAATCAGACCTAATATCATTTAAACTAAGCTTATGGTCTTTGACTTAACCTTATCTTATAATATACTCCTTAGTTGCCCATGGACTCATAGAACGAGGGCCATTACTTCTTTCGATATCCAATGCATCAAATTTTTACATAACAAAAAATGGTATAAAAATAAATTTGATCCCAACCCTTAGATTATTTAAATTCCTAATCCCAAATATCAATACCATATTCCTACCATTCCTAAGATCAATAGTGCTCCTTTACTTGAGTTCATCAATGTCAATCTTGATTTACAAGTTACTCTTACCGATTTAGATGATGATGAACCTAATGATTTTCACATAATTGTAATATTACTAAGCTACATCCCTACATTTATACGTGGATTCCTCCTTCCTTATTACCTCAAAACTATATTATTCTTCTTGTTGATGAGATCACTAAATTTCCCCCTTTATGCAGTGATCATGAGCCTTCTTTACATTAAGATGCCTTCACTTAAAATGACTTTAGAGTGGCCAAATTATTCAACATCCTCTCACCATGTCTCCATGTACATTTAGTAATATTATAATTTACCCTTCTAAAACTCATCTTGACTCTCAAGCATGTACAATTTATCTAGCATATGATGATAATTATATTATGTCCCAAGCTCAATCTCGAGACTTGGATTTTCAACATTACCAAAAAACTTAGTTCAAATTAGTGCTTTTAACTGGGATGTTCAAACCATTTCTACAGATTGTGACTTAGATCCCAAAGGTCATGTACCTCCTGCTAATTATCTAATTTGTAATATTCCTTGAGTGGTAAAGAAAATTATACCTTTCAAACTTATATAAATTCCTACAGCTTCTTTAGCACCTATATATCCCATCATTGCACTTAATCTTCCCCCCATTAATGAAACTAATGATAAACCAATTCCTTCTGATCCATATACTTCTCCTACTCTTGAGATTACACTCGATGCCAAGGTAATCAATGTTCATCAAATAAATTTTGAGTAAGATCACCATGGTAATCAAATTCTAGATCTCAAAGTAAATTTTGAGTATTATGGTCCTCTTCCCACATTGCCTAGTGATAATGCTATTCTTGAAATACTTCATGCCCAAAAAACTTAACTTCCTCAGCAACATCCAAAACTTCAAAATTTTAAAACCAAAACCCCTTATTTCAACAAATTCATTGTTAGCATTGATCCCAAAACTAATCTAATTTATGATTTACCTAATGCACCATAACATTTCTGAGATGGCAATGTTATGTTTATCGAAGAAACTACTCATATTAAATATGGTACTCCATTATGTCCTCAATCAATTACAATTTCTCGTGAACTCTCAACTACTAAATATGATAATTTTAGCTTATTATTTGATAAATATCATGAGATTTTCTCTTGGTCTTAAAAGTATATGCTTGGTATTGCACCTAGAATTATATTGCATAACATCATTAGTTATCTTGATTCCAAGCCTGTGCATCAAAAACAAAGGAAATTTCCTCCTAAAGTTTCCACTTCATGTCATAAGGAGATCATAAAAATACTTGATGCTACATTTATCAAACCAATGGACTTTTTTGAATGGATTTCTAACATAGTTACCATTTGGACAAAAGTCGCTATGGTCATTCACACCTTATTGATTTCCAAAATCTTAATCTCACTTGTCCCAAAGACAACTTCCCTTTACCTTCGATAGATGCCATTGTTAATTCCATATCTAGTTAAAAAATAGTATCTCTTATGGATGGCTTCTTGGCATATAATCAGATTCACATTGGTCTTAATGACCAACATAATACCACTTTCACCATATAATGGGGCACCTATTGCTATGTCAAAATGTGTTTCAGCAGCAAAAATGCCAGAGCCACTTATCAATGATTAATTAATAACATATTTCATGATCTTATCCATAAAATTGTTGAAACCTATGTGGATGATCTACTTTTTTAAATCCAAAAGTATTAATACTCATCTTTTTGATCATACCATCATCTTTGATCATCTTCTTAAATACTAGTCCTTAAAAATGTGTCTTTGACATCATATCTAGAAAATTATTAAGAGTCCTAATATCTCTCCATGGTATCAATGTTGACTTATCTAAAATTAGTGTAATGCAGGAGCATCAGCAAGGACTAGTTGAATAAGCCTTCGATAGGCATTAGCCTAAGCAATTATATAAGTTTCCCTCCAAGTTATATTTTCAAATATTCATACTTCTCATGTGGAGGAGAAATAAGGCCTAAATATATTTTGTATGGACTTATTAGTTGTCAAAGGATTTCAATAATCCTATTATTGTTGTAATCATCCACGGATGGTGTGGAGTCAAGCATAGTTAAAGAATTCCTTTATTAGATGACTAGTTGAGCCTTTATAGGATAATGCAAGATTTAAGGAGATTCAAAAGGATTTTGATTTCCTTTTTGAAGAAATCTATTGGACCGGCCATAAAACAAATTAACTGCAAGTTAGATTTATAGAAGGGGGAGCTTTCAAATTGATAAAAGCCATTAAAGGATCTTGATTTGGTAGGGAATCAGTCGAAATGGCTCGTCAGAGTTGGCTGTGGAAATAATAAATAAATCGTAATATCATTACAAGGTTACAAACAAAAATGGAGATGGATGTGAAGGCAAAGGATCCGTTGGCATGAGCATGGTCATTTTTACAACATACCTAGTCTAGCATTAATTTTAGTTTTATAACATGAAAATGTGGCTTTATGTTTATGCAGCTTGAGTCCATAAGATTTATTACGGATATACAGGTCTGAAAAAGGATGGACACCTATTTACAAAATCCATTGAAATGTATACACTTGTTTGAAGGCTTTTTGAGCCATGGGCGAGATCGACTCAATAAAGGATATATGCAGTCCTGAATGGGGTTAGTTTCTATATAGTGAACCAAATTATTGATAGATTTTAGTGAGAGATCCAAAGTCTATCACCTATAAAATAAGGTTTTGAAGTTTGGGCGAACATGAATGATACACGGCTGTAAACCCAATATTGTATATGGCTAAAATAGTCTCGAGCCAAGGATGATGCATTCTTATCTACTTGGTAAAATGTTTGTAACCGTGGAAAATATACATGAACGCTTTGGATGCATTACTTGTTAATGCAGATGTAAAGATGATGGATGGGCTTATGAAGTCATGGCATAGAAGTGAATATGCAGAGTCGAGCCATGTTAGTGATCCAACATCAATCTAGAGAAAATCATCATCTAGGAGGTGTGAATATATATATATATATATATAGAGAGAGAGAGAATCGAGCCTGTAGGGCATCTATTTTTAAGTATTTATACTTTGGCATATGACTTTATGTAGGCATAAGTAGAACTGAGTTAGAAGATTGAACAAGAATCAAGCTTGGGGATGCCTATTTAGAAGACTGTTGGACCAAGAGGGAAGTTCATGTTGTACAAACCCAAGTTTGTAATTTTGATCCATGCATCTGTTTTGTCAAGCCCTTGGTGTGACACATGATTGTTTAAATTGTAGACATGGAACCCACATGATAGTTACTTTGCAGACCGAATCACAATGAAGGTATTTTTTTATTTTACAGGGATAATCTTTGTCAATTGAAAAGATATAACTCGTAGGTATTATACATATAGCCTACAACTTATATAACATAAACACTTTGTTTGAGGATCATACAACTATTCTATAAATCTACTGGTTAAATCAGATAGCTGTGCATTTGTAATCTCCAGAGCAATCGTTAACAAAACTTTGAAGTTTATAGATTGTACCATGTTATAAGGAAGGAAATTAACATTCAATTTTAGAGGGGTCAATATCATTGTTTGTAGTCTGATGATAGTGCATCATTTTTCGTATCAAAGCTTAAAGCTTTTGGGATTTGGTAATTCAGCATGTTTGCTAATAAGTTGCTAAAAGATTGAGAAAAGGATCAAAAGACTAGGATGCAAAAGGCCTAGGTGAGATCAAGGAGATTGTCAAAAGACCAGTCAAGGAGAAAGGCTTGGGTGAGACAAGTGGACCACAAGACTAGGGTGCAAAAGACCTAGGTGAGGACCTAAAGGGATCAAGAGACCAAGGAGGAAAAGACTTGGGTGAAGATCTCAAAAATGGAAGTACTGTTGAAGGCACTACAGAGCAACAAGGTACATGAGGGCACCAAGAAGAAAACAAGCATCAGAAAGAAGAGAGGTATGGATAGTAATGGAATTGATAAAGAGATTGATAGTTTGAAAAGAGATTTAGCTAATTTTGCAGATAGATATGAGTCTTGGATGCAGATGGACAAGCAAGAATGGGTATGGCCAATGAGGAAGAGGTTGAAGTGGCCAATAGATCTCCTAATGAAGAGGAGAAGAAGGAAAAATGAGATTGCCAAGAAGAGAGAAGCCCATAGAGGCAAGAGGATGAGAAGGTTGCCAAGTGAGCAACAAAAAGAGGAAGAGATTGTGAAAAATGTTCTCATTATGGAGAACAAGAGAAGAGAAGAAATAAAAGATGAAGTGCCAGGAAGAGCACTTGAAAAGATGAGAGTGTTGATGAAGAAAGCACTCATAGGGACCTTGTGGTCTCTTGTTTTTACATCTAATGTTGTCTTTGAATGGGTAATTATAGGTATGAGCAGATTTGTGCAGAAGATCTAGAGAAAGGCCTTGAAGATTGAAGAGATTGGTGTAAGAAGAGACACCAAGTGCACTAGTGAATGTGCAAGAAAGAGTAGAGAGTTTTTTGTTTTTGATAAAGAAGAAGAAATTCATTGGTTAATGTATGAGTAAGGTGTTGAGGAACCCCTATAAGCAAGAGGAGAGATAGAAGATGAGGATGACTTCCATGATGCCATTAAATGCCAAGAAGAGGAAAGAGAACAGTCAAGTATAAAGGAAGAAGAAAGTACAAACAATCAAGACGCTATGCAAGTCAAAGAACTAATGGAGCAGCCCATTAAGGAGGTAAAGGTGAATTCCAAAACTGATTTTTCTTATTCTTATAAGCATGAAACTATTGATATGCATGTTAGAGAAGCAAAGAGAAAGGTGAAGTTTCCAATTAACCATGGATATGTGATGCCTAAATGGTGGAAGAAGCAAACTCCCAAGCAATAGGAAATGTTGGTACAAGAGCATGGATGTAGGATGCCTACATGGTTTGAGAAGACAAATATAAAGAAGGACATAAAACTCAATCAAAATCAAAACTCAAGCAAGAAGCAAATACAAAGCATGAAGGAAGAGGTAGAATGCAAAGTGAGCAAGGCTAGCTATCAAGCAAGACAACATGAAGATGTCAAAGAGAAGAAATTGGTTGGTGAATTGAACAAGTGTCACCCTAAAGCTATGAAGAAGGTATGGATGGCTAAAGGTGAGAAAGAAAACTTCTCAAAGAATAATGAAGTAGAGCATGAGGATACAAAGATGAAAGGTAAGTCAATTACATGTAATGAATGGGATAATGATGTTTTTGATTCATTTAATGATCTTTTTATAGAAAATGAGGAATGTAAAATGTCTATGAAAATTAATGTGCAGCAAGGAGAAAGTTCCGAGAAGATGGATGATCAAAGTGGAGATGTGAAATCAGTTCACATGATTGAAAAGAGCAAGGAAACACAAGGTAAGGATACTTCAATCATATTTGATGAGTATATTGAAGAAGTTTGTTTGCATGAAGACAGCTCAAGAAAGGATGAGATGAAGAGTAAGGCTAGTGAAGGACAAGTAATCCTTGTGAGTGATAAGCCCAAGTTTGTTGAAGTGAATGGGGAGATAGATGAGAGCTCACAAAAGGAAGAAATGAGCATTTTGGAAGAGCTCTTTAGTTCTTCAAGAGAGCTACGTACAGGCACAAACCATGATGAGAACACCATTGGTGAGAGTGAAGCAAGAAAAGAGCACACTAAAGAGGCAAAGGTAGTTTTGGCCAAAGAGCAAAAGAGTGGAGGTAGCCAAGAGACTTTATGGTCTTAAGTTTTTACTTCTAACATTGCCTTTGATGTTTTGAATGCAGGTGTTCAAGTTGTGGAGATGAATGAAGTCTATAGTTCAATGGACAAATTTTTGACTAAGAAGATCAAGAATATCTTGAAGACATGTATGAGAATGAAGCATGGAGATGGGACATAATAGCTGAAAAGGAGATGAGGAGAAGAACATACCAGAAAAGGAAGAAAAGTAAAATGAAAGACAAAGACTATCAAAGACAAACACCAGCATTGGCATTCACAACAAGACCTTGGGATCCAGGCATAGAGTGAAGACTAATGCATGGAGGAAGTAGTTCATTTGAACTAAGGTTCAAATCTTTTCTAGAGGGAGAGTGTGATGTAGGAGCATCTAGCAGGACTAGTTGAATAAGCCTTCGATAGGCATTAGCCTAAGTAATTATATAAGTTTCCCTCCAAGTTATATTTTCAAGTATTCATACTTGTCATGTGGAGGAGAAATAAGGCCTAAATATATTTTGTATGGATTTATTAGTTGTCAAAGGATTTCAATAATCCTATTATTGTTGTAATCATCCACGGATGGTGTGGAGTCAAGCATAGTTGAAGAATTCCTTTATTAGATGAGTAGTTGAGCCTTTATAGGATAATGCAAGATTCAAGGAGATTGAAAAGGATTTTGATTTCCTTTTTGAAGAAATCCGTTGGACTGGACATAAAACAAATTAACTGCAAGTTAGATTTGTGGAAGGGGGAGATTTCAAATTGATAAAAGCCATTAAAGGATCTTGATTTGGCAGGGAATCAATTGAAATGGCTCATCAGAGTTGGCTATGGAAATGATAAAAAAACTGTAATATCATTACGAGGTTACAAACAAAAATGGAGACAGATGCAAAGGCAAAGGATCCATTGGCATGAGCATGGTCATTTTTACAATAGACCTAGCCTAGCGTTAATTTCAGTTTTATAACATGAAAATGTGGCTTTATGTTTATGCAGCTTGAGTCCATAAGATTTGTTATGGATATACAGGTCTAAAAAAGGATGGACACCTATTTACAAAAGCCGTTCAAATGTATACACTTGTTTGAAGGCTTTTTGAGCCACAAGCGAGATCGACTCAGCAAAGGATATATGCAATTTTGAATGGGGTCAGTTTCTATATAGCGAACCAAACCATTGATTTATTTTAGTGAGAGATCCAAAGTTTGTCACCTATAGTCGAAGGTTTTGAAGTTTGGGTGAACATGAATGATACACGGTTGTAAACCCAATATTGTATATGGCTAAAATAGTCCCGAGCTGAGGATGATGCATTCTTATCTACTTGGTAAGATATTTGTAACCATGGAAAATATACATGAATGCTTTGGATGCAGGACTTGTAAATGTAGATGTAAAGATGATGGATGGGCTTATGAAGTCATGGCATAGAAGTGAATATGTAGAGTCGAGCCGTGTTAGTGATCCAACATCAATCTTGAGAAAATCATCATCTAGGAGGTGTGAATATATATATATATATATATATATATATATATATATATATATATATATATATATATATATATATATATATATATATATATATATATAGAATCAAGCCTGTAGGGCATTTATTTTTAAGTATTTGTACTTTAGCATATGACTATATGTAGGCATATGCAGAACTGAGTCAGAAGATTGAACAAGAATCGAGCTTGGGGATGGCTATTTAGAAAACTGTTGGACCGAGAGGGAAGTTCATGTTTTACAAACCCAAGTTTGTAATTTTGATCCATGCATCTATTTTGTCAGGCCCTTGGTGTGACACATGATTGTTTAAATTGTAGACATGGATCCCACATGATAGTTACTTTGTAGAGCAAATCACAATGAAGGCATTTTTTTATTTTATAGGGATAATCTTTGTCAATTGAAAAGATATAACTTGTAGGTATTATACATATAGCCTACAACTTATATAACATAGACACTTTGAGGATGATATAACTATTCTGTAAATCTGTTGGTCAAATCAGATAGCTGTGCATTTGTAATCTCCATAGCAATCGTTAACAAAACATTGAAGTTTATAGATTTTACCATGTTTATAAGGAAGGAAATTAACATTCAATTTTAGAGGGGTTAATATCGTTGTTTGTAGTTTGATGACAGCACATCATAGTGCTATTGTCAACATGCCTATTCCTTAATCCATTCTAAACATTCATACTTATTTAGGAAAACTTGGGGCAATTAGATGATTCACACTTGATCCACTTCATCAATTTTCTTATTAATAAAGGTAATGCCTTAAAATGGACATACCCTTATTAAAAATATTTTGATAACATGAAAGAATTATTACCTCACCCACCTATATTTCATCCTCCTTCTAATGATCAACCCTTAATTATATATACTTATTCCATACCCATAATAGTTGGGGCAATGCTTATCCAACAAGATGATACTAGAAGAGAGTATGATATATACTACATTAGTTGAGGCCTCATCGATTATGATAAATGTTTACCAAATTTGAACATGATTTCCTCACCATTTATTTCCCAACTAAAAAACTTTGAGACTACATGTTATACTAGAATATTTATGTCATCATTGATTTCAACCCCCTTCATCACTTATTCTCTAAAGCCTTTCTTCCCAGAGATATAATTGTCAAATGGATTGTCATCCTTATGGAATTTGATCTCCACATTGTAACTCAAAAAGCTATCAAATGACAAGTCATATCTGATCAACTTGTCATAGCTCTTTTGCCAGCGACCAATCACCTTCAAGATAATCTTCTAGATGATAATATTCTCTATATTGAGGTTTTAATCAAGTTATTTCACTTAAATATTACATTAATAACTTTACTGATGATCTCAAAGCTAGTAATCTTGATGAATATTCTATTCCCCCTAATATTACTAAATCAAAAGTAGGTATCAATGAGCTTCCTAAAATTAATGTCAACTTACATGAGGATACTTGGACCCTTCATTTTGATGGTGATAAATAAATTGAAGGAGATGGATTAGGTTTCATTATTACAAGTTCTCTTGTAAAAATTATTCCTTTAAATTTTATCTTAACCTTTGACATAACCAATGATATGGTTGAATATGAAGCTTTAATCCTAGGCATGAGATCTGCCCTTGATTTAGACATCTAATACATGTATGTTTTAGGTGATTCATATATTATTTACCTTCAAGTAAATGGCGATTACCAATGAAAAATTTAGAATATCATTACTTATCAACAAATTATAACCACTCTCGTTAAAGACTTCATTTCTTTCACTATTAAGCCTATTCTTTGAGGTCAAAATTCCATTACTGATTCCCTTAGTTCTTCAACCTCTCTCTTTCATCCCCATTAAGTTATTTATGATCCCAATTTTATTATACAAATAATAAAATATCCATCCCCTACTCAACCAATAGATTCACTTATCTTCTACATTAAGGATGTCACCATCTGACAAAGCCCATGGTATAAAGATATCATGTAATTTTTAGAACATCAAACTTATCCTCCTAACTTAGAATATCATGAAAAACTCATATTCATAAACAAGATTTTCAATATGTATTTCAACACAACATCCTTTATTATCATAATGTTGAAGGTACCTTGCTCTGTTGTGTTATGCAATATGAGATCCCTCCTCTTTTTGAACAAGTATATGGGGGAATTTGTGGTGGTCACTGTAGCAAACATGATACAGCCCAAAAATGTCTAACTATGTGATACTTTTGGCCTAATCTTGAAAATAATTCAATAAAATTCACTAAAAACTATACCCCTTGTGAACTTCATGATAATCTAATTCATTCACCTCCAGTCAAACTTCAAACTATTGAATCCCCCTAACCATTCTCCATGTGGGGATTAGATCTCATCGATAAAATAACCTCAATCTCAAGATGGACATGTTTTTATCATCACAACTACCTAATATTTTACCAAATGGGTTGAAGCCATGCCCTTTATTACTATCACTAGTAAAACTCACCAAATTAATTCTTAACCAAATCATTTTCCACTTTGGTATTCCCCATATTATCATTTCTGATAATGGTGGTAATTTTAAAAATAAAGATGTCAAACAACTCTATGATAAATTTGAGATCAATCACAAATTTACCACACCTTATCATCCAAAGTGCAATGTCTAAAATGAGTCCACTAACAAAATTATTAATAAAATTCTCTAAAAGACAATTTGTGAAACTTGTATAGATTGGCATCTTCATCTTTATCTTTCTCTTTGGGCCTATTGGACTAGAATACGTACTACTACTAGGGTAACACCATTCTATCTAGTCTATGGGTATGAATCTATCTTTCCATTTTATGTTGAGCTTCCCTCTCTTTATATATCTCTTCATGGTATCATTCTAGATGAATAATTACATGAAGCTCACCTTCATGCCCTTGTTTTCCCTAATGAACAGTATCTTTCTGCTTTGCAACATAATCACCAATATAAAGATCATATTGCCAAACAATATAAAAAAATGTGTTAAAATTCACACATTTAATGTTGGTGATCTTATCCTTAAATTAGACTACACCTATGATAAAGAAGGCAAATACGTCCAAAATTGGTGAGACGCCTATTTAGTCAAAGATATTCTTGTTCCAAGTACCTATCACCTTTTCAAAGAGCCCACCAATGCATAATTCCTCAAGAAGTATTTTGCCTAAATCCTTCCCTTATTTTCATGTTTATATCTATCTAATAATTTTTGTAGGTTCCTTACATAGGTCTCACCCTCTACAATAATTATCACTTTTTTAAAACCTTTAGTCCTTTTTTTTTGGTCTTTTAGTTTCCCCTATTCTCTCATGAGTTTCATTGTAAAACCATGGATTGGACTCAATATTCTTCATGATGTACTGTAGTCTTCCTTATTTTCATAATCTTTTTACATGCTTTTTTGGCACCCCTTGGGTTTATCTTTTGTGAGTTATAGTGTAAGACCATGGATATGACCTGGCCTTTCTCATAAAATACCATATTTTTCATTTCCTCATTTATTATTCTTGTACTTTTTGATACCCTTATGGGTTATTATTTTATGAGTTACAGTGTAAGACCATGGATAAGACCTGAACTTCCTCATAAAACTACCATCTTGTCATTATTTTTCTTGATTATAAGCTTTTAATCCTTGTTCCTAGTTTTATCTTTTGATTCTTTTAATAGATGGAATATTTACAATAATCTATGTTATCATGTTTTCCTCCATTCCCCTCATTCTTCTGATAAGGAATCACACTTTACTGTCATTGTATCCATTTTTTGCCCTTTGTCACTTTTTTTGTGATTTGAAGTACTTAAAATTATTTAATGTGTCATTCCTCCTAATTTCCTTTCCTTTCACTCCACATTGGATAAAATAAGGTCACATTCAAGATAGCACTTTTATTTCACGTAGATTTATGAGACTCTTAGACCCCATGCTCTCTGAAGTTCTCTTTCTTAGAAACCAAGTCCAAAGTATTCAAATGAAAGTCATATTTAGCACCCATGTTTGGTTTTCTAAATCCACATGGAGGAAGAATAAAAAATCCATCAATAAAGTTAAAATCCAAATCATTTAAATAAAAGGAAATGATATAAAAGAAGGTAACATACAAATTTCAAAAGTCAAAATCACACCAAAATATGTGATTACAAGCACACCTCCTATCTCTAATCAAAGATCAAACTCCACATTTGGCCTCATATAGAGTTGAGGTCCATTAGGGTATGGTAGGCTAGTAGATTGGAACACAAGAATTCAATAAACTCTATGGTTCTAATTAATTTCTCACCTAAGTACTCAATGTTTGTAGTAGATTGATGGCTCTGTAAAGGATCCTGAGGAACTGGGAATACATTGTGGGAAGGTAGGTCCATTTTAATTTTCATGCATATCACCTTTATGGGATAATCTACATATTTCATCTTTTAACCTAAGACTTATGTGACTCAGAGAATTTCTTCAGAGTCCTTAAGATCAAAATCCTCTCATTTTGACAAATCTAATTTGAGTGTCTTGACTATGTTAAAGAGTTCCTCTACCTTGGTTTTTCCTTCATTTCCCCATCCACCTATTTAATTTCCCCCCTTGACATGCATGTGTGATTCTAAATCTATTTTCCCTCTTCTATACTTCCTTCTTCACATCTTTAAAAACATAATAGCACTACTTTGTTTCAGTTTTATCTATCCTTAGCACAAAATAATATGTTTTAATAACTAAGATTACTTCCTTTGCACCATATATTTACATTTTTTAAGACTTGATTTATTCTCTTGTTACCATTTTTCATTGTTTTACCACCCCTTTTTTTGGACACACTAGTCTATTTTAGTTTTTTTTCATTATTGTGTGAGATAAAGATTGTTACTATTCATTCATCAATATTGTTTTACCATTTTTTTTGCTTTCCCATCTTTATTTAAGTAAGGATTGTTAATAATTCTCATTTATTTTTTATTACCATCCTTTTTGACATGTATCCTTGGTTTGACTTGGTGATTTTGCCTTTATTACTTAAGGTTTACTTGTTTGAGTTTTTTGGTCTTTAGTAGCCTTGGATTTTTGGTTACCAAATTTATTCTAGTTTTAACTTGGTCATTTGGTCTAACATAGCACTTGTCACCCTATCTTGACAAATTTCTAAGTACATCCCATCCTTATATCACCAGTTATCTTGGATTTCATGCATTTATTTATTTTTAATCTTTAGTTTTACATTCTTGGGTTTGTTGAAAGTAATATCTACACCCTCCACAATTAAAACTATAAACACAAAAGAAAACTATTCAATAATAAAGTTAATTTAAGGTACACATCACATTTACTTTTCTATTATTTACCTTATATTTATTTATTTTTTAGTTACTTTTTCTTTAAAATACAATAACTTTTTTTAAGCCTCAGTATTATATGTTTTTATGCTCTTTTTCGAAGCACCATCCCTTGTTACACCTTAGTGACATGTGATGAGATTCAAGTGGGGCATATGTATAGACATAATATTCTAAAATTTTATTAAATACTGATGCTTCTTAGGATTTTTTTCCCCCTCGCCACTTATTACCAATCTAACCAGCTCTTAAAAACCATTCCCTAAACTATTATTCCTCTTTTTCATACTCCTCAATCTTTCCCTACTTTCCATCCTTGTTTTCCTCACCTTATAACCCTTTTGACATTTGACTATACTAGGTTGATTGGGTCAACCTTGTATAGTTTTGGGTGAAAATAATTTAGGGTCTAGGTTGGCTCTTGGTTAACCTAGCCTATGACCTAGTGAATTTTTGTCCTTAATTGTACTAGGTCGACTAGTTCGACCCTGTCAGCCAAAACTTTCGTAAGATATTAAGGTTAAATATTCTTATATATAAAAGATAATTTCATCAATATTTACAAAATAAACAAGAGTTATTATTTCATTTCACTTCTTTACAATCTAATCTTCCACCATTCTACTTGAAGAGTCTTAGCTTAGAGTTTCTACTTGGATAATCTAATCTTATGGATAAGTCTTGGATGCTTTGGAATTTATTAGTGATCCTTAAAAAACCATAATAACATCTTGTAAAGCCCATTTATTGAAGGGAGAGATTGAGTCTCAATAGGTTCATCATCTAGGTAAGCATTCTCTATCTTTGTTCCTCTCTTTAGTAGATAGAAGTAGCATAAGTATTGGATTTGAATAATATTACTCTTCTCTTTCCATGTATTAGGATCTTAATCATACATATCTTAATTGATATTCTCATATGCATGTTTATTTTATTTACTAACCCCTATATTATGCTACAAGATTTGGTGAGTACTAGATTAGATTTATTTACTTTATTTGTTATTTGTCTAGTGAATATAAAACATAAGACTCCCTTAGGGTTCTTTCATGATTTTGCTTGATTGGAGGCTTTGGAACCCTACCTATCATAGATTATTATGGTAAGAGATCCATTAATTAGGTCTCATAGATCCCCATATTAGACATGTTACCAATTATCTAATGTGTCCCCAATTAAAAGTTTATGGTATGATCTATATTCTCTAAGTTAGGATTGATTTATAGACATGATGTATTTTTGTTTACATACAAGAGGTAGGAATCATCCAACATAGTCAAAGTGAATATTCCTCCCTAGTGGTCATGGTGCAGAAGAAGGATGACAATTAGAGAATGTGCTCAAACTATAAGAAATCAACAAATATACCATCAAAGATAAGTTTCCTATTCTAGTAATTGATGATTTGCTAGATGAATTGCATGGAGTTATTTATGTTACCAAGTTAGATATTAACTCTGAATATCATCAAATTCACATCCATAATGAGGACATACCTAAAATAGCTTTTAGAACTCATGAAGGCCATTATGAATTTATGGTCATGCCTTTTGACCTCACAAATGCACCATCTAAATTTCAAATTTTGATGAATAATATTTTTAGGACATTGTTTTAGAAATTTTTTATTAGTGTTTTTTGATGATGTTCTGATCTATAATAGAAATTGTGAAGACCATTTGAATCATGTGAAATAGGTGCTTTTAGTTATAAAATAACATTGGCTTTACTCCAAACTTTCCAAATGTGATTTTGGTGTCCAAGAAGTAGAGTATTTAGGTCATATTCTTTCACATGGAGCAAAACTTTATCCTAAAAAAATCCAAGTAATAATGGAGTGGTAGGTTCCCAATACCATCAAGAACCTCTATATATTTCTATGGATAATTGGTTACTGTCACAAGTTTTTCAAAAATTATGGTAGCATTGTAGCCCCACTCACCTCTTTAATAAATAAAGACTCCTTCTAATGGACTAATTCAGCTACCAAGACATTTAAATAGTTGAAAATGGTTATGTGCACAACTCTAGTTTTGGCTACTCCTAATTTTTTAAAAACTTTTATTGTGGAGTGTGATGCATTATAATATGGCATGGGGGTTGTACTCATACAATAAGGTAAACCAATGGGATTTGAAAGTTTCTAACTTAAGGTAAAAAATAAGATAAAACTAATATATGAGAAAAAATGATAGTTATTCTAAATGCAATGAAGTAATGGAGATTGTATTTGACAAGTCATCACTTTCAAGTAAAGACTGATCATGATAGCCTTAAATATTTGTTTGGCACAATGCTTATCATTTGAAGAATAATAAAAATGGGATACTTAAATGTTAATCTATGATTTTAAAATAGTTTATAAGAAAGTAAAAGATAATTTGGTGGCATATGCCCTTTCTTGATGGGATGAATCAGTTGAGGCATTGCTATGTGCCATGACCATGTGGTAGTTAGATTGGCTAGATGAAGCAATATCAGAATGAGAGTATGATAGTATTACAAAGGATTTGATTCACAATATTTAGCATGGTTCTAATGAATTTGAAAAATTTATATGGAAGGGGAACACATTATGGTATAAAGATAGATTATACATTTACAATAATTCACTCCTCAAACATAAAATTCTTTAGGAACTTGATGCCTCTTCACATAGAAGACACGTGAGATTTTTGAAAACATATTATAGAGTCAAGAAAAATATATTTTTGGAAGGACTCATAGGGGATTCTCATATATATGTGGTTTAATTCATGTTATGCCAAAAAAATAAAGGTGAAACCATTAAGACCCTAGGTCTTTTACATCCTTTATCCATCCCTAGCCAGTGTTGGGAAGAGGTTTCCATGGATTTTATTACGGGGTTACCAAGGTTTGAGGGTAAATTTTTTATCATGGTAGTTGTGGATTGAATCACCAAGTATGTTCATTTTTGTTACTTATCACATCTATTTATTGTTAGTACAGTAGCTTCTAATTTTCTCAATATAACTCAAAAATTGCATCCAAAGTTCATTGTAAGTGACCAAGATTCCATATTTACTAGTAATTTTTGGATTGAATTTTTTGCATGTTTGGGTACCTAGTTGGCTCATATCTCATCTTATCATCTTCAATTTGATGTATAAACATAGGTTATCAATAAATGTTTTGAAGGGTATATTCATTATTTTGTTTCTAATAAATAGGATAAATGGGTTCATTGGCTACCACTTGTTGAATGGTGGTATAACACTTCTTTTCACACTTATTCTAATATTTATCCCTTTATGACATTATATGGGTATCACCCCTTATCCATTACTTTAGTTTTTATAGTGCATCCTAAGGTTTGAGATGTTAAAGAACACATTCACCATAAAGAGGAGGTCTTAGTCAATTTACAAAAGAATTTAGTAATGACACAAAATTGAATGAAGTAGCAAGTAGATGAACATCAAAGTGAGAAACATTTAGCATAGTTGATTGAGTCTTTGTGTATTTATATCCATATAAGTAGATGTATCTAAATCAACAAGAAAAGGATAAAAAGTTATCACCCAAGTATTATGTCTCTTACCAAATCTTGTATAAAATTGTTATTATGGATTACAAGTTAGAATTAACCCTAACCACTCACATACATATGGTATTCTATGTATCTTGCCTAAACAAAGTAATTAGACATAGATTTTCCACTCAAACCTAGTTAACTAAACTATATGAAGATATAAAATTCATTCTAGAGCCTGAAGAGATCTTTCACATGTGCACTAAGTAACTACAGAACAAATCCATTAAGTAGTATTTGATCAAATAAAATAACATGCATTATAAAGATGCAACATGGGAGGATGAAGCATTCCTATAGAAACATCCTAGTTTCATTAAACATTGAGGACTATGTTATTTTTAAGGGGAGTGGCATGCTATGCCCTTACCTATAGTGTATCTAGGGATATGTGTGGCTGAATTATGGTGTACACATCTTCACATTAGCTTATTACATTTCTTGATGTTCTTAGTATGGTCGACCTATGGAATAACCATGGAATAGTAGAGTATATATAGGAGGTAGTGGTTATTCTTTTATCATATATCATGAATTTTTTTCTTATTAAATTATTTTTAAGGTTTCCCCATCAAAGTGGATTAGTCATAATATTCAAGTATTTTTCTCTTTCACCAATTATTGTTATGATCTACTTATTTTACTCTTAATTCGAGCATATATAATTCTATTATTGTGAATCATCTAAGTAATTTACTTATAGTGTCTACTTAGCCTCTCCCACAAATACAACCTATCCAATAAATGTATTATATGCCTTAACCTAGGACATCTCCTAAAATGCTACAACCACCACCCTTACAAACCCCTCATCAAACAAGAATATCTAATGCTAGAGTCTTCAGTGACTTTGGTGAGCCTATTAAATTAGTGTTTCACAAATTATCCATGGAAAATAAGATTAGTTGACCAATTCCAAAACACTTTCCTAAAGGATTAAATTATCCAAATTGGTATAAAGATTGTGAATACCATCATGTTCATAGATAATTTATACATTATTTTGTGTAGTTAAAGCAACTCATTGAGAATATGTTGGAAAATGGATAGATATAGTTGGATAGTAGAGCATCTACTTCCAATAAAAACTTGGGCATCTACCAAAATCATTTTTGATAACATAATAATACCAATCAATAAAAATAACAATGAAGATCACAACAACAATAACATCAACCAAATAATGGATGTAAGGCTAGAATGACCCCAATAACCAATAGACCTATCACATAGTTACACATGACTAAAATAATATTGTATGTTATATTACAGGTGGTCATGTATCTACTATTATCATCAATCCTATACCAAATACCAATAGACCAAGATTGTTACCTAATAATACCTATTATCTTCCTAGTGTCACTAATCCTTCCTTGACCTATCATTGTATCTGAGTACAACATAAACCAAGGATTACCTTCTCATTTCCCTATGCTGGTAACCTTAATTGACTAGTGATTGCAACCAAGTGCACCAATAATCAAGAATTACCCTCTCTGGCCCATCTACATCATCTTCTAGTTATGATGTCCCTTTACCCAATTCAAACTATGTAGTCATAACTCAACAGTCTAAAGTCACCATCCGAAGCCCATAACCACCTACCAATAAGCTAATCCAATCTACTATACCAGCTAGGAGTAATCCAATTACCATTGTTAAGGTAAAAATATATGATATTATGGAACAACTCCAAAAGACACTTGCACAAATCTTTATTTTAGATTTATTATATATGTCTACCATCCACAGAAATATTCTTAATAAAATCATACGCTAGTCCTAAGTGCCCAGTGACATTACACCAAATAAATATAAATCTTTGGTTAGGAACCTATCCCCATGCCAACAATTATCCTTTGACCAAATTGATATGTAATCCCTTATCCCTTTCCATAATAACCTATTATATATTTAAGTTGTTATTACATAGCACAAAGTTAAACACATCCTCATAGATAATGGATTTAGCCTAAATATTATCTCTGAATCTAATCAAGCATTTGGGATATACATGAATTGAACTTCAACCAATGATTATTAATGTTAAGGCCTATGACAATGAAGAGAGGGAATAACAAGGAACCATCAAGTTACTAGTGTTCATTGGGACTTTGATCTATGACACACTTTGCCATGTTCTAGACCTGAATTTATCATATAATTTTTTTAGGTAGACCATGGATACATGAAATCCATGCAATACCTTCAACCTTGTAATAATGTATCAAGTTTCCTCACTTTGGGATGGAGGTAAATATCCATGAATATTTACAACCATATAAATAATGTAATCATTTGGAGGCCAAAAATGAAATCTATAATTATCATGTTGGTCTATACCTAATATAAAATAAGGACAAAGACAAGGTGATATTTTTTAAATTTCTAGAGACCAATTGCATAAACCTTGATATCCTTACCTCAACTTCACATATGCCTCTTGTTGAATTTTCTAATCATTTTACCATTTCAGATAATAGTCCAAGAGAGTAATTTACTCATGATACCTTCCATATAGCCAATCTTTCATAGAATCCCAAGTCCTATGGAAGGCTCAAAGATAGGCCAGTATAAATGGAATGATAACAAAAAATAAAAGGAAAGATTCATAGTTTATAACCTATTATTTTCACACCAACCATTAGTCAAGAGCAGGACCCACTTGTCAATTATTATTCTTGTCTTTACAATGACAATTTGGATAATTGATATTGAATTAAAAAATATCCCATCCATAATAGGATTATGGATAGCCAAAATTATGAAGGTAGAGGCCTGGGGGTAAATCATCAGGGTACTATTGAGCCCATTTCTATGACCAAATACAAAGGAACTCATAGTCTTGGATTTAAACTACATAGGGGTGAACCTATTATATTCAACACACCCCACCCTATATTTTTTATCTTAAAAGTGGGTACCTACTTTGTTTTTTGGGAAATAATGAATATCTTATCAGTGTATCTATGTGTTTTGAGGATTATGATGGTTATTATTTGTTAGAAACTTGATGCTTTGAATTTTGAATCATGTTGAGACATATTTAGTTCCATTTTTTATTACTTGTTCAAGATAACCTATTAATGAAAATATGGGAAGAATGGATTTGAATGATAGGAATTCATATTACTTCATTTTGAGTACTTAGTCTTTGGAAACTTCCATATCAAAAATTTTCCTTTTATAAAATTTCTTATCGCCAACTTTGTCTTCAAATACTTCACTTCATCAAGAAATTTTCCTTAGAAAGATTATTTTTGGAAACTTTTCTCATTGGCAAATTTTTCTTTGAAAGGATTTCATCAGAAGGTTTACTTCATAAAGTTTGATCTATTAGAAGCTTTACTTTGGTAGATTTGTTTTAAAAAAATTTAGATTGACATCTTTTCACATCAAAAGTTTTGATGAAATATTTTCATTGGAGGATTTGTGTTAGAAAATGTGTTTCAAAATATTCTTTTTGGAAACTTTCATTTCAAATGTTTTTCCTCGGAAGGTTTGTTTTGGAAAGATTTTTTTTGGCAACTTTTATTTTGAATATTTTTCATTAGAATGCTTGTTTCAGAAAGGTTCTATTTGGAAAGTTTCTCATCGATAACTTTATTTTTGGAAAATTTTAATTAGGAAGTTTCATTTTAGATACTTCACTTCAAAAAAATTGTTTTGAAGATTTTTCATCCGAAGCTTTCCTTTCAGGAACTTCCTATGTGACTACTTTTACCTAAGCCAATCTTCCTAAAGAGTACTTAGTCATCAACAAGTTTGTTTCAAAAACTTTGGCATACAATATTTTGGCACCAATATGTTCGAAGAACATTTTTATTTTTGGTCCTTTGGCATGAAGGTAAAGTCTAACTTCCCTTGACTGGAATACATAATGACACATAGAAAAAGATGAAAGGTTACACCATGGCACCCCAAATGATAAGGCATCCTATGTGGCATGTACACTAGGATAAGGTGGTCAAATTTGAATTGAATGGAGGTGATGATATCATAGATATTGGTGATTAATGTCACATGAATTATAAATCAATGCATAAATCTATTAACATCAAGCCCCCAATCAAGTTCACATCATCCCATATTTGATATCTCAAGTAAAATTCAACCTTTAGCAATCTTAAAGCCCTAATTGCTATCAGAGTGATTTGTTATCAATGAAATTTAGTTCAATGATTGATTCCATTTCCAAAATCAAGCATACTAGTATTTTCCAAATCACCATGTTATCATCATTTAGGTCATACAAAGGATCCCTCAAACCATCCAAGTTATCTATCAATGATTCGACAAAATATTTAGACATAGTGTTGATGCCACTATTTTCAATGGTCATTATCCAAATTACTAGACATTATGTGAAGTTATGGATAACTTGGACTCTTTCACACTGGAAGAGGATATTTTAACTAAGGATAAGCAATTGGTAAAGGACCTACTTCTATTAAAATTTCAATCCCTACATTATGTAGTTATGAATCTGTAGGTTATGCCATGCATAAATTTAATATGATGCCTCTTATTCAAAGGAAAATAATATATGGTAGATACCTTCACTACATTGATAATAACACATTCTTTGTGTACATATTAGGTGATGCATTTAATAGGTATTTTAGTCTACCTATCCCTGATGTCACATTTTATTTTCATACTATCATTACATGGAAGAAGGCCAACAATGATGAGTGAGATTTACAAAGGTGGCTTCTCTCTAGAGAATCATTCACTCTAAAATAACATGTCAAGAATCCTATTCCCATCAGCTAATTTAGGATAGGGATCTTTGTGGGAATGACATTAATAAATTAAATTTTTATCCATGTAAGAATCTACTTCATGCACTTGGAATGGGTTCCCCTACTAGACTTATAAATAACCGTAGAGTGTACCTATGATTTAGGGGAAGTAATTAGTGCTCACCTCTAAGAACAAATCTTGCATAAATATAAGAGGCCATTAGGAAGAAATTTTGACATGATGTCTTATCTATTAGACATAGTTATGAGGATAATATATAGATACAATGGAGTCATATGGGATCCCAACCCAGATGTGATAAAAATAGAATTTATGACTATTATAGTTTTGTGAACATCTACTCTTATGTCAGGAACATAAAGAAGATTATCGAGGATCTCTACCCTTAGGTCTGGATAACCATCCAAGGTTGGCCTTTGGAAATAATTTCACCTAGCATAAATAGAATACTTACCAACAATATGGAAGACTATTGGATCTACCTAAACTACACTATTATCATGGTCATTGGTCACAAGGTAGATCCTCTTCAGATCTTTAAGTTTGTTTTGGATAAAGTAGCTGAGCAAGGAATTGCATACCAAATATGGAATGGTATTGATGAAAAATTAACAAAAACTAAGAAGGATACATTATATGGCCCCAAAATCACTATTGGGATAATTTAATACAAAATATAGAGTAAAATACATACCCTTAGCCTCACTTACAAACACAAGCCAATGGATCATGATTTTCTATTCCTAAATGCTAAGGATGATGAAGAGGTGAAATAAAGGGCCATACCTACAAGATTGAGTGAGGACCTACTAAGGTTTATATATAATAAACCCTCTCTCATATTTAGTGAATCAAATTTTAGGATCCATCCTCTTATAGGATGTAAATCTTCTAATTTTTGGAGTGTTAGGCCATCATAACAACTAGAAGGAGAGGGACAAGATCCTTAAATAGCTCAAGGCCAATCATAGGACCAACATCATTTGGTAGGTAAGGCACAAATAATTAGAGGGTAGGATGAAAAATAATAATAAGAATAAGTGCTTACCTATACATATGTATAATAATAACAAATTATCCTAATTCAAGTATCAATAATTAAACTAATACAAGTGAAGCAAGAGCTGGTGGAGGAGATAACTCAAGGGAAAATACATTGTATAGAGGGAGTAAGTTCATATTATTTTCTTGGGCTCATCTAATAAACATAAAATAGTAGTATCTTCAGCCCCAACACCCAAAATTACTCCCCCTTCTCTTCCATAATAGGCAATAATTCCACAAGCTGGTAGAACCACAAAGTGTTATCAAAAGAAGTCTAAGGGGGATGGACCATAGACCCCACCCACATAGACACTAAAGGAGGCATATCCTTCACTAGAATGTCAGACAACATAATAGGTGGATGAAGAAGAGTTTTAATAAGCCAATGTATTTAGCTTACAAGCACTAAAGGCCAAGGTACCTCACTAGGGAACCATCTGGTAAGGGTCTTCTTATTACATCCACATTAGGCATTAATCCTTTGATGTATTTACCCATAGATTATAATATCCATCTAATTTTTTTTACATTCATTCCTATTTTATCACTTTATATTGGTCTCTTCTTTATGTAACCATATGTTAATCTGCCCAGTGCCACTTCACCCACTCTACCCTCCACTACTATAGTTTTTATTCCCCCAATATCCACCACATCAACCATAGATTTATTTATTCCATATATCAACCAATACATCACTCCAATTTTTTTTTAATACCTAAATGGATTTAATTTCCTTCATTAACATCAACCTCCACAACCATATTAGTGACTACCAAAAGGGCTTTAAGGAAGTAGCTAATCTTTGTTGTGCACATGATGCCATAATTTGGAAACATAGACTGGTCTAAATTAATTTGGAAATCAATACCCAATCCTTCCACTCAAACTAATCCTAATCTTTAATAACATGTGCAAGTGGAATCTCAACCATTAGATCCCTCAAAAATCACCCTTCTAGATTGGGGCAAGAAGTTAGGAGATTTAGCCTCTAAGAGGACCAATATGAAGATCACTTCAACTTCCAATGGTGATCTCACTATTTTATAAGGCTACACCATCATTACAATGGGTAAGGAAGAGGAATATAGAGGATAGCTTGGGTATAAATCTGATCATGGAGGAAAGGGAAGAGATTGATTACCTTAGTAAGAGATATAATAGGCAAAAGGTTCAGTCCTCATATATTTAGGACCCTAAGTCCTAAATGGAGACCCATATAGAGGAAATCATAACCATACATGAGGGAATCAAAATGGATATAAAAGATATTAAAGATGAGTTATAAACTTTAAAGGAGTAACAATAGGTAAGTCAAGTTCCCCAAGGTATTGAGAAGGATGTGCAGAATGCAATATTTAGGATGTATGAGATTTTAGATTCTATTCATTTTTTGAGTGTCAATTTAGATCCCCATGTTAATTATATAACTAAATTATTCAAAAGTCTCAAAAAAGATGAGAATAAGTTAAATTTCTTAGTGTTATACACCCCCAATAAGACATTTATCCACTTGGACTTGATGACCCTATTAAAGGCATCAAATTCTTTAAATTTAGCTTCAATAAGAATGCATGAGGCTTGGAATTGGGTATCATCCTCTAAGGCTCTAGTGAATAAATTATCCAAAGAAGAGAAGAAGGTCAAACAAATTTTAATAGAGCTAAAATTGACAATAATTTGAGATAGTAGAGGGAAGCTGGTGGTTTGGGATATATTTGATCTAAAAATTAAGAAAAACTTTAATGGCTTCAAATAGAGTCTACAAGGGCTAAATTTATAATATATTTAATCTAAATTGAGATCAACCAAGAAAATGGTGATAGAGGTGTAAGTTTTTTGAGTTGTCTTTTGAGCCATAAAGATAGAACATGCTATGTTGATAGAACAAGTAAGCAGGGTGACTAGGATGTATCTTTTAGATATGAGCCTAATTCAATCACAACATGCTAAGACATATAAGCACTAATAGGATATATATGATAAGAAGAAGGCATCCCAACAAATTCCATCCACCAATTCTATTCCATATACTCTACCTATAGAACCAAAAACTATGGCCACATCAAAACCACATCATATTATAGCTCCCATGGGAAATTTAGCTCAATCAACAAGTGCATATCCAATTATAGATCCATTTATCACATCATCAAGAACAAGTTCAAATATAGTTCTGATGATAATTTAGAGACATATTAAGTAAGATCTATAGTATGAACGATAATTTTTTACAAACCTGCATGTAGTGGTTATTACTGAGTAGTTAAGTCCTATTTGCATTTATACTATAATAAACTAAATTATTTTGTTAGCATGCACACATTTCATGATTGGGATAACTATAAATTATGAACATGTAACTAAGAGTTATCACATAGTCTTTTTGGATGTAAACTAAGTGTTTTAAACTTTGAGGTTGAGGTGACCCCCACCCTAAGATTCTTTATATACATGTAGAAACCAATTTTTAAAGGGTCAAAGTTTTGGATGAATAGAAAAGAAGAAATAAAGAAATACATTGTCATAAAACTATGTTTGTTCTTTCTTTCTCCCTCTCTGTATTAATTAATTTGAAGTTTCTTTATCTATATTGATTCAATAATTTTGATGTGTGACCATGATAAAGATGAATCTGATTGTTTTATTAATTAATATTAGTCTTGGATGTATAATATCTATTGAATATTGATAAATTTCATTTATTTAGATAGTTAGTGTAAGTTGAATTGATAATCCAAAGTGTGTAGAGGTATCTCCTTAGATATAGTCTTCTATGTTTGAGACACAACTAACTTAGATAACTTCTTGGTATAAACTATAATCTATTATACAAAGGTGTGAACAATAGTATTAAGAAGAGAAACCTTGAGTTGAGACCATTGAGAATCTTATATCTATTATCTTATACTTCTAACCATGTTTATTCATGAATGTGCAAAAGATTCAAACAACAAAAATTGATCCTTAAGATACTTTTCCATAAAAAATAGTAATAAAATCCATTTAAAAGACATAAAACCTTTTTTTTGCCTTATCCTTCCTTTTTTTTGAGTTTCTTTGAGATTTTCTACCATATAATAGTTCTCTACCCATCCAACTCACCTAGTGATTTATCCCCTTTTAGTAGAATCCATGTATTTGCCCATAAAATATGGTAAATAACCCATAGGATCAACTTTTTATTTCACCACCTAGTTATTTTAACCACATACCTATAACTCATGCCCTAGAGTGGAACCTAGTTCCATAGAGATCCCAAAATGTTAGAGGTTACCTTGTTTAAAACTCTCTTAGGTGTACATAAAAGCCACATCAACAAAAGAAGAAAACTATGGTTATAAAATGAGGGCACACTTATGTGTTTTCCCAATAAATCAAGGGCCCATCATTATGGAGACACCTGGGAGATTAACAAGGTCTAGGGACCAATCCAGTATTTTGGTTTTACCATTGTCAAATTCTAAGAGGCCTAGACCCATATCAATCATTGTTGAGATACATAGATCCCCAACACCTTCCCATATAAGAAAAATCCCACCTACCAATATTCCTATAGATCAACCCTAGTTAATGGGATCTACCATCACCATCTTTAGAGACCAACATGATTTGACAAGGAATCTAGAAAAATATTTGTCAAGCTTCTCCTATTAAAGTAGGAGGACAACTAAAGAACATATCAGATCTTTCAAGGCTACCTTAATATTAATGAATGTTATCCATGTGGATGTTTCTTGCATTATTTTTCCATTTACTCTACAAGATTATTATTGTGATTGGTATCTCAATTTGTAGGAAAATTCCATCACCTGATGGAATAAATGTCAAAATATGTTCCTTACATAATTTGGACAAGTAACTAATCCAAGTGTCATATATAAACTCTTTACCAGCATGAAAAGGAAAACTAATGAATCAATTTGAGCCTTCAATTCAAGATTCCAAAATATGCACACTCGATTGAATGTTGTGTATAAGCCTGACAAAAATCTAATGCTTGAGATATACAAGAACACCCTAGATCTTATTATCCTAGTGTTCTTGTGAAGAGATGTTTCTAATAATAATCTAGATTTGGAATTATAGGAAGTTATCAATATCAACAAGAAACTCTATCCACAACTTAGTCTTCATAATACAAGAGGCCAAGAATTCAACAATGGACTTTCATCCTTGAATATAATTCCACATGAAAATCAAAATGCTCTCACATTTAATTAGAATTAGTTATACACTCTTCCTCCCATGCAGTAGATAAAGAATCAAAATTATTAGTTATTAAAAAATAAAACACAAATAATAGTCAATAATAAAATCAACATTAGGCTCACACCAATGCGATAGTCACTCACGGTTATGACTCCTATAAAGTAGAATTGGATTCTATACAAAGAATGGTTTAGAAGTTGAGCAATTATTTATTGAATATGTAGAAGAGGATGGATAATAACAATAATCAAAATTCTACCTTTTAGAGATATAATAGGCCCACTAATAATGCAGAATAACAATAATCCAATATGTTTTCATAAATCAATATCATGGAAATAGCTTTACCCAACTAGTGTAGGGTCCATAACACATCTCAACATGGAGAGTTGGATTATATAGAGTTCTAGGCCACCTTTGAAATATTATAGAGAGAGTTGAATAGACAAGATCAAATGATGATTCCTCTAGATCTCCCTCATGAATCATGCCCTTCTAGTTAAGATTTGAATTTTGAGACTTTTGAGTCATCCTTCCCTAATTAAGATGAAAATATCTTAGAGGATAATTATAATGAAGTGCAATTTTTCCAAAAATTCAATAGGAACAACTATAACTTGAGGAACAAGTGACCATTTAATACTTATACTTCTCCTAATAATATGATTATCCCTCTAAATCCTGAATCTAATGATAATCCTCCTCCCCCTAAAGGGAATTATTAGCCTTAGCATAGAGAGGAATAAAATAAAAGAGGATGCAATATTGTTAAGGATATGACTAAAATTAAGGCCAACATTACTCTTCATGAAATATCATAAATCACAAAGCAAAAGGAACTCTTATGAAAGTCTATCATAAGTAAGTCTATTATAGAAAAGTCCAAGATAGCCACCACAAATTTTATATATAAAGAAAGTCTAAAGTTCATCCTTTCTTTCTAACCATTCAGGGATTTACAAGAATATACATAATTTAATAGTATATTTTAAAGATTTAGTAAAGGTATCATCAAATTTTATTTGTCAGAATCTTGGTTTAACACTAAATCCATCCACGAGGACTATGTCATAGCTAGGTAAAATAGTAGTACATATATTAGGAGAGCTTAATGATGTGAGAATTTAGGTTACCTCATAACATAGAATAAATATGACTATCAACATCCTGGTAGTGGATATTCCTGAAGGGTATGGGTTTCTATTGAGCAGAGATTGGTTAAAAACATTAAATGGATATCTTTCCATGGATGTTTCACATATCTAGCTACCTTGGAAAGGCATAGCCAACCAGATTAGAATCAATTAAGAGCTTAGGATGAATCATCCTATTATGGATTATAATATTAATAATGAATAGACAAGTTATAAATCTCCTAGTCTTAGAATCTACACATTTTCCACAAAGCATGAAGAACCAAAAGAAACTCTAGGTCTTTCTCAATTATGGACCCTCCATTTCGATGGATCAAAATACAAGAAAGGATTAGGTGTTAATATTGAGATAATCAATCTATAAGGAGAGAAACTATTAGAATCATTTAGGATTTAATTCTCATGCACTAAAAATAGAGTAGAATATGAAGCCTTGATTTTAGGAATATAGTTTGCCCTAAAGAACAATGCCAAAAAATTATTTGTATATCAAGTTTTTGAACTAGTTGTTAATTAGATTAAAAATAAATATCAATATAAATTATAATATTTGAATAAATACAAGCATAGAGATAATGATTTAATTGAATCATTTGAAGCTTTCAACATAGTATTTATCCTAAAAGAACAAAATGGAACTACCAATTCACTGGCTACTTTAGCAGTGAATTTAGCACCCTTACAGGAGTTAAAAATATATAAGTTCTCCATTGAATTGGTACTGTGTCCTTTACTACAAGACATTTTTGAAAATTTTCAAGTTTTTTATGATGACCAAAAAAATTATCTAATTTTTATCAAATTTGGGATGATTCAAATCTTAAATAATCGATGACAAAGAAATAAACCATAGGTGATTTGAAGGATTGGATGAAGAAGGTGTGATATAGCTAAAAGATAATTACTTCCCATTGGGAATGGTCACCATAAAAAGGACATTTGATAGAGATACTCAAGCCCAATCATAAAGATAACTCAAGATTAATGAATCTGAATTTAGTTTAGAAAATGTTGGTAATGAAAGGAATGCACACTTTGTTAATATTGGCTTAAGATACACACCAAAAGAAATGTAAAAGGTCAAGGAACCAATTATTAGGTATAAAGATGTAATTGTGTGGACTTATGATGACTTACGTATATTAAATCCTAGAGTCATCACCTATATGATTCCACTCAAGCCTAATCATAAACCATTTAGGAAAAGGTAGAATCCCATTACTACTATCTTATAGCCATTAATTAATAAGGATGTGTAAAATTTGATAAGTGATAGGATAGTTTTTCTTATTAGACATTTGACTTAGGTGGCCAATCTAGTTTTGGTCAAGAAAAAGACTAGCGATATTAGACTTTGCATCAAGTTGAGGAATTTGAGTAAAGATTCAAAGAAGGGAAAATATCCTTTGCCCTCCTTAGATGAGATAATAAAAATTGTGAGTGGATCTGAGATGATGTCTTTTTTAAATGAATTTTTAAGTTATCATCAAGTACTAGTCAAATCAGAAGATAGGATGAAATAAACATTTACTATGAAATGGGGAACATATGCATATAAGCAAATGTCATTTGAGTTAATCAACACTAGAGCTACTTTTCAGAGAGTAATGGATCATAGATTCTAGGGACTGATAGGGAATTTCATAATTATATACATGGATGATCTCACTATTTTTTATAAAAAATGCTGATCATATCAACCATCTTTAGTCTATTTTTGAGAGGTGCAAGAAGTTTGAAACTTTTTTGAGAGGTGAAGGAAGTTTGGGGTGTCATTTAACCCCAAGAAAAGTATATTTGGCCTTCTTGTAGGCAAGATGATAGGAAACATTATTACTGAGGTTGAAATCACTATTAACCCAAAGAAGATCCAAGGGATTTAGAAAATAATGTTTCCAAAAAAAAAAAAGAGCTCAAATCATTATTTGGAAAGATAAATTTCATAAGGAAATTTATATCAAGATTTATAGAGATTTTTAGATCCCTAAATGTAATTCTCATATAGAACACCAAAGTGGAGTGGACATCTAAAGCTAAGAAGTCCTTCCAATACATAAAGATAGCTATTTCATAAGCCCCACTACTGGTAATCCCAATTTTAATAAAGAATTTTTCTTGTACTCATTTGCCTCAAAACATACTATTATTTCCATACTTATGTAGAAAAGGGAAGAAAGTGAACACCCTATTGTATTTCTGAGTATTAACTTGAAATATGTAGAGCTAAAGTGTTCCCTGATTGACTAGTAAATCTTCATTCTCATCAAATAAGTCAAGAAGTTTAGGCAATACATCCTCTAGAATAAGACCATTACCATAGTGTTGGACCCTTCCATCAAGCTTATGCTAGGACATAATGAATTGGAAGAGGTAAATAGATGGTGAAATTATATGAATTTGATATTGAAATCAAACTTGTTAGGATTGTTAAAGGACAAGGCATAATTCAATTCATGACTAAAGCAGACCCATGCATCACCATTCAAGAGGTTTTCTAGACACATATCTTCAAATAATATTGGTATTCAGGTATTATCTAGTTCTTACTCATTGTAATATGCCCCCAAGAATTCAAAAGAGAGATTTAAAACTCAAGATGATCATTATATGATCAAGAAAGGAGTCCTCTACAAAAATAATTATAAAAGAATCTATCTAAGGTGTGTGTCATGAGGAGAAGCTCAAAAAATATTAGAAAATATTCATCAAAATATAGGCAATGTCCATCCATCTAGCAATACTACAACCCATACATTTTTTATAATGGATTAGTACTATCTAAATGTTTTTAAGAATGCTCATTTCCATGTGAGGACATGCACTAAATTCCAAGTTTTGGAAAAAAAAGTACACATAGCAATGCTACTACAACCTATGATTGAAGGTAGGTAATTCACCCTATGGGACTTAAAATTCATCAGTGTTATAAATCCAAATTCCTTAATTAGACACAAGTTTGTGTTTAATATTATAGATTAATTCAATATATTGGCTGAGGTAGTAGCCACCAATAACTCTAGAGCCTAATATGTGATAATTTTTCTTAAATAACATATCACAACTAGGTTTAGAAACACTATCTCTTTGGTTTACAATAATGGACCACCATTTAAATCAACTACATTCACTAAGTGGGCCCATGATAATCATATTATAATTAGATCATATTCCAATCACTACCTACAAAAGAACGGATTCGTTGAGTCAACCAAAAAGAACCTCATAAACATTATCAAGAAGTAGTTATAGATAAACCAAGAGAGTGGCAATTCTTACTAAAATATGCACTTTAGATAGATTGAACTAGGTATAAATAGGTCCTTAAAGATTCACCATATCTACTAGTTTATGGGAAATATCTAGTGTTCCCAATCATACAAAAATTACCAATGTGTCAATTTATGCAAGAATACATGGATCACAATGACAAAATAGAGTCTAGATTGTTGGATATCATTGAAATGGAAGATCTTAGGGATAAAGTGTTGTAAAACTTTAGCAAACATAAAGATGTGGTCAATAAATGGTTTGGTAAGAGAGCAAAATTTAAAGCATTCAATATCTCTAACTTGGTGCTACTATGGGACAAAGCCCATGAAAAAAGGGGGATGCATGATAGGTTTACCCTACTATGGATAAGACCATATCAAATTTTAGAAATATTGGGTAATAATTCATTCCATTTAAAATATCTTAAAGGAAATAATTTGACATATCCAGTTAATGGACATTTTTTGAAGCATTAATTCATAGTTCTCCCATATGTAGAGCTCTCTGAGTAACAACAAATGTTCTAGTAGAAATAGGAGTAGATTAAATTTTCTTTATTAGCTAGTTTCTTGATTTCCATAGTTTAATTTTATTATACTAGTTCATTTTTTCTAAATTAGCCCTTTTACTTTCAATAGTTTTTTTTACTTTCTAGAATAGTTTTATTTTGATTTCATGATAGTCAAATATTGGTCAATCCTAGTATAATTAAACACAATTTGAGGTGTTTTGAATCCAACTCAGATTAATGGGTATTGCATATTGTAGTTTAGAATTCTTAATCCAAGTAAGTAATGGGAGAGTTAGCTATGAACATATCCTAAAGTTAATGATTTCATCATGTATGTGAAAGTTACTCCCATAGTTCTATGAAAATTTATAAAACTCTCCTTATCCAGTTGGGTTGAATGAACACAAAATGTTAATAATTTTTTAAAGTAATAATCATGAACATGGGCAAGAGTTATCAATGATATTTTGATCAAACCAAAAATTTACTAAGACTAGCTCATTATGGTCACCTTCTTCCATCTTTAAAAAAAAAAGAAACATAAAATTAAACATAAAAGGCATAATACAAAAGTCTAAAAAAAATATTTAAAGCCTACATGATGAAATAAGATCAATGTATCAAGTATCATGAAAAATATGAAGAAATGAGGAATAGGTAATCAAAGGTATCTATGTTGTAGATATGGACACCTGGATAGAAGTAGAGCAATGCCTGAGATCCCCATATATACGCATAACACCCAATAAAAGTGAAACCTATAGCTTACTTGAATGTCTTTGCCTAAAAACTTGAGACAAGAGATAAAGAACAACACTTTTCACACGTAGATCCAAGGTGTAAGTAATGTTAGTATGTTTCATTGGATTATTAAGTCTCTTTTCATTTATAGTTCAATAATTGATTTTGAGATAAATGTATGGTTGATATTGGCATTATAAAACCATGTGTTTTGGGTTATTTAAAACTCTAGAGTATTCACCACTATGGGTCACAATTTGTTATATTCATCACACCCCATCTTGTATTTTTTCTCTAAAAAGTAGGGAACCCCTTTATTTTTTGGGAAATAATGAATATCTTATCAGGGAATTTATGTGTTTTGAGGATTATGATGGTGATTACTATTTGTTAAAAAATTGATGTTTTAAATGTTGAATCACGTTGAGACATATTTATTTCCATTTTGAAGAACTTTTTCAAACTAACCTATTTATGAAAATATGGGGAAAATGGCTTTGCATGAAAGGAACTCAGATTGTTTTATTTTGGAGTAATTAGTTTTTGACAACTTTCATTTTATAAGTTTTCCTTTTGGAAACTTTCTCATCAAAAACTTTATCCTCAGATACTTCACTTCATCGAGAACTTTTCCTCAAAAAGATTCCTTTTGGGAACTTTTCTCATCAGTAACTTTCACTTCATAAGGATTTCATCAAAAGGTTTACTTTATCAAGTTTGATCTATTATGAGCTTTACTTCAGTAGCTTTGTTGTAGAAAGTTTTTGATTGACAAGTTTTCACATCAAAATTTTTGATGAAAGATTTTTATCATAGGCTTTGTGTTAAAGAATGTGTTTCAGAATATTCTTTTCGACATCTTTCATTTTGGATATTTTTCATTATAAGGTTTGTTTTGGAAAGATTATTTTTGTAAACTTTCATTTAAAATATTTTTCATGGAAAGGTTTGTTTTAAAAAGGTTATGTTTGGTAAATTTCTCATCGATAACTTTGCTTTTAGAAACTTCTCATCGAGAAGTTTCATATTGGAGACTTTTCATCAGAATCTTTCCCTTTGCAAACTTTCTATGTGACTACGTTTATGCAAGCTAATATTCCTAAAGGGTAATTATCAACAACTTTGTTTAAAAAAAAATAGGATAGAATATTTCTTCACCTATCTCTCTGAATAACATTTTTTTTTCTAGATCTTTTGGCTTGAAGGTAAAGTCTAACTTCCATTAACTAGACTACATAATGACACATGGTAAAATATGAAAGGTTACACCATGAGACCCTAAATTATAAGGCATCCTATGTGGTATGTACACTAGGACAAGGTGGTTGAATTAAAATTGAATAGAGGTGAAGATAATGTAGACATTGTCAATTAATGACACATGATATGGAAATCAATGCAGAAATCTATTAACATCAAGACCCCAACCAAGTTTACATTATTCCATCTTCAAGAGATTGAGTAAACTTAATGCTTAAGTGATCCCAAAACATCTAATTTATATTAGAGTGATTTTTTATCTATGAAAATTAGTTCAATGTTTGATGCCATTTCCAAAACCTTGAATCATACTAGTATTCAATAAACCACCATGGCATGATCATCCAGGTCATACAAAGGAGCCCTAACATCATCCAAGTTCTCTATCAAGCATTCCATATAATATTTAGACATGGTGTTTTATGCCATTATATTTTATGGTCATTATCTAAATTACTCATCATTTATGGGAAAATATGGAGAACATGGAATCTTTTGCACTGGAGGAGGTTATTTCTAATGAGGATAAGTAGTTGGTGAAGGAACTACTTCCATTAAAATGTCATTCCTTACATTATGAAGATAGAGGTTATGCCATGCATTTATTTAATATGAGGCCTATTTTTTGAAGAAAAAATAGCAAATGGATGATATGTTTACGACAATGATAATAACAAAAAATTTGCATACATAGTAGGAGACACATTTAACAAGTATTTGAGTTTGCTATCCCTGATTTCATCTTTGATTTTCATATTGTCATTACATAGAATAATTCCAATAATATGGAGTGAGCTATATCAAGGTGGCTTCTCCCTCAAGAATAATTTACTCTAAAATAACATGTCAAGAATCCTATTCCCATCACCCAATGTAGGGTGGAGATCCATGTGGGAATGACACTAATAAATTGACTTTTTGGCCATATAAGAAACCAATGTTTGCATTTAAAGTGGGTTATCCTAATATTCTTGCTAAGCACCTCAGAGTGCACCTACACTTTAGGGGAATTAATCAACACTCACCTCCAAGAAAAAATATTACACAAAGATAAGAGGCCACTAGGAGTAAATTTTTACATGATGACTTATCTATTAGACAAAGTTATGAGGACAGTATAAACTCATAATGGAGTCCTATGGGATCCCAACCAAAATATAATTTGTGACTATTACAATTTTGTGCACATCTACTCTTTTGTCAGGAATATAAGAAATATTATTGAGGATCTCTACCCTTAGGTTTGGATGGCCATCCATAGATGACCTTTGGAAAGAATTTCACCCATAATAAATAGAATGGTTGCCAGCAATGTGGGGGATAACTAGCTTTACCCATACTACACTATTATCATAGTTATTTATCACAAGGTGGATCCTCTTTAGCTCCCTAAGTTAATTCTAGATAAATTAGCTGAGTAGGAAATTGCATACTAAATATGGAATGACATTGATGAGAAATTAAGAAAAATTAAGAAGGCCATATTCCATGGCTCCCACATCATTATTGGGAGAATGAAATACACAATATGGAAGTAGTTCAAAGAAGTAAGAAATGCCAAGAAGGTATATGCATTGCCTACCCTCCCTCATATATATTGGGACCCTCATAACAAGGTCCAAAAGAAAATTTATACTCTTATCCTCGCTTACAAACACAAGCCAATGAATCAAGATTTTTTTTATTAAATGCTAAGGACAATAAATAGGTGAAATAAAGGGACACAACTACAATATTAAGGACATACTAAGGGTGAAGAGACTAAACCTTTTCTCACAGTCAATGAAATAGATTTTAGGATCCCTCCTCTTAGAGGATGGAGATCTTTCAATTTTTGGAGTGGTAGGCCACTACAACAACCAATAGGAGAAGGACAAGATCTCTAAATAGCTCAAGGCCAAACACATAACCAATAATAATTGGTAGGTTAGGCACTACTCATTGGAGATAAGTATGAACAATAATAAGAAGAATAAGTGCTTACCTATACACCATTAGAAGAGAAAAAAATGATACTAGGTCAAGCATCAATAGTTAAACTGATATAGGTCAAACAAGAGTTGGTTGAGGAGATAACTCAAGGGAGAGATAATGCATAGAGGGAAAAGTTAAGATTATTTTCTTGGAATCCCCTAATGAAGAGGAAATAATGGACTGTTCATTTCCATCACCCATAATTATTCCCCCTTATCTTCCCTAATAGACAATAGTTCTATAAGCTGACAGAGCCATAAAGTGATATCAAAGGAATAATAAGGGGGGTAGACCACAAAACCTATGCACACATACACTCAAGGAGGCACAACATTCACTAGAAGGTGAGACAACATAAGAGGTGGATGAGGAGTTGTAGTAGGCCAAGGTATTAATCCTAAAAGTACTTAAGCCCAAGGAACCTCTCACTAGGGAAACATCTAGTAAGGGTCCTCTTATTACATCCCCTTTAAAACTTTTTCCTTTGATGTATTTACCCATAGTTTCTACCATCCATCCACTATTTGTTTCTACATTCATTATTATTTGATCACTTTTTATGGGTCTCCTCTTTATGCACCCATGTGTAAATATGCCCAGTTTCACTTCACCCACTATGCCCTCCACTACTATAGTTTATATTCCTTAGTATCTACCCCATCAACCATAAATATTTCCATTCCATCTATCAACCAATCCATCACTCCAATTTTTGGTTCTTCTACCCAATTAGGTTAACCTTTGCCTTCCTCAATATTAACCTCTAAAACCATAATAGTGACCACTAAAAAGGCTCTAAGGAAGCATCTAGTCTTTGTTGTGCATTTAGTTCCATAATTTAGAAGCATAGACTAGTCTATAATCATTTTTACATCAATGCCCAATCCTTCTACTGAAACTAAACCTGAGCATGAAGAACATGTGAAAGTGAATTCTCAAGAATTATATCCCTCAAAGCTCACCCTTCCATATTGGGCCAAGGATTTAAGAGCCTCAGCCTTTATGAGGCCCAATTTAAAGATCAATAAACTTCTAATTGTGAGTTCACTATTTGATAAGGCTAAATCATTAGTACAATAGATATGGAAGAGGAAAATAAAGGATATATCAAGAACTCTGATCATAGAGGAAAGGGAAGAGGTATATTCCCTTATCAAGAGATGAAACAAGTAAAAGGGTCAATAACCATATATCAAGGAACTCAATTCCTACATGCAGACCCATACAGAGGCAATCCTAGCCATACATTATGGAACTAAAATGGCTAGACAAGAGCTCAAAGAAGAGTTAGAAGCTCTCAAAAAGAAACAACATGGAATTTGAGTTCCCCAAGTTATTGAGTAAGATGTGTAAAATGTAACACTTAGGATTTATGATATTCTAGATTCTATTCATTGTTTGAGGGTCAATTTGGATCCCATGTTAATTTTATAACTATATTATTCAAAAGTCTTAGAGAAGATGAGAATAAGCTAAATTTCTTAGTATTATACCCACCCAATAATATATTTAGCCACTTAAACTTGACCCCATTGGAGGAATCAAATGATTTAAATTTAGCTTTAATAAGAAAAAAGGATGCTTGAGATTGGGTATAATCCTCTAAGGCTGTAGTGAATAAATTAGTTGAACAAGAAAAGTAGGATGAGCAAATTTTAACAGAGCTAGAATTGACAACAATTTGAGATAACAAAGGGAAGCTGGTGACTTGGGATACATTTGATCTAATGATTAAGCAAACCTCTTATGGCTTCAAAAAAAGTCTTCAAGGGCTAAGTTTAAAAGATATTAAAGCTAAATTGAGCTAATCCAAGAAAAAGGTGATAAAGGTGGAAGTCTTCCATGTTAGATTTAGAGACAGAAAGATATAACACTTTAAGCTGATTGTTGGCACTAGGAGTAGTACAAGAATAATATAAATTAATTTTTTAACCTTGTATTTCACATAAGATAATAAATTCTACTATATAAATTTTATTTTACAAAGACATTGAAAGCTTATAAAACTTTCATGGGAATTTACAACTACCTTACAAGTTTCAACTAACCCAAATAACTAAAAAGCAATTAATCTAACAAACTAAGATAATAAATAAACTATGTAAATACAACATGGATCATAAATAAACTATGAATTTTATGCTTTGGTGGAGGGACCCACTAATCAATGGAAATCAAAATAAATAAATAAACCCTCAATGTACTATTGCACTTTCACTTCTACGCTTGGTTTGAGATGCATTTCACTTACATATTGTTGTGCTTAGTTTTGGGATGACACAAATTAGCTGGATTTGATGAATCTTCTTGAGAGAAAGATAATAATTTTTATTTAATAAATTTTCATTAAACTTCATAAATCATCACTAATTTCACCCTATTATTTCCTCCTTTATAGGTCATCACTTTTATGCTCTGTTGTTTAACTCCTCTTCATCCTTCTTTGAGCAATGACATCAAGCAAGATAGGAAATAGTTTGATATAAATTTTGAAAGAACATTAAAATTATTAAATTTTATGCCATTAATGATGTAAATAGTGAAGTGTTAAATAGATTTCATACACAAATCATTTCAATGGTGCTTTACTTGCGTAATATGGGACTTCTACGTAAAATCATGAAGTACCATCCAAGTAATTTGGAATAATTGCCATCCTCCTTTTTCAATTTTTGGAAATTTTATATTTACACATTAAATTCTATGCCAACTATAGTAGCATCTAGGTTGATGTCATGGTGTGGTTTATCTCTCCAAATCATGGGATGTATATGAAAAACTACTACTTCTATTTAGATTGATGCATTGGAAGTATTCAAAATTTAATCAAAAATTGATGAGCCATATTAGATTTGTTAATATGAGTGCATAAAGTTTTCATTAACAATTTTTCCTTGGGGCATCATCACATAATGGCTATCTTTATGTATTTTTTTATTAGTGTGTTTATCAAAGAACTCACATCACATAAGATAGAGATTAAATGATCCCTCCATAAACAAATTCAAGCACCCCCTTCATCTTCCTTTCTATCATGAAATAAAAAATATAATTTACAAAAGAAATAGTGTCTTCTCTCCTCCTTTAAAAATAATTTATTTTTTGGCTCTGATAAATCTTCAATAAATTATCTTCAATTCTCCTACGTATCTTCTTTCATCCAGGCTTTGGTACCACTATTGGCACTAGGAGTATTAGATGAATAATATAAATTACATTTCTAACCTTGTATTTCACATAAGATAACAAATTCTATTTTATCAGGTTGATTTTACAAAGATAGTGAAAGATTATAAAAGTTTCATAGGATGTTATAACTAACTTACATGTTTACACTAACCCGAATAAATAAAAAACAATTAATTTAAATAACTAAGATGATAAATTAAATACCATATGGATCAAAAATGACCCACAATTAATAGAAAAAATAAGTAGGGTGACTAGTCCATATCTTCTAGATATTAACATAATTCAATCATACCATGCTAATGCATATAAGCACTACCAAGAGATGTATGCTAGGAAGAAGGAAGCCTGACTAATTCTACCTACTAGTTTTACTACATAGACTCCACCTGCAGTGCTAACAATTATAGCCACATCAATGTCACCTCATACTATGGCTCCCATGGTAACTTCAACTTAATCAACAAGTGTATCTTTGAGTATAGCTATAATTATCACATCATCAAGCACAAGTAAAATTATAATTATGATGATAATTTTGAGACATATTAAGCAAGATATAATTTAGCATGAAGGCTGATTTTGTATAAATTTGCATGTAGTAGTTATAACTGAGTAATTAAGTATAAGTTGCATTTATACTGTAATCATCTGAATTATTTTGTCAGCATGCACACATTGCATGATTGGTATAACTATAATTTATGAACATGTAACTAATAAATTCATTGTCATCCAACTATGTTTATTTTTTCTTCTTCTATCTTTGCGTTAATGAATTTAAATATTCTTTATCTATATTGACTCAATAATTATGATGTGTGCCCATGTTATGGATGAATATGATTGTCTTATTAATTAATATTAGTCTTATATGTGTTATAGCTATTAAGGATTGATAAATTTAATTGATTTAGATAGTTAGTTTAAGTTGAATTGATAATCCAAAGTGTGCATATGTATCTACTTAAATATAGTCTTCTTGGTGTGAGCCACAACTACCCTAGATAACTTATTGGTTTGAACTATAATCTCTTATACAAAGGTGTGAAATAAAAAACTTAAGAAGAGAAAACTTTAGTTGAGACCATTGAACATCCTATATCTATTATCCTAAACTTCTAACCATGTTTGTTTGTGAGTGTGCAAAAGCTACAAATAATAAACACTAGCCCTTGATATACTTGTCCACTAAAGAAACAACAATAAACTCCATTTCAAAGACATAAAACCTTATTTTGCCTTATCCTTCCTTTCTTTTGAGTTTTTTTTGGGTCTTCCCACCATAGAGTGTTTATTCACCCAACTAACTCGCCTAGTGATTTATCCCTTTTTATTAGAATGCACATATTCACCTACAAAACTTGGTTAAACAACCCATAGACTCAACTTGTTATTCCATCACCTAGTTTTTTAACCACATACCTACAACTCATACCCCAGAGTGGAACACAGTTATACATAGACCCTAAAAATTTAGAGGTTGCCTCATTTAAAACTCTATGAGGTGTGCATAAAACCCACATCATTAGAACCCATATATCTTATTCATTTTCCTACATTAATGACTAGTGAATATGATGTCAACAATGAAGTAGAGTCATATCAAAGCATATACAAAGACCTAACTAGTACCAACTTATTTGACCCATATACCATTTATACCATCATGATAATAATCCAATATTTACCACTTATCCTTTATCACCCTCAACTCATAGACTGGGACCAATAAGAATCCATAGTACCTTTAGATGAGTTTGATAATGATGAGGTCTTTTGTGATTTTCTAGGCCTTAGAGATAATGTTCCTATGGGAGACTGTAATCAAGGGTTCTTTATCAAATTTGATCATGCCACCTATTTTAGAGATTGGGTAAACACCCTTATCCAAAAACAAAAGGATAAAACATTGAGGTACCAAAGTGAAAACCTCTTTAAGGTGATTTTATAATAGGATAAAAGTAAATAAAAAGATTATTCTCTTGGTGAAAACCTTTTTTAGGTGCCACTATATGGGGATGTTCACCCTTACCCGAATAAATCTCAAGAAACCACCAAAATTGAATAAGCTTTTGAGTCTAAACCAATACATAGGAGCAACATGCCTTTGATCAAATTATCCAAGAATGTCATGTAGTGTTTATTACATGGACCTTACCACCATTAGGACATTTAGATTTATCATCTTTAGGAGAACTTGAAGAACTAGTCTAATTAGAGGAATTTTCCATTACTAGACATTTTACATCTTTTCCAACTATTCTAGAATATGGATCAAATCTCCTTATAGGGGAGACTATGGAAGTCAACATAAGGACTCTAAAGGACCCAAAATGGATTAAATTAGGCACATCCTTCACTAAGGAGGAACACGAAGTCTTTACATCCCTTTTGAGGGAGTTTTTTATCATATTTTCATGGGCCTATTTGGACATGTCATGTTTGGAACCCACCTTGGTTGTAAACCATATTGTTATACAAATTGATGCCAAACTTGTTAAGAAAAAACTACATAAAATGCATTTTTACATTATTCTGTTAGTTAATAAAGAGTTAGAGAAACTCTTAGAAGTAAGATGCATTATAATGATCGATTATTTAGAGTGGATTTCAAATATTATTCCTATCAGCAAAAATCTATAAGGTATTATTTTATGTAGTAATTTTTGAGACATCAATAAGGCCTACCCAAAAGATGACTTTCCTCTACTAAACATCAACATGATTGTTAACTCCATAGCCAGGTATGAAATGTTTTCTCTCATAGATGGATTTTTACAATATAATCAAATTAAGATTACACCAAATGAACAACAAAAAATATCATTCACTACTCCTTAGGGAATATTTGCTATTAGGTCATGTTATTTAGCCTCTAAAATGTTGGGGCAACATACCAAAGGTATATGACTGTTATGTTATATGATGTGATGCGTGATATTTTTGATGAATATGTTGATGACATAATGGATAAATATAAAACCAATGTAGATCATCTAAGCATACTAATAGAGATATTTGAAAGGCTTCATGAGTACAAGCTTTGACTTAATCCCAAAAAGTGCACCTTCGGTGTTATTTTAAGTAAATTGTTAGGCTTTATTATCTCTCATCGAGGCATTGAAGTTGATATGTCTAATGTTTAATTCATTATTAAGATGCCCCTACCTTCCACTTTGAAGCATCTCCATAGTTTATAGGGCAATATCTAGTATATTAGATGAATCATTTCATAGTTGGATTATAAACACCATCGTTTCACTCATTTATTAAAGAAAGGTATTACCTTTCTATGGGATGAAGAATATCATAAGGCCTTTGAGTACCTAAAGGAATACTTAACCAATCCCCTTGTTATATTAGCACTAATTCTATGGATGCCATTCCTACTTTATGTATCTACCACTAAAAATGCCCTGGGGGAACTTTTAGCCTAACATGATGAACATGGGAAAGAATGTGTATTATACTATTTAAGCCATATATTGGTAGCATATGAGCAAAAATATATAATAATTAAAAAATATTATTTAGCTATGGTATTTATAAAATAGAATCTCTATCATTATAGTCTCAACAACAAGACCATAGTCATTATCAAAGTAGATATGTTCAAGTATCTACTATCAAAATAATATTTATAGGATTGCATGACTAAGTGGATCATGTTTCTAATTGAGTTTTAGATTGAATATCTCAACCAAAAGGCCACTAATAGATAGGTACTTACATATCATATTGTTGAAATTCCCATTTTGGATACTCAACCACTTAATTTTGCATTTATAGATGAATAAATCATGACTATCATGGAAACACTTCCTAAGAAATAGTAATGGAAGTTGTATTTTGATGGGTCCTTAATGTCTCATGGATCAAGAGAAATATTTATATTTACTACACCATAGGATGATCTAATTCCCAAATCAATTTGTATCATCTTTACTTGTACCAATAACATGGCTAATATGAAGCACTCATTGTATAGATTCATCTAGAAGTACAATGGAACATTCAACATTTAATAGTTCATGGAGATTCCTATCTTATTATTAATCAGGTTATAGACTAGTTCTAGACCAAATAAGATAAGATGATACAACATAAATCCATGGTGGATATTGTAAAGAAAGATATTTCTCACATTTAGTTTGAACACTTAGCTCAGGCCAATACAAGACACCAAATGCCATGGATACAATTGGTTCTTTGATTTTCAACATAGACAAGGCAAGAGACTATCAGTTCCTTGTTGAACATCTTCTAGCACCTGCTCATGAAACCTTGACCATTGAAATGATCTGTGATATTATTGATCCTACTTATATTTGGTATCTTGAATTATATATTTTCCTCCATTACCAATTACTTATATTAGAAATTTCATTTAAGTAACAAAAATATTTCACACACCAAGCCTCTCGATATACCTTCCTTGGCCCAACCATTTACTTCAAAGGATTTGATATAACTCTGCTTCATTATTTGAATCTAATAGAAACTAGATTAGTGTTAAGGGAAGTTCATGAAAGATTTTGTGGGGATCACACCAAATAGGTCATATTTTCCAAAAATCTCATACATACTGGTTATTATTGGTTGACCATGGAATCATATGCAACTACTTATGTGAAAATATGCAAACAATGTTAGAGACATGCAAATTTGATCCATGTTCTGGTAAGAATAATCAAACTAATGATACACCATGGCCATTTTTAATGTGGGGAATCTATCTCATAGGGAATATTAACTCTACCTCTTTAAATGTCCATAATAATATCCTTACCACCACTGAGTAATTCACTAAGTAGGTTGAATCTATACCCCTCACTTATATGACTGGGAAATTTTTTTTGAAATTCATCTTCAACCATCTCATTTTTTGTTATGGTATCCCATTTGACATTATATCTAATAATGGCATATAATTTAAGAGTAAATATGTCAAGGTGATATGTATTAATTTTAACATTATCCAACACTTTCTAGTGCATATTACCCACAAGTTAATGTCCAAGCAAAGGCATATAATAAGACCATTGTCAATATTCTTAAGAAGATCATCAATGATGATGGTTGTGATTGGCACTTACAAATATTATATGCCCTCTATACTTACCTTAATAATTACCATAATCCAATAGGAGCCACACCACATTCCCTTATTTATGGCACTAATTCCATTATTCCCATCAAGTTTGAGTTTCCATCTCTACACATCTTGTTGAAGAACATCCTTGATGATGAAGATTACATAGTTGTTTATTTGTGAGAGCTAGAGTTACTACATATAAAATGCATGGCCATTGTAAATAGCCTTTAAGCATATCAAAAATGGTTTTTGGTTAGTATAACAAGCATGCAAATCATATAGAGTTTAAGCTTGGTGATCTTGTCCTCAAATAAAACTAGAAGAAAGGCATGGTTAAGAAAAAGAAGAAAGGAAAATTTAAGCCTAATTGGATAGGACCTTATGTAATTATTGCTAACTATAGCTCTAGGGATTACAAGTTGGATACATTGAATGGAGATGACCTTGATGAACCCATGAACATAATACATCTCAAGAATTATTTCACTTGGTAGACACAAGGTATTTTCTCTAAGGACCATTTACATCATGTCATAGTATCACCTTCCCTATACCATACTATATACCATTCCTTTCATACCTTCCCTATTGTCAAATTTATTTACCCTTCCCTACATACCCTTTTTGACCTTGGTTCTAATCTATTGACACTTTTGGGCACCTTCAAAGATTGGATTTAGATGAATTTTCAACAGTTGATTTAGTATGTCCATTTGTTAAGCAAATATTTTTTATAATGAGGTAGTATCTTGGGGTAGTGTGGTAGTGGTTTGGCAATTGCATTGTTCATTGTTAACATATTTTATCTAATTACCAATGCTAATTATTAAAACCACCTTTTCGAATATTAGTATCATAGACCCATGCCACTGTTTCCTAATTATAACCACCTTTGGGTAACTTAGTAACAACCCCATTTTATCCAAATTTCCACATCATTGTTTTATACTTTACCATTTGTCTATTCATGAACTTGTTACCTAACTAGATCTTTGATTGTATGAAGAACTACATTGACTCAAGGTCTCATTCAATATTATGTAGTCAACACTCAATTTACATTGAGGTCACTGTAATCACCCCTTTTCCATAATCTCTCCATTTTTAGATTATTTTAAAGTTATATGCTCTCACCATTTTATGAGTTTGGGCCATGTTGTATCTCATAATCCTCTATTGAGTTGAGATACTAAAAACATAGAAAATACTTGATGCACTCCCTAGCTTTCATTGATGTAGGTAGAAATACAGTGGTTTGAGGTCCATTTTGACTATGTAGGTAGTGCTTAGTATTTTCTAAGGTTAGCTTAGCCACCGTTGTTTGAACACTCTCCCCATATTAAGAGTAATTTAAGTTTGATGATCTCACTATTTTGTGAGCATATTTAAGTCTTGTTATTGATATTTTGAGAGTTGTACTATTTTTTATCTCATAATTCTCAATTGATTTGAGACACCTAGAAAATTCCAAAAAAGCTCAAATAGTTTTGAAAACCCCTCAACATTCGTGAAGGACTTAGGAATATCCTAAAAATCCAAAACTCATGAAAATTGGCTTAAATTTTCCTTAAAAAATATATATCTATAATTTTTTTATGGGATGGACTTTCTTATCTAGAAAATTTTTATTATAGACCACCTTAGTCTTTTCCTCCCATTTTTAGGAGAACTACATTGACTTGAGGTGAGCAATACTTGGATACATGGGGTATTTCAAGTTATCTTGGCCACCTTCCTTTCCTTTTCAACCACTTATTTGCCTTAAGGATTCTGTGAATCCTTACTATTTCACAAGTAATCACTTGTCATTTAGTTTCCACATCCTTGTTGGCCTTAGCCATATGCTCTTACCATTTTGTGAGTTGAGGTTGTGAGGATTGTGCATTTGAGTTTGATGCACAAATGGAAACTTGTCTATTATGCTCTCACAATTTTGTGAGCTCATTATCATTTTTCACCATAGATGAAGTAAAAAATATGAATTAAAAATTTAGTTCATTAGTGGATATTGATTTCTTGACTTTTCATATGGTTTTATCCTAAACCATGCTCTCATGCTTGTGTGAGTTTTTTGTGTTGATGATTTCATGATTGTGAATGTCATCCCCATCTTTTCATATGCACTCACTATTTTTAAAGACCACTAATATTTTCCTCTACATGTCAATCATGTTTTATTATCATAATTCTTATTTTATCTCATATCCTAGGAGAACTACATTTGACCTGAAGTTTGCATTAGATCTCATGTCCATAAAACTATGTAGGCAACATCCACTTGCCTAGTGCATCTAGAGTCATCTCAGTTACCCCTTCCTATTCTTCTATTCCCCACATTTTATTTATTTTTCTCATTTTCCCCTATATTTTAGAGGAATTTTTTTCCATCTTGTTTATGTTTTTACTCCCTATAGCCTAGGGGAAACCGTTTATCATCTCGCCTTTGTCATTATTTCTAGATAGCATAGGGGAAACATTATGATATTTTTTCTTATATTGTTTTACCTATGTTGTTTCTATCTAGCTTAGGGGACATCCTTTTTCCAAGAGTAACACCTCTATTACATAGGCATGAGTAATTTGTATTAAGTTTGTACTAACATTGTGATTAACCATTATTTGTATATTGCCATTTTTTTAGATTAGTTAGTTTGCTTACCTTTATGTATTAGAATAGTTTATTTATTGAAATTTTATTTCATTTTTATCATTTATTTGTTTGGATTATTTATTTATCTATTTGTTTATTTTATCATTTTTTGTTTGTTTTATTTATTTTGTAAGTTTTGTTTGCTTATTTAATTTTGTGTTGCTTATTTGAGTCTAATTTTTATTCACCTATTTATTTTGTTTATTAGTGTTTTGTTGGTCAAATTTTCTATTTTTATTTGATTCTTTGGTTTGTTTGATTCATTATTAGTTGTTTGTCTATTTTTTTTATTTTCCTTTTTATTTATTAGATGTCGTAGGATCATTGCATTTTATTTACACTTGAGTCTTGATTACCCATATCTTGTACTTGAGTTATAGTGTCACCAAAATTTCAAAAATTTTAGATTAATCTTTTTAAAATTTCTATCTTTTGTCTTATGTAAGTCAGTTGTCCTTGTTAAAACCAATCCCCTTGCTTTCTTTTCCAATTACTTCAAATTATTCTAAAAGGTTGAAAAAATTTGCCTAAGGCCATCACTAAAAAAACCATTTTATCATATTCATAATAATATTAAAAAACTATGTTTTGGGCTCACTTCTAGGCCAACTTGGGTTCTCCAAGTAACTTTACTTGTCAAATGAAAAGTAAGCAGTCATTACAAGCTCGAGCAACACCACCCAGTTTAAGCCAAAACTATGAAATGACTTTAGTTCTCATCAAAAGATAAGTGAAGTAGTTTTGTAAACCTAAAAATCACTAAATAGAGTAAATCAAGGTTTTGAAGTTACTTTACTTACTTAAGTTCACAAGTAAAAGAAATAAAGGTTCATAATTCTAAAGCACTCACAAGTCAAGACCAAATCAGGATTTGAAGTTACTTAGCTCAAAGGCCAAATTAAGAAAAGTAGCTCATGAAACTTGGAAAAAAGATAAGTGATTACATGTATTCCCTCACACATATTTTTAATTTTTCATAAATTCTAGGGTTAATATAAATATTAAAAATTCCACCTCATTTCCTACCTAGATTTTAAGTTGTTTGACCTAGTTGTTTCCCCTACAAATCTTGATTAACACCATTTGATCCTTTACAGAATTTTTGGAGTGATCTCCTCAAGATCAATTTACATTAGAGGTATTTTTTTACCATTTGTATTTTTGTTCCATTTCTAGTTGAAAATCACATTTTTCTTGCTAGTGAGTTTACATGCACTATTTTGAAGTTTCTCTATGTTTTATTATTTTATTTGTGTTTATATGTCATTATTTCATGCATATTATTGTTTAAAATATTTTAAAATCTCTCTTAAACACTTATCATGTAAAAAATCTTAGCTAAAATCCTAAAAATAATGAATGCTTCGACAAGAAAACCTCACAGTTGACCTAGTTTTGCTTACCCGGGTTTTCTATTCCTAACTACTTACTTGGAGTCCTAAAAACAAGTAACTACCACAAGAAACCCAAAATTATCAATCACCTTGCCTACCTAGACTATTTGAAGTTCATAATACATGAATATTGCTTAGGACTATTACTTAAGACAACAAATTGATCTAGTTGTTTAGCCTTTTATAAACTAGTAGGAGTAATCATTAAGTGTTTAAGAGCACTTATAAAGTATTCCCAATGTTATCCAAAATAAATTTCAAGATCAGAGGAAGAATAAACTAAAGTAGAACTAAAATAAACTCTTATTAAAGAAGTCCCTAAACTTGCACTTGAGGAAATACAAAGGCCAAGTAGAAAGGGTAGGATAAAAGCAAAGAAAGTTGTGAAATCATAGTTACAAAAGATAAATTATAAATACAAGGGTTACCCCATTGAGTCCAGTATTGTATCTAAAGTGTCAAAAATTAGTGACACAAATATGGGGCATGTGTCCATAACTAAGTTATTAGAGAGATCCAAAGCTATCACCAAGACTCCAATCATGCAAGTAATGACCAACAGTGGAATCTTATGAGTTGTAACTTTCCAAAGTTATGCATAACTACCTAAGTTTGTATTGGAATGTGCCAATTACTATGAATCTCTCACTAGAATAGTGAAAGACACTTTAGGTAATATGGTAATTAGGCTTGATGTTTAATACTTTGACTACTATTTAAAGATCCTATCAAGGCCTAAATTAATAGATTTATTAATGGAGAAAGCTAAGAATCTCCAGGAAAGACAAACTTTAGAGTGTATCAATGTAATGAACACTAACTATCTAAAGAAATTAAATTAGTCCTTGAGGTTCTTTAAATAGATAATAAGGTATGACTTCATTTAAGAAGTTGATGACATCACCTAGTTGTTATGTAGAATCAATGGAGAGAATAATTTTAAATTCTTCTCCACTTAGATGTATGCATACATTAGGGCCATTGATGTCAACATGAGTTATAAAATGATTGAGTGGTCAAGAATGATAAGTGACAACATTGACCACTAGCTGAATAATGTTTTGTGAACTCTAGATTTCAAGATCACTTCATACTTAGTGTATGTTACAACATCTACTGGAACCTTTTCTAGATTGAATATAAAAGGGATGTTGTCATTATAACCCATCTATTAATATTACCCCCAGTAGGTTCTTTCAAAATAATTCAAGCATTATAAGAGGGTAAATGATGGATTCTTTTATAAAATCATTTATAAGTTGAATGTTGGTCTAAAGCCCAAGAGAGTGTTTGATGTAGCTTTGGAAGTAGTTTATAACTTTATATTCACCTTCATTCAATTCCTAAATTTCACATACATCATATTTGGTGGTTTCTCAGGCACACTAGTCAAATTTCCAAGGTATCCTAGTGACAAATGGATTCTCATGGAGTTATGTAGGTAGCTAGTAAAATTAGATGACCTACAATCAAAGGTTAATGATTCCTTAGTTAGTTTTACCATTGTTATTATTAACTATCATGGTGAAAGCATATACAAAGCAAATAATTTAAAAACAAAGATGTATCCTAACTACAATCAAACCCACTTTGAAGTTAGAGCAAATTTTGATTGTGGGGACATAGCTCAAAATATAGTTTCTCTTGAGTATATGCATATTCCTAAACTTGAAGAATTTTGGATTGATTTAGGGATGAGTTAGAAGTAAGAAGAAGAGATAATAGTAGATTCAATATTGAGTATATTTGTTATTTTGATTTGGCAACAATACATAAGGACATGGAAGATGATGGAATAGTAACTAGTGATGCTTACCATACATCAGTAGGATATAATGTTCCACTTATAGAGATTGGTTTTAGTAAGGATAAAGTTAAAAATATTGTTGAGAGAACTTCTATGGTCCTTTCCATGAATTCCACATGTCTTCTCAATAAGGGATATGGCATGAAGGAGTTAATGATTGAAACTAATCGAGTAAGTTATAAGAGAAAAATGTTTCAAGGGGAATGTAGTCAAGAGCCTAAGAATAAATTGAAGTTAAATAATAATGATGATAACACATACTCTGTGGTGAAGGATAAGGAACCAATTTATCCATCTATCAATATACCTCCTTTGGTCTCTTCTATAGATACTTCTTCTCCCATCATTCCTTATTTTACTATACCTACCATAAATCTATCAACACTCATGACACCTCTAAAATATCATAAAATCAAGCCTCCAAATAAACCCATTTAGAAGGATATTTTTGTTCCTCCTCCTCCTCCTCCTCCTCTTCCATCTTCTATACCTACTGCTCCACCTCCACCTCTTTCAAATGATCATCCCACCACTCAAAAAGAGCTATAACATGTAACTACTAAAGAAGTGACCCCATCTTATAAGTTATCATAGGAAAATAAAAAGGAAGCAGTTGAACTAGAGAAAGTAGTAGAGGCAGAGGCAATGAAGGAGAAAGAAAAGAAGGAAAAATAAAAGGAGAAAGAGAAAGAAAAGGAGAAATAAAAAGAGAAAGAAGCAAAAGCTAAGAAAGAGGTAGAGAAAGAAAAAGATGAGAAAATTGTTTCTAATATTGTTCAAAATACTCTAGATGTACAAGAAGTTCCTTCTCAAGAGATAGTGGTAAGAAATAATCAGTAGCAAATGGTTTTGCATTTAACTACTTCAACAAAAACAAACTTTTCATCATGGTTAGCATTGCAAACAATTCATGAGACAAGAGAAGTAATAAATTTAGAGGATATTGAATTGAAACTAATAAAGAGTCTTGATCATAAAGAAAATAATCCAAAGAGTACTAAAGTGACTTCTAAGCTGATAGTTGAACATTCTGGCCAAAAAATTGTAGAGATATTAGTTCCTCTATAGGTTAAGAACAAAGGTGAAGTAACTGAATAAGACCTAACTGTTACAAATATATACCTTGGATAAGTTACTATAGAGGGATTGAAAGAAGACACATAGACCCTAATTAACACTCTTTTCTATAATCTTGATGAAGAGAAAGCCAATAAAGCTAAGTTAGGAGTAAACTGCTAAATTATGTGTAATAATTGCCAAGGTAGCAAGATTTGTTCCACAATAATCATTACTTTTAGGATGTGAATTTGATTAGTAAACAATAATAGAGGTAGAGAAAACTATGGACAAGGAAAAATACATTGATGAATGGATAGAAAAGATGTAAATTTCTTAGAAATGGTTTCTTAAGGTCCCAAGTACTCTGGCTGACATTAAAAATAAATTGGCATAGATAAAGATAGTAATGAAGGAGATAGAAAATGAGAATGGAATTTTCGAATTGCAACAATAAAGTCTCGAAATAATCAACACTTCAAGTGAGAAAGTTTTGATTGAAGAAAAGATTATTCTAAAAGGATTGATAAAGAAGGATAAACAAGAGGAACATCTTATATCTTTTTGCATGTGCATTTTGGGAGCCATGCTTGAGAAAAACAAAACTTTAGAAGAAGATGCTCGCAATGTAAAAGTTGATATAGAGGAATGAATCTTATATCTCACTAAAGTTTGGTCTGAGAAAATTCCAAGGATATATGAGAAATTGCATATTAAATTAAAATAATTATTTGAAAAGGCCTCAACTCCTTTCATAGTAAAATATATAAAGGAGTTAATCAAAAGTCAACAAGAGGTCAAGAGGCTAGAACCTAGACTTGAAAAGGTGAAAGATTATTATAGGAAGCTAGAAATGGAACTACTAAGATATGAAACCAAAAGGCAATAAATTACCAAATAAAATGATGCAACAATCTAATTCATGATGTCTTAACATATAAAATATAGAGAAAATTCTAGATCTGAAGTTCATGACTTAGAGTTATTGTTATTGCTTCTCTTCTCAAAAACTTCTTTATTCTTCTATTTTCTTCAATTAACATTTGTAAAGTAATTTTGTTTTATGTAATTACTTTGTAAGTAATATCATTTAGTGAAGTTACTTGTAAAATTAAGTTATTTTGTAAAATGTAAGACTTAAGTAACTGGGCAAGGTGCCATCACTTGAAGTCATTTTGTAAAAGCAAATTACTTGAGAAAAATGTATGTTACATGAAAAGAGATTATTTATAATTCAAACATTAAAACCAACAAGTGATACATGCCATCATATGTTACATGACACATAAGAGAAATTCTAGGATACCTCTCAACAGTTTTTATTTTTTATCGTAGCACATGTGAATTTAAGGAGTCATCTCCTAATTGATTTTGACATTTGAATTAGTATAAGTAATAGTGAAGGCCTACGTGCCAAGGGATGGTAATTTTTGAAAAGCAATTATAATTGAAGAAAAAGTATTTTGGTAATCTAAAACTTTGCATTTATATTTTTGAGTTTTTATTTTGTATAAAATTGGTTTAAATTGAGTAATAAGGAAGTTGATTTTTATAGAAATTTGCATCTAAATATATCATTTGATGCATTTTTGAAGATTTAAATGGTAAACTTTATGTAATATCTAAATCTAAATATTAATTTAAGTTTTTCTTAATTAATTTCTGAAAGGATGATCATCTCTTGAATGTTTATTTACTTATATAGATTCAATAATATCTGTAAAACTATTTATTGTGAAGTGAAATTTCTTCTTCTCACATATTATAGTCATTTCATTCCCTATTTCTAAAAAATTATTTACACATTCTTTGAAACAACTTCTTACTTTCTAAAAAAACACTTTGTTATGCTTCATGAACTTTATGATTAAACTAATACCCCAATTAAGATAACTTGCACATGATTTTTATAAACTATGAATAAAATGAAAGTTATGAATAGTCATAATTAGTAGACATAATCATATGGGAGATTCACCATTAAATGAAGGGGATATAATCCCATGACTTCCTAGGAACTTTTGATAACCTAGAAAATATTTATCCAATGAGTTGTGAATTTGTGTACATTCATACACTTAGTTTATTGCATTATATTCACTTGGGATTTGATTGTTCATATTTTGCACATAAGTTATTTATAATTTCATTTAAACCAATTTTTTCATTCTTTGGATACACATTTTTATTATATTTGTCTATAAATAGGATATTTAAATCATAAGCTACAACAAAAATCAATCCTAAGGATCTATTAGACAATGTAACAGGCAATATTTCTCCTTGTTCACACCTAGAAAATCCCTAGCCTACCCAAACACTACCCAAATGCATTGTAATAAAATCACCACTGAATAGTAATCAATTCTAGTTATGATATGCATCTCCATGTTAGTAGGTATCCCAAATTCAGGCCTATCTTTTATGTTGGAAGATTATTTCTCTGTGAGTATGAAATTGGTATGTAATCCCCCTCTCTTGATTTTGCATACTAAGGCAAATTATATCGACCTTTACTAATTATATCTACCCTACTATGGAAAAAATGAATTGTATCATGCTTTCGTATACCCTATTGGGGCACCTCAATGTGTTAATAATTATAAGTACCTTTGGGAAAATAATTATTTCCACTCATCTACCCTACTATGGAATCTCATTGCATCACTAATTATAGATACCTTTGGGAATATCCATCTTTCCACCCCCATTACATATAAGTTACATCATTTACTTATTTTTGAAGGTACATTCAATGAATTTATTTGATACATGACCCCTCGAAGGGGCATATGGGGCTCATTAATTACCCTCTTAGGAATTAGCTAAGGAATTAATAACTTTCTTAGTCTTTGAGAAGACATTACTATGCATATGTCTATAAATGCTTTCTTAAATAGGGTAAAACTATAGACACCCCATTTTGGACATAACCATGGTCCAACCATACTTTAGATTGATTTCTACCAAATAATGTAAATGTCCTAATTACATCCACACATCGAACATTAGTACCTAGAATCATGTTGAGGCATCCCTATTTGGGATATTATCCTATATGCAATAGTAACCTCTCATAGATTCATCTCTAGTCAAATTTTGACCTAAAAAATTGATATATTTGCCTTTGGATCCATTAAGTAGGGCATTAAACTATTCCTAAAATACAAAAATGCTAAGCAAAATGAATTAACCAAGAAAATCCAATTAAATGTTTAGTAAAATTTCCATGTGGAATTAGTGAATATTAATTTTGTAAAAAGTAAATTATAATAAAATTGAGGTCATGATAATGCCATCATCCTCAAAGTCAAGGAATTAAAAATATCTCCATTAAAGCCTTAAATTCAAAAATGGAGAGCCATGCTTAATAAATGGGATCTCTATCCCATTAATTAAGTACTTGTCCCCTCAAATTAACTAGGGTTAAACTAAACCTAACCACATTTAAATTTAAACTAACTAAATATGGGTAAGATTTAGTTGGATAAATTATAAATATAAGTGTCAAGGCCATTCTAAACGAAGCTCTCAATCCAAAGTTATAATGTTAAATTGTTGAGAGACAAATCTTTCTTATGTAATCTTATAATGCAAAATTATTGATATATTGATACATCTTACCAAATTCAATCCAAAAAAATCCAAAGTGATAAGGAAAAATGATGAAAGTAACACCATTTTTAAAGACTCTCTAAGTACACGATTAAACACAGTCCTCTAAGGCCAAAGTGCAAATCTTGCTCATAAGGAAGGTGAATAATACTTGTTTTGTTTTCTTTTGTTTGTTACTTGCATTATTCTCTTTGTCTTTGAGTAGCTAGGCTTAAGGTGTTAGATTATTTATGTGTTTTTATTTATTCTTATCACACTAACACTTTAACTAATGCCCCTATTAGATTCTTATCTCATACTTGCATAATGGAAAATGGTGTTCTGTTATGAAGGAGGTAGTTCAAATACTAAGAAAAAATACTCAAATAAATAAATTAATAAGGCTTACAAGGATAAAAAGTATGAAAAAATAGTTAGAGGATGTAAAAGAGGACTAATTTTGAGCATGTTTTTGGATAACATTGCATCATCATCATCATATTTATTTTGAAAATATTACACTATACAGTTTTTGGGTGCATACAAGTACCATGTGTCCCCATTCAATTGGATGTGTTAGATTTGTTAGATCCCTAGAAGACCAAAACCAATGAGGGGGAACCATGTGTCCCTATGAACCCAAAGTTGTGAAAGTTTTCAGATCCCCAGAAGGCCCAAACTAATGAGGTGGCAACATATGTCCCCATGCACCTAGAGATGTCAGAGATGTCAAAGCCTTTGAAGTCCAAAACCAATGAGGAGGCACTATGTGTCCTTATATACCTATAAGTGTTAGATATGTTACAGTCTTGTATGGATTGAACTAATAAGGAGGTTCCATGTGTCCCTATCACCTAAATTTATTATAGATATCAACCCCTTGGAAGGCCTGATTGAGTAAGAATGAGACAAATGTACATTTATAATCTAGGTAGTAGAAGGATGTGAAAGGCCTTAAATGAGTTGGAGAAAGGAAATATTGGTTCTTGGATCTACTCACATAATGTCACATGTACTTTCTTCACTTAACTAGCTAATTCATATAGTCATACTTATCAAAATAAAGAGCTCCCTATTATACCTAGTTGCATTATTACTTAGTGATCCTACCCCTCTCCAAGTAACACATGGATGACCCTAATGAATTTTAAAGTTAAAAAATGACTAAAATAGGCATGTGGATACATTATTTCTCATATTTAGTGGGTTAGATGTGAGAGATTATGATCTCATAGCTAGAGGAGTCCAATCACTGCCAACCAATCTAAATGGGGATTGTTTTTAAAATTTTAAATTAATGCCAAAGTGGTGAATGAATAATTTATAATCACACCATCAACTTAGAGTTTATTTCTTGAAACATGATCATAATGAAGACATTAATATGAAAAATATCATAGAACCCCAAAAATTCACATAGATTAAATTAGTCTTTATCAATTCTTTATTTCTCAATCATTCAAAGCCCTTTTCCTTGAGTTCACTCCAAAGCACAAAGTCTTATTTTCTAAATTTTGCACCCAAAATTTTACATAGTTTAATAATATTTACCTCTACTTCTAATTATATACTATTATATTGTGGTCATGTTTAACTCAATTCAAACATTAGAATGAGGTTTTCAATATAATCATAGACAACTAGAGACCAGACACTAATGATGAGGATGATACTCAATACGTAGATGATCTTATCACCAAAAGACTTAAAGATTAATTAATAAAAAAATCCATAACAAAAATATAATTATTTCTATGTGAAAACCTCTTTATAAATATAATTCTCTCTTATAAGTGTAGTATGGAAATCATGTCCTCACTAAAAAATAAATATAGAATTACATATTTCTTTGGGCCTACTTAGAATACTACAACCTCCTAAAAAACATGATAAATTATGACAAGGAGGTTGTTGATTCTTGGGTGGAGACCCATAAGATATATTAAGTCCTCAATGACTAGGTTGAGGACATAGATATGGGGGTAAAAAAAGAAGATATTATTCATACATGATCAAGACATTTTGAGGAGTGTGTACTAGTATATTGCTATTAAATTTATTATATGAAAAAAGTGACATGGTGTATGTCAATAAGTTCTAGGTTGCCATCCTCAACATCATAATGAAGGGAGAGGAAGTCCCATATTTGGGGAACATCATCACATTTAACATCACTCATTATGTGAATGGATCCCATATTGGAGGTAATTTCTACTTAATTTCATACATAGTTGATGCTTTATATAACACCTTTGACTTAAAGCACATGACATTCCATCCATGGATACCAATGGGGTTTATGTTTCATGTAGTTTTTTACAAACTACACACTCATCAGTACTAGAATCACATTTTGGACATCTGTGACCACACCTACCCCATTATGTTTTATGCCATCAATGAGGGGTTGATGTGAAGACTATCAAAGGTGATAAAAGCTTCACTCTAACCCCATTGGAACTTAATATTAATATAAACATATTACTATAATCATAGTGGATAGTTTTTTAGGGGATATTATATTACTAGCATACACAATCCATATTTCCTTGTAGAGTAAGAAATAACTTGGTAATTGGCTAATGACATCTTGGGTTTTTTCCTCAATATAAGAAAAAATTCATACCTAGTGATCCCCATGGTCATTTTTCACTATGAATATAAAAGTTTGTATGTGATACAAGCAATATCCCAACAGAAAGACTCATATGATATGGGAAAGGCTGAGTATAACTAGTTGGATCCTTAGGGTATGGTACTAGATCACATGGAGAAATATCATGTATACCTCAACACCACATATCACCATGAGGGTCAATTTAAAGACATAATTCACCTCAACTCAAAAAATTATGTATAGATTATTGTAAAATTAAAGGCATTTTCCTATTATAAGGTCTAGACCTAAGCTCAAACTATGCTAAAAAAAGGATAGCTTCTCTATAACCACCTTAAGTGAAACCATCCCCTACAAAATAATATCCAAAAAGGAATATTACCAAATTCCTAATAAATATGAAGAGACTCTCCCAAAAAATCATATAAGGAAACCCAACTACCTCCACTACTCAAGTGGCCTTAACATCAATTCTACCGACACTAAATCTTCACATAATCTTACCCCAAGCTACCTAGGCCCTCTACATTAAATGTACTCTAGAGTATAGTCTAATTAGGGACCATGATATAGCTTCCCATGAGTTTTTCTCACCAATTTATGATGTTTCACAACTTCCCTTTGTAACTCTCATAGGTTTCTCCATTATGACTTGACCCACCCTCATCACACTTCCCTTTGCTCCTATGGTAACAACTGCTTAATTTTATTTCTTTCCTTTGGCTTTAGCCATATTTAGTATATATAATAAAATAGTTATTCATACTCATATTAAAACCCATTTGTGGCCTTCTTTAACCCCATTATCATGGTCATTATTGTTCCCAAAATTTGTCACTCATTTTTGGGGACAACATATCAACTATTTTGGTCCTACAGGCCAAAATTTTCTCTTCCCTTCTCAAAAAATGTTATGAGCACTCTAATTCTTCAATTATTCATGATTTTTTCAGCTAAGGGACTCGTAGGTTCAACAACTTCAATAGGTGAGCTCTCACAAAGAAATAAGTTCCCAATACTTAGGCATTTTAAGGCTGGTTCAATGCCAAAGTTTAATCAAAAGACTTATCGACAGGCTTCAAACAAAAGATTGAACCATTGAAACATTGAACCATTGAACCCTACCTACAAAGGTTCAAAGTTTCAATGGGTTCAAAGGTTTAATGACATAGGTAGACTTAAAGATTTAAGCACTTTGACAAGTTCAAAGCTCAACCACTTTGAAAAGTTTAATGGCTTCGAAGGACTTAATGAAAAGAAGACTTCAAAGAAGAAAAATTGAACCGTTGAACTGTTGAACCTTGAACCAAAAGAGTTCAAAGTTAAAATGTTTAATGAGTTTAATAAAATTCAAGAGACTTAGAAGAACAAAGGATTCAAATAGCTAAGAAAGGTTGAACCGATTGAAGTTTGAACCAAAATGGTTCAGAGTTCAAAGCTTTAACAAGTTCAATAGAAAAGAAAAGGATCTAGAAACTTTGAAAGACCAAAGGATTTTGAGAAAGAGAATGAATAGTTGAACTTTGAACCAAAATGGTTCAAAGTTCATAGGTTCAAAGGTTCAAGGAATTTCAAATTTTGAAAGGGAGCTTCGAGTAAAGGAAGGAAGTGGAAGATTCCAGAGAAAAGTTTGAAGAGATGGTTCAACCAAAGAGGACAGAAAGTGATTGAACCAAGGATCCAATAAGACTACTTGAACCATTGAACCATTGAACCAATGCACTTCAAAGGTTCAAGGTTCAATGTGGTTCAAGCAACCAAGTGACCAATGACATCCTCACAGATGTCAAATTCAAGGTAATAAAATTCCTATTTATTTTCAAATATGGCATGGAATCTGAAGGCAAAACTCAGTGAATAGCCAAAGAAAGAAGCCAAAAGAGCCTGCTAAAGGTAAGAAGATATCCCAAGAGCTCAAACTGTAATATTAAAGAGGGAAAACTATAGGAGATACTGAAATATCTACAAGGGAGTTATTCTAGAAGGTGGAACAGTCCACCAAGTAGACATCTGAGCATGCAAACATTCAAAGGCATAGCCTATTTTTGACCCTTTGAATAAAAGTGAGTGGATATCCATGTACATATATATAAATAGACCAAATGACCCATGTTGAGGAGAAGACATTCAAGATGTTTTTGTACACCAAAGTCAAGGTTGATGATATGTTCTAGCATGGCCCCTTCACAGAACTAAAAATGCATTCAAGGCATTGAATGCAACATGGACCATTCCATAAAGCAGAGCACCCAAGTCTTTATTAGAGCACTATATATTGTAATCTCTTATTTTATGCAAAGGAGATCTCTCTGTTATAGAAGTAAAACTCTACCCAAATTGAAAGGCATTTCTTGAGACTTTGAGCTTAGATTGTTAATCATATTTCTTTATTTGAATGAGAAAACAAGTGACCTTTCAAAATTTGTGATAGAATAGCTTATGTTATTTAGGAAATTTTTCTTATGTTTTTTTCCTAGAAGCATTCTTGTCCATTTAATTTAAAAAGTAGAACTAGTGGAAGTAATCAGGAAGGTGTCCTAAAGCTGACTGTGGAGAGACTTTGTGCTACCATAATTGTCTTTAGCATGTGTTTTTTTTTAATTTCTATGTAAAGGATCTTGGGATGACTTTATACCCCCATTGTCCTTCATATATTTCACTCTTTGGCAGTTGAGGTGGAGACTTTGTGCTACACTTCATCCTGTTATGTTTTTGCATCCAATTACTATTACTACCAGGAAGGAATTTGGTTGTTGACTGAATATTACTTCTAAAAGAAGAGAAGTACCTTCAGTAATTACCCAAGATTTCTCCTTTGATCTATGAACATCATCTCTAAAAAAAGAGAGATGGATGGTGTTATCCTACCCTGAGTGTTATTTTTAGCTTATATTTACAGTATGTTTTAGTACCTCATAGTTATAAGGAACCTCCCTTTGATGATAGGAGAGATTTGTCCCCTCTTGATGTGGTCAAACTACACATTTGGATGATAAATCTCCCTATTCTATGGTTGAAACAACCTATTTTTCCCATCAATTAGCTGGTGACAAAATATTCACCCAATAGTTTTTGGTGACTCCACTAGGGACACAATAATTTTGCACAATTTGAAGCCTCAAGCTTCATATTGAAGCATCACTTGTGTCTTACCCATTATCATTATAGCCTTATCCATTTCCATTATATACTTTGAGCTATGAAACCAGAGATGTTGGAGATCAAGCGTTTCATTTCAAAAGTCAATTCTCTGGCAGCTCTATGCCAACTGGGGAAGAATGAGTAGTTTGGAGCCTCAAGCTTTAAGCTAAAGTAGGGCCAATTTTTTTTCCATTTTTATTCTATAATTTGGTAGCTCCACACTATACAAGAAGCTAGAAAGATCAAGGTGTTATTGACCCTATTTTTGAGTTGGTGCAGTAGAGCAATTTTGATTTATTTCCTCCACAACCTCACCTTCAACGAACCAAGAGTTTTTCTCCTACAAAATTAAAGTCTCCATTACCGAGCAAAGTGTCCATTACTATTGTTATCAAATCTTTGTCAATACATACCCCTTAGATATTTGTAATCCCTCCCTTTAGTAATCAAATCATGGCAGCTCAAGGCCCCTAGGGCAACTCTTTTGGTCCACTCAACCTTACTCCACCTCTACATGAACTGCCTCGTAGTTCTAAGAAGAATTTCCCCAAATTATTTGGTGATGGGAGAGTTCATCCTGATGAACATATTACAGCTTTCATCATAGCCTGTGGTGTGATAGGTGTGGAGTATGAGGATGTAGCAGTTAGGATATTTGTGGAAACATTGCAAGGTGCTACTATAGACCAATTCTATCATCTACAGCCCTAGACTATGAATGATTGGAATACCCTCAAAGCTAAATTTGAAGCCAGATTCAAGCTTGCAGAAGATACGCATGCCCTACTGGCCCAGTTCACACAAATGAAGAAAGAACCTCATGAACCTATGAGGGACTTCATAGCTAAGTTTGATAAGCTGAGGAATAAGATTTCTATAATTTCTCAACCAACAACTGAGAATCTCAAATGCTTCTTCATCAACTCACAATTGCCTAAAGTGAGTTTCTTGTTAAGATTGGCTAGCCACATAGACCTTGCTGCAACTCAGGATTTGGCCACTGAGGTGGAAGATGACCTTATATTCATAGGAAAGATAAGAAGAGATCCTAATAGAGGTAAATCTTCTTCGTCTTCTGAATATTCATCTATAAGCACTGCCAATTCAATGGTGCAAAAGCTGGCAAATGAGTTGCTAGCTCTTAGAAAGTAAATAGTGCAAGGAATGTCTGATCCTCCTTCATACTAAGATATACCAAGGAGGACATTCCCTAATCAATCATACCAAGGAAATGCTACTTGAAATCAAGGGAAACCAAATTATCTTCCTTCCCCATAGGGGAAGCTTGCCATTAAAGTAGCACCAGCCGACTCAATAGTTGGATATCTTGAAATAGAATCTAATTTCTCTTTCTAATCTGAGTTGAACTTAGAAGATGATGTTAATCTCTTCACAGAGGGAGAATAAAAATTATTTGGTGACTCCAACATTGGTTTCCTAAACTACCAAGATGAACCCAAAAGTAAAGGTGAGGCATTTGATGGGTCATACACTGTATTCACCTAGTCCCAGAACCAGTCAACCTAGTAAGCTGATAAGAAAAAAATAGAAGAGTGAACTCAACTAGTAATTTTAATTACTAAGCGGGGAACCACTCTGCCTTTTCAATCAAAGGACTCGGTGATCACTAAAAAAAGTAAGTACCTCAAGTATGCCTTCACCTTCAACTTCAAATTCACAGATAAGTACCCCCTCTTAAAAACTAAAAGGATGAACTGCCTTCCCCTATTCCTAATTCATTTCAGACATTTGATAGAATCAACCATGTCAAGAAAACCAAAATTCAAATTTCTGAATTTGAATTCCTACAATCCAACCCTAAACAGTTGGATAAGTTGGTTCAGTGTGTAAAGAATAAAACTATCCCTATAAGAATAGTTATTCTAAAGATGACTCCCACATCCACCTAGAATAACCTTATCATTACTCTTCCTACTATTCTTAAGAGGATAAAAACATTTTATGTCTCCCTGTTGATAAATGGAGACCAGCTGAATAATTGTATCATAGACTCAAGTGCATCTGACAATGTCATGCCTACCAAAGTGGAAAAATATCTTAGACTCACACTAACCAAGACCTTTGGGAGATGTTTCTCCATGGAAAACAAATAAGTGCCACTATTGGGACAAATCAAGGATACCCAATTTACATTTGTGGCATTCTCAAATAAGAGAATTAAGATGACAGTCCTGGTGGCTGACATCCCAGCCTCATACGACATTCTTCTTGGGAAAAATTTCTACAAGGATGTTGGTGATGAGTTAAGTATGGACTTTTCTGAAGTGAGGATCCTGATCAAAGGTGTCATGCAGAGATTACTCCCTAAGAAGGAGGCAAAATATGTTGTCACTCAAATATCAGTGCCTGAAGCTCAAATTCTATTTGAGTCTTCAGGCATGGGTAATTACTTCTTGACTATAGAGGATGTTCTTATCCTAACTAATGAAACTTTTGAAGATGATAATCTAAAAATTGGTCTAGATAAAATAGTAGAAGACTTAATAGAGCATAGTGCAAGCCCAGAGGAATCTTCCCCTCCAAATGAATAAAAATATAAGGAAAGGATAGTTTTTTGATAATATGTGGATTCTTGAATTCAATGATAGCTATTCTTCTACTAGCTTAGGAGCTAGGATTGTGTTGATATCTCCTTAAGGAGATATTTTTCCTTCTTCATTCAAGTTGCAGTTTAGCAACACAAACAACACTGCTGAGTATTAATCTCTGTTACTCAAGTTGAAGGCTACTCATGATAGAGGTGTCAAAATCCTTCATGCCAAAAGAGATGCTGAGCTAGTGGTTTTTTAGGTGAGGAACCTATATCAAACCAAGAATAGAAGATTGTATCATTACTGCAATCTAGTTTGGGATCAAATTAGGGAATTTAATGATCAAGCTAATGTGTTAGCTATTTTAGTGACTCTCTTGGTTCCTCACCAAGATTTTAAGGGAGATAGGTACACTATCAAACTAGTCTTTTTACTAAGTGTGTTTGACAAAGCCAATCATTTCCAAGTGTTCAATGGTGACAACCAAATCATCACCAATTTGGAAAAAAAAGACAGCTTTGAACAGCTTCACTTCAAAGGTAGTGAGCCTCAAAAACTTGAATCAGCCCCTAAAATAAGTTTAGATATAGGTGAATAATTCCTACAACTAAAAGGGAATAAAATTCCCAAAGGATTGGTTTCCCTTGAGAAACTATATGACAAGCATGATAGGTTCATCAAATAGCAACACATGGATTTAGGCTCCTCCTGGGAGTCTGATCAGATAAATTTGGGTACCAAGGAAAATCCCAAGATGGTGAACATTGGGAAGTGCTACACTCCAGAGGAGAAACTCAAATTTACTAACCTACTTCACCATTACATGAATGTTTTGGCATACTCCTATGATGATCTGAAGTCACTCAGGCTTGAGGAAATTTGCCATGAAATTCCTCTCAAGAGTGATTCGGTGCCTTACAAGCAAAAATCTTGGTAGTATAATCCAAAGATATTAGGTACTATTCTATCTAAAATATAGAAAATGTTGAATGCTAGAATAATTTTCCCAATCCATCATTCCACATGGATTGCAAACATAGTTCTTGTGAGAAAAAAGAATGGCAAAATTGACCTCTGCATGGATTTTAAAAATTTGAATCAATCCTCCTTAAAGGATAATTACCCTCTACCCATCATGGATCAAGTCCTTCAGATAGTGACTGGTTTAGAGATGTTATCAATGCTGGACATTTTCTCATGGTACAATCAAGTGGAAGTTGGTGAAACAGACCAACATAAGACTACCTTCACCATGCCTTGGGGCACCTTTTCATATCAAAGAATGCCATTTGGCCTAATAAATGATGGCACCACTTTTTAAAGAGCAATGGACCTTGCTTTCAAAGACAAAATGGGTAAGTTCATTATGGTGTACCTTGATGATTTAATAGTCTTTTCCAAGCATCATCCTAATCATGTGCACCATTTGCAACAAGTGTTGGAATGATGTCACCAGAATGGCATTTCTCTAAATCCCAAGAAGTCTATTTTTGGGGTAACATAAGGGAAACTTATTAGACACATTACATCCTAAGAAGGTATAAATATTGACTCAAAAAGATTCAAATCCATTCAGGAGCTTACTCTGCCCACAAGTAAGACTGTAGTTCACTCTTTCTTTGGAAAGGTGAATTTTTTATGAAGGTTCATTCCTGAGTTCACTAAGAAGACTTACCACATTGTGGACATGATGAAGGGAAAGGCCACTTTTAGCTAGACTAAAGAAGGCAAATTGGCATTTCGAGACATCGAGACAGCTATCACCCATGCCCTAATTCTAGTTTGTCCAAATTATACCAAAGATTTCACAATGTATAGTTATGCTTTCGAGCACACACTTTCAACAATTCTGGTTCAACAAAACAAAGAAGGCGTGGAATCTCCCATATCCTTCATGAGCTATCCTCTCAAAGCTCATGAACTAAAATATTCAAATCTAGAGAAGCATGCTTATGTAGTGGTAAAGGTAGTAAAGCACTTCCATTTTTACATCCTGAATTCACACATTATTGCCCTAGTTCCTGATACCATAGTCAAATCCATATTAACTCAGTAGGAGTTTGGAACCAAAAGGGGTAATTAGATTGCTAAAATCTAGGAGTTTGATCTCATTATCAAACTAATGAAGCTTATGCAAGGAAGGGGTCTCTACCAATTGATTTCTGATAATAGACCAAAAGAAATAGGGCATGAAAAAGTAGAAATTGAAGACACACCAATAGTCCTCTTTATCTCCACCATGAATTAGTGGTATTCAAGTATTAATCATGTCATTACTTATGGTGAGTGTCCTACTCACCTATCTCATAAAGAAAAGAGGACTGTCAAGTTAAAAGTTGCCAATTTTATCCTATGGGACAATGGCCTATATAAGAGGAACTTTGATGGAAAATTCCTTCGCTGCATGGATAAAGAGCAACAGAACCAAATTTTGGAGTCCTTCCATAATCTGGCCTATCGAGAAAATTTTTCTATACCTATAACTGCCCCTAAGATTTTGTGAGCTAGGTATTACTAGCTTACACGATTTCAAGATGCATACAAATGGGTATGAAGATGTGAACTGTGCCATAGTTCGTTGGAAGACCCAAATTAGCTGATATGCCTCTTAAGCTAGTGGTAATAAAAGAGCCATTTCAGTAATGGGGAATTGATTTCATTGGTGCTGTAAACCCATATTCAAGTGTTAGACATGATTATGTCCTCACAACCATAGATTATTTTACCAAATGGGTGGAAGCTATTCCAGCCAAGCATGCTACTTCAAAAGTAGTATGCAATTTCCTCAAAGAAAGCATCATTTCTAGGTTTGGGGTCCCAACCAAGATTGTGACACAAAATGTAGCCTGTTTCTCCTCCCATGAGATTACTCAATTCTATTTTTATTATGGGATTACCATCTCCCACTCTTCTAATTATTTTTCACAAGGGAATGGCCAAGCAAAATCGAGCAACAAAAACCTAGTGACCATAATTAGGAAGTTGGTTGATGACAATAAAAGAACCTGGCATAAATCATTATTTGATGCCTTATGGGAAGATAAAATAATTCCCAAAAGAGTGATAGGGATGTCACCATTCCAACTTTTGTATGGTCTCAATGTAGAGATACCAATCACCCTAGAATTGCTAGCACTAAAATTGGCAAAGGCAATCAAAGATCAGACATATGAAAGCTCCATCGACAAAAGGATCATGTGTCTAACTAAGCTAGATGAGTAGTGAACTATGGTGGTGGACTGAATCACTACGTATCAAAGTCTAGTGAAGAATCTCTTTGACTCAAAAGCAAAAACCTGTGATTTCTAGATTGGAGACCAAGTCCTATTATGGGACAAGAGAAGAGAACCAAAGGGAATGCATGGGAAATTTGATTCCTTATGGAGAGGCTTATTTGCTATTCATCATCTCAATGGTGAAAATAGTTTCTTGTTGAATTATGAAGATGGCACACCATTTTCATTGCCTCATAGTGGGAAACATCTGAAGCACTTCAATTCTTGAAGTACCAGATAAGTCTGGTTATACATTTGTATATTTGTATAGTCTTTAGTTATATTTTGTGTTGTTCATTTTCATTTCTTTTTGGTGCCTTTATTTTTGGATAGCATGAATCCATAGACTAATGGCATACTTAAAGGCACTGGAGATTATAGATTCTACTCCCTTTGAATTTTTTTACAATCGATGGAAGTTCCCCAACTAGAGCCAACTGTTGATCCCAAAATCTATCACTCATTTTTGGGGACAACATATCAAATATTTTGGTCTTGCATGCTAAAATTATCTCTTCCCTTCTCAAAAAATGTTTTGAGCACTCCAATTATTCAAGCTTTTTTTAGCTAAGGGACTCATAGGTTCAACAAGTTTAACAACTTCAATAGGCGAGCTCTCACAAAGAAATAAGTTCCCAACACTTAGGCATTTCAAGGCTGGTTTAACGTTGAAGTTCAATCAAAAGAATTATTGGTAGGCTTCAAACAAAAGATTGAAACATTGAACAATTGAACCCCACCTCCAAAGGTTTAAAGGTTCAACAGGTTTAAAGGTTCAACAACATCGGCATACTTAAAGAGTTAAGTGCTTCGACAAGTTCAAAGTTTAACTGATTCAAAAAGTTCAATGACTTCGAAGGACTTAACGAAAAGAAGACTTCAAAGAAGAAAAATTGAACTGTTGAACTATTGAACCTTGAACCAAAAGAGTTTAAAGTTCAAAGGTTTAATGAGTTCAATAAAGTTTAAGAGTCTTAGAAGAACAAAGGATTCAAAGAGCTAAGAAAGGTTGAACTGATTGAACCTTGAACTAAAATGGTTCAGAGTTCAAAGGTTCAACGAGTTGAGTAGAAAAGAAAAGGATCCAAAAAATTCAAAGGACCAAAGGATTCTGAGAAAGAGAATGAACCATTGAACTTTGAACCAAAATGGTTCAACGTTCACAGGTTCAAAGGTTCAAGGAATTTCAAAGTTTGAAAGAGATCTTCGAGTGAAGGAAGGAAGCAAAAGATTCTAGAGACAAGTTCAAAGAGATGGTTCAACTGAAGAGGAAAGAAAGTGATTGAACCAAAGAAGTGATTAAACTAAGGAGCTAATAGGACTGCCCAAACCATTGAACCATTGAACCAATGCACTACAAAGGTTTAAGGTTTAATGTGGTTCAAGAAACCAAGTGACCAATGGCATCCTCATGGATGTTAAATTCAAGGTAATAAAATGCCTATTTATTTTCAAATATGGCACAAAAACTAAAGGCAAAACTTAGTGAACAGCTAAAGAAAGAAGCTGAAAGAGCCTGCTAAAAGTAAGAAGATAGCCTGAGAGCTCAAATTGTAACAAGAAAGAGGTAAGGCTAGAGGAGATACTGAAATATCTATAGGGGAGTTATTCTAGTAGGTGGAATAGTCCACCAAGTAGACATCTGAGTGCACAAACATTCAAAGGCATGGCCTATTTTTCTCCCTTTGAATAAAAGTGAGTTGATAGCCACGTACATATCTAGAAATAAAGTAAATGACCCATGATAAGCAGAAGACATTCGAGATGTTTCTTTACACCAAATTCAAGGCCGATAACCTATTCCAGCATGGGCCCTTCATATAACTAAAAATGCATTCAAGTCATTGAATGTAGCATGGGCCATTCCATGAAGCAAAGAACCCAAGTATTTCTTGGATTGATATATATTTTAATCTCTAATTTTATGCAAAGGAGATCTCTCTGTTATAGAAGCAAAACTCTACCCAAATTGAAAGGCATTTCCTGAGACTTTGAGCTCAGATTGTTAATCATATTTCTTTATTCGAATGAGAAAATAAGTGAACTTTCAGACTTTGTGCTATAATAGCTTATGTTATATAGGAAATTTTTCTTATGTCTATTTCCTAAAAGCATTCTTGTCCATTTAATTTAACAATCAAAACTAGTGGAAGTAATCAGGATGGTGTCTTAAAGCTGACTGTGGAGAGACTTTGTGCTACCACAATTGTCTTTAGCATGTTTTTTTTTCTATTTCTATGTAAAGGATCTTGGGATGACTTTTTACCCCCATTCTCCTTCATATATTTCACTCTTTAGCAGTAGAGGTGGATACTTTGTGCTACACTTCATCCTGCTATGTTTCTACGTCTAGTTACCATTACTACCAAGAAGGAATCTGGCTTTTGACTAAATATTACTTCTAAAAGAAGAGAAGTACCTTCAACAATTACTCAAGATTTCTCCTTTGATCTATGAACATCATCTTTGAAAAAAGAGAGATGGATGGAATTATCCTACTCTGAGTGTTATTTTCAGCTTATATTTATAGTATGTTTTAGTACCTCATAGTTATAGGGAACCTCCCCTTGATGAGAGGAGAGATTTGTCCTCTCTTGATGTGGTTGACCTAAACATTTAGATGATAAATATCCCTATGTTGTAGTTGAAACAACCTATTTTTCCCATCAATTAGCTGGTGATAAAATATTCACCCAACAGTCATCACCATTAATAACTCTTTTCCCATCCTTATATGTTATCTCAGCTCTTGGATATCTCAAATCCCAGTTAATTCTACATTATCGATGGTACCTATAGTTATAATTACACTAAAAACATCATTGTCTCTTGAAAAATTGGTTTCCCCCATTATTAAAACTACTCCAATGGAGCTTAGGGACTAATAATGCATTTGTTTTAGCTATATCAAGCACATCATCAAGCCTATCAATAGTTACATAACTTCCACATGCTCCATTCGAGACAACTTCAACTATAACAACATCAACACAATTAGACCCAAAGAAGAGGCTAGCTAATATACAAATGTTTATTGAACCTAGGTCACATGTGTATGTGATCCAAAACTCAAAAATATTTGGTTGAAATATAATTCAGAAATAAGAACACCACAATTCAAATAATTTTATCTCTGAAAAGAGATGTTTTATTTATCAAAATTGCAGACCCAAACATATGCTTATCTCTGAGCAGAGATGTCTGATTTCCATTTTGGGTTACATCTTCATTTATACATGTTTCTAAGGTTTGGGTAGGATGTGTAAGGTCACCAATCTTGAGGGAGATGAATTGGTTTGACTTCCATGATTTAAAACAATACAAAATTTAAGGAATTACTATTTTTAGAAACTTACTATTTTTAGACTGCACTACTAAAATTTAAATTTGGGACACTTCTGTTGGGTTTTATGGGATCAAAATTCATTTATAAAATCTCCATGCCATCTCATAACATTCCCCTCATTATTATCTTTCCAACGGTTCAAACGGTGAGTCAATTGGAGCTACGGTGCAAAAGTTATGGCTCCCGAAAGTTTTGCCATCAATTGGGGTAGACCCATCACCCGAATTGTCATCTGGATTGTTGTCCGGATCAGTATTCCTTGGTTGCATTTAAATATTCTTCTTGGACCCCTTATTAATGACACTAGGATCTCAAATATTTATTTTTAACTAGCTAATATCATCCTTCATATTAAACATATAGTTTCTAGGTATAATTTGTCCCCAGGTCTCCATGACCCTAAACTAATTGAGGTCTCACATATTCCCTTAGGCTTCCCATTTATAAACTCATCCCTTAATTCCCATGATAATTCCCCCACCCTTAATTACATTTCACCTTTCACATTCATCTTTACCTCCTACCTTCCATGACTCCATATTATACTTTAGTTTCCACCACCTTTGTTGCCTCATCTTATAATACCCTAAGGACCATGGATAAGAAAGGATGGATGGTTCCCATTAAATATTTAGGTGAAAAAAATCCAAAAATGGTCTATCATGGGGACCCAAATGTCTAGCTTCAATTTGACAAGGAGTTGGGATAGATGAAGAGGGTGCTGACATAAACCCTCACATATAATGGAGATATTATTGTTTGGATAATATAACAAGACCTCTTCTCAATCAAAAGAGTGAGGAATGACATGAGAGAATATAATATACATGAATACTATGTCTCTAAATTGTGGGCCACCAATGACCTCACTCAGAAGCAAATGGAATACCTTAAGGAGCAGTTTCAAACCCTCAAGTCCCAAGTAAGGAGATCATTATTAGTTGGTTTTATTTCCAAAGTTTGGGCTAAACTTGTAGAGTTATTTTTAGACCTCAAGAATGTGATTGATTCTCTTTTAAATAACAATGTTCTCTTCAAAAGAGAACACCAATATTTATATAAGATCATTAGATTGGACAATAACTACAAGAATATGGTAGTGGCTATCAATAAGGAATGTTATTAGAGATTAGACTCATACCTCTCACTAATTTGACTTTTTATTAGACATTCATTGGGAGCATGAGTACATCAATTAAATATTGGCTTAGGGAAATCTAGGCCACCATCAAGACCTTGGAGAAAAATAGGGACTATATTCTTTGATACTTCATATAGGTGAAAATCAAAGTCCTCTTCCACCTGAATGGCACCTTTCTCACCCTTGTCAAATTTGGGTTCCACCTCAGCCACTTTAAGGTAGTAATGAAGATAAAGGTGAAAAAATATGAAAAGTAAAAAGCTAAGACTATCATGGAGCTTTCCACAGAATAAAACATAATCACTATCTAGGTCAATGAGGTGAAATTATCATTATAATCCCCTCTCAAACCTCATGATAGGATACTAACTCAGGTAGAAGTGATATTCTAATATTTACCTGACAACCTACCAAAGCTTGATGAAGAGGGTAACTTGGTGGCTCAAGTAATGACAGATCAATAAGACATTCTGAATTAGTTGGTAAGTAGTCCCCTACTTATCTCAACTTCAATAATTTTGTGCTCCTAATCGAGGGTGTGATATCAATACCTTAGGTCCTCTTTCTCTCTTATTTGTCTTTTATGGAAACATCATGAGAATTATTAGGTTTTGTAATTATTTTAGGCCATGTTGGCCAAGAGTGGGATCTCATATTATTTGGATATGGGCCCCATCTCATTTCATATATATGTTGTTATGCATCTCTTTGTAAAGGTCATCATTTTGTAAGTAGAACACACTTTGATTAATACAAGGTCTATTTATTTCACTGTGTTGTCTTTTCTTCAATGTATTACAATATTCTATGGTAAATTATATGTCAATAATATTTAATGCTTTAACATGTATTTTTTTCAAGTTTTTATATAATTAGAGTATGATGTTTACTATTCTAATTAGATTATAGAGTTATTTCATTTTCTCTAAACCACTAGAGGTCTCTATACACTCATTTATAGAAAGGATTATTAGATTTAAGCATACTATCTCTCCTTAAAATCATTTCATATGACCAAAGTTTTAGCATATGTGAATCTTATAAATACAATGGTATAATTATAGTTGGATACATGTAGACATAAAACATTAATGTCTTTTCACAATTACCCAAAAAACTCCCTTTCTTTCCTTACCCTTCTTCTCTTTTGATGTTTCTTTGTAATTTTTAATTTCCCCCCTTATTTAGAATTTTTGAAGTGAATTTACTCACAAAATAAACCCTTTTAATTATATCAAATAATGTGAATAAATCTTTGTTAGTGGGAAATATGAATTAAATCTCTCACGGTAGCATTACATCTCTTGGATATCTATTTCAAATAGGCTATTTCATGGAATCAAATACCTACAACTCATTCCCTAGATTATTTCAATAACAATCCTAAAAATGATAAGATGAAAGGTTCCTAATTGTCTCCCAATCTCACTCATTACACCTAACTAAATAGGTGAATTTGGAAGCATGAAGTCTTGGGCTGAACAAAAATATCCATTTGAGGTGGTTTTACCTATCCTTGTATGATTGTGATAATACCTTGATCCTTATATTTTTTGTTATAATTCTATACATGTATCTATTTCATGTATAGATATTATATGATAATTACAATATTAATTCCATTGTTGATGTGATAAATGAGTCATGTATTATGTATAGTGGAAGATAAGGAGATAAAAAATTTGTCAAGTAAAATTTGTAATAGAGTACTTGATGTTTTTTGTAAATTAATTACTTGAAATGTTGTAACATGGTATGTGAAAGTTCCTCTTTCCATGAAATGTATGTTTTTAATTTAATTTTTAATGGACATTGGATATTAATCATTGATACATCATGTGATGTGTAATGACTCTTGTGATTGTGTCATGCTAGATTTCAAAAACTTTAGTGTCAACAGATCACTTATTGTGAGAGATTCTTGTCATGAGTTGATATTGCAATACGAATTTACACTTATATCCTCATGGTTGCTTTAAAGGGGTGAATTCCATTTATTTAACTTATTTTCACAAGAAAGAGACCTCAAAGTTTATCAGTTCTTACCATGTTTTAATCATACTTATAGTATAGGTGTAAATTTTATATGAGACAAATATCATCTATGTTCAGGGGAATTTCATTGACATCATTATCATTATCATCCTTAATAAATATTTTATCATGATCTTATGTATTGAATAATAAAAGAAGATCTAGTATCTTCTCCTTTTGTTCTTTAGATATGTAGTGGCTCTTTTACCATATCTTAATTAAGTGATATATGTCAAATCAACTCATTTAATTTAGCTTTTATTTATTATCAAACTTAATATATATGTATTCATTCTATGGGTATGACTTATTTTATATGTGTTATGGAAGAGTGAAGATCATCATATTGTAATATAAATTCATTTAGGCTAATCTACTCTGTAATACTTGAAATGTTTATTAAACATAGGACATGTATGAAAACATCCCTTATATAATTTTTCTAAACATAAATTTATGGTGGATGGTACAAATTCAATAACATTAATACAAGGTCTACATAAGAGTAGGTTATAATGAAAATTATTTGGAATCACTTGAAATATAGTAGTTAACATTTTAAGGTTGAATTCCACATTCAAAGTAATAATTCCTATCATTTGGTGAGATATATCATCAATGCCTCTTATATTCCTATTTGATTTATAAATAGAGTATATATCAATACCAAGTGTTTGAAGAAACATGATATTACAAATGTTCAATCCCAATCCAATTTTTATAAGCACACAGTTAACCCACTTATTCAAGATTCATACTAGAAATAAAAGTAGGATATTTTTATCTTTTGAGTAGGAAAATATTTCTTGTCAAAATAAATTATCTCTCTATTGGATTTTAAAGTATTAATAATATATGCACAATAAGATATTTCTATATTGTTGAGTAAAGTTGCATCACATAGTGGTGTGTAAAGAATGTCCTTATAAATAGTGGATATCTTGAGAAATTGTAATATTGATATTTTAGTTTCAGCATTCTTAAGTTGACCAATGACATCATAATATCAAGTTACATTTGATAGTAACTTAGGAGGTGGAGGAATATTAGTAGGGACATTTTGAATACCTCCACATTTACCTATAGGATGATGCACCTTATCACTTTGTGTTAAGATAACATAGAACTATTTATCAAATATAAGTTCACTATAAATAATAAGGGATGGATGGTGACTATCGCTATATTGAGGTTTAAGGGGAGGAGGAATGAAAGGAGTCATACATGCCATTTCATGTTGAGTAGTAACTAGAAGCATCTCAAATTCAATATTCATGCAATATCGGTTACTAAAGAGACATAATAATTCATCACTATTAATATCATTCTTTGTTTTATTGAAGATAAAGTTAGCTAATTTCATTTCATGAGATAATAATGCATTATATAATTTATTAAATAAGAATGCAATGATGAGAACCATAGATTAAATTACACAGTATAAAAAATTATCACACTTTGTAGTTATGTTAGTGTTTTGATTATGTGAATAAATGTAAATTATAACCTAAATCTAAATGTCAAACCTTAATAATAAATAAATGTGAAACCTAAGAAATTATGAAACCCAAATGTAGAAAATACATAGGGTTTTCTCATGTTCAAGTTAATAATTAGGATCACTAAAATGTTTTACTTATTCTATGATTGATGTGATTTAAATGAAGTAAAACTATTAATATTCAAATTATGTAAAATAGGGAAATAATCATATAAATCTAAATTTTAAAGGGTAGACTGATATTTCACTTATATGATTACATATTAATGATGTAATATGCAAGAGAGGTAATTAGATTATTCTAAAATTTTGATGCTCATTGTGTTCATCATTATCCATAAAAATACTCTATTTATGTTCTATGACCACTCAAATAGGAAAAATTATCTAAAACAATACAAATGTTGATGGTGAAACTAAAAACCCTAAAAAAACTAATATTATCTAGGCCTTGCCATTATTTAACTTATTTACTATGTAGGTTTATGATACCTCGGACTATTATGCCTATGTTTGTGGATGCCTCCTAGGTTTACACTCACCTTTGGGTCTATGTGTGGATCTTTATTTTCCTTATCTTTTCTTTAAAACCCTAATATTAATTTTTACATTAAGAAGACTTTGGAAAAAGGGGTTAGTGTTTTGGGTTGAATATCTCCATCCAGTCCCGAAAAAGTGTCTAAGCATTTCTAATACTCCAATAATTTGAAGAGGGCTCAAGTGACACATAAGTATCCCACATAGGTATGTGTCTCCACCATCATGATCAATCTATAATACATGAATTTTTTTTATTTCAACACTTGACACCATATAACTTTGAGTTGTGTTTCTATTTAGTCTTGGATCTATGAATACTCTTCTAAGGGATATTAATACATGTATGACTTTATGAAAATTTATCAAAATATTAGTAATGGATTTCTAAAAAATTATAGGATTTATAAAATATGGGTATTATATACTCTTTATATTTTTCACTTTATCACTTTAATGATGATTTATATTTTAAGGGCTTATCAGTGCATTAATATCCTTGTATGGACATCCTAAGGAGTGTATTGCCAATGAGGTTGAATAGATATTTGAATAGTATTTTCACACATTTATTACTATAAATTAGACCTCATCTGAGTCTCTTTCCATATTATCTCTTTATCTACTCTTTGTTTAGTCTTGTTAGCCACCCTATATTTCTACTATATTAGCCAAAATGATATATTATCATGGAAAGATATGGTATGGTCCTAGTAAATAAACTACTCAGAATAAGATAATATTGGCCTATCATGGAGATATATGTTTACCAATATGTCTTAAAATTTAGAACCTACCATAAGCATATAGACCTCATCCATGTGATTTCTCAATATTTATAGCCAATCACAATTTTGTGTCCCTTCTTTGATTGGTGGTTTTATCTCATTAGAAAGATAAATCATTCCTTATCTAATGGGCACAAAAACATATTTAATCAAATGGGTGGAAGTCATCCCCATCACATATGTAACTAATTAACAAATATCCAAGTTCATCCTTAATCACCTCATTTTATGTTATGGTATCACTACAACCATCATTTATAATAATGGTAAGTATTTTAAGGATAAATATGACAAATCCCTTTGTGACCAATTTTATATCAAGCACAAGTGGTTTATGCATTATTAACCCCAAGGTAATGGCCAAGATGAACCCTAAAAAAAACCTCATAAAATACTCAATAATATTTTTAATAACACCAATTAAAATTGGCATATTTAAATTTATCATCCCTTATGGGCTTATAGTACTAGTATCTACACACCCATAGGGGAAACACCCTATTCCATTATCTTTATAGTTGAATACATCTTACTCATTGAGATCAACTTACCTTATTTGTTCATTTATTTTCAAGATCTTATTAATGATGAGGAATATTTATTTTTGTGGCTTCATGAATTATAAATTCTTGAATAAAAATGACTCAATATGTTATATCATTTAAAGATATCAAAATAGGCTAATAAGGAGATACAAAAAGTGCATAAAATATAAATAATTTTAAATTGGTGACCTCATCTTTAAATAAGATAAAATAAAAAAACTAAGGATTATGAAAATAAATTCAAGTTTGAGCGCAATTGGTTAGGTCTTTATGTCATCATCACCAAATTTGGGTCAAGAGGGTACAAGTTAGATACATATGATGGATAACACATTTATTATCTATAAAAATCATGCATATAAATATATTATATGCTTGAAGGATCTAATTTTTTGTAAATATCAAAAAAAAATACAAAAGAATTATCCAAAGGTGAAAACCATTTGTATAGTGTCTTTGGTAAGAACCATGATGGAAACTATTTTTACACATCATGTGTAAATATGTTGTTTACAAGTAACCTAAACATAGGGGCATGCCCACTCCATTAAACCCTCAACATCCTAAACCATCCATATAACTATACCATCCTTACCATCATGCCCATGTATGTCCATTTATTTGATCTTGATAAGGACATGGAAGAAGTCTTGAGACATGTTTTATAAATATTTGGTATATCAAAATATTCTTCAAGGAATACTACAACACAACATTAGAATGTCACATGGATGCTTAGGCACATGGTTATTATGCAACATAATCCTTAGAGATCCCATATTGAATTCCTCATCGATTCCATCCACTACCACCTCCACCTCTAATGTTAGAACTAGTTTTCCCTTTGTTGGTAGTTTATTCATTCATAAAAAATATGAAAAAAACCCAAAAGTACATTTATATTATCCTTGTACTATTAAATCCTTATTTAATTTTAAACAAGTCATTGTGGATTTATTGGGATTTAACCTTCTTACATACATCTTGACTTGGGGCAAATCAAATCTTGTAGTTTTATCAGGATATATTGTTTCCAATCCAACATCTTTTCATATATCATTACTTGGGGAAAATTGAAGCTAACATTATCATTGATCACCAAACATTGGGTTTTAACTTGATAAGGGATAAAACATAAACTATTTTTGTGTGTTTTTGTTTATTAATTTTTCATTGTTAACTATTTGTGTGTTTTTATTATTTATTGTTTCTATGTTAGTCCTACACCATATTAAAATAATGACATCATGATTTTCCATATCATAGTGCATCTTCTTATATGCTATAGTAAATATCAAGTTACTCAAACATTTTGAATTAAATGCAAGACTTAAAAAATTCATCACCACTCAAAAACATTCATTCTAACTTACTATCCATTATTAACATTCCTTTTCATCTTGTATTTTAGCCCCTATCTTCTATTTATTCACCCTACCACTCCATTTTAGTCCTAATTCTTCCCTTTCAAACTCTCTTCTCATTTTGATAGAAAATGCATGTCTTTAATCCTTATACCCCCTCTTGAGGGGGCATATCTACATAAAACATGCCACTATGGGAATCCTTTTACACTTCTTTGAAAAATAACTACTTCTTATAGTTGTAACACCCTCTCAAAGAGGATTAAATGTAGACACCTTAATTATACCACTATAATTTCCTTATCATTATCCAATCTATCATTAACTAATCCACCTTAATACTATCACCAACATATTCTTAGCTATCTTGTATTAACACCACATTAATCAATTAATTTCACCTTGACCCCATTTACTCCCATTAACATCACCTCATGATTAATTAATTAATTAATTATTCATTGTTTAATAATCAAATAACCCCTAATTAAATTTGTGCAAACTTAAATAATTAATTAAATAAATTAAAAATATTAATTATCCTCAGCCATCCTCCACTCCATGTCATTACATGTCATCATTTAGTTAACTACATGTTTGAAATGGAAACTTATCTAAGTACATCCCAATAAATTAATGAACTCCTTATACAAAAGGAAAAAAATTAGTTAAATCCTCCATCACTACTTGTATAAATGGAAATTATTTAGTTAAAACTTGCACAAATAAGAAACAAACCATTTAAATCATTCATCACTCCTACACAAAATGTTAATAAACTAGTCAACTATGTATCTAAATGGAAACAAGTAATTTAGCTGACTGGTTTAATCTCATTCAAGTTTTAAGTTTCTAATCTGATAAAACAATCTCAATTGTCCATCCTCCCATCTGAAAGTAAATAAATCCACCCTTCATCCCTTAAATCTAGAGCACGAATCATCCATGTTGAAATGATCAAATCCTTTGTCATCCACATAATCAAACCATATAGGTACATGTTATTTACATGATACTAAAATCTTGCATGAGTTTTGATCAACCAAAATCCATCTATCACATGAGAAAATCCACATTAATAAAAGATATTTTCACTTGGTAAGTGAAGGTACATGTTGTTTACACACTATTGAAATATTGCATGAGCTTTGAGCAGCTAAAAAATATTTATTATGAAAAAATACACATCAATGAAGGAGATATTCACTTGGTAGGTGAAGGTAATAGGTCTTTATTTACCATTTTATCAAATGGAGGTGATGTTTAGATTTAGAGTAGGAACTAGTATTGTACTTAAGTTGCCTTTATTAATCTCTAATATTTTAGCATAGGCATTTTACTTTGAGATTTAAAATCACCTTGAATACTTTATTGTATCAACCTTCAAATTAATATATCAATTATTTTCTTTAATAGGGTCATGTTTCTCCACTCAAATAATGAATAATGTGTAATATCTATGATTATTTTAACCACATGTACTTATATGTATTTAATTATGCATGTGATCTCAATTTTGAATCACTTAAGGATACTAATATAAGTGAATCTAGACCTTCCTCACCCAATAAGTAAGACACTCTTAAAAAAGTAAAATTTGATGTAGTTTTTTTATACACATAATATATTCAATTTATCATTTATTGGCACTTTCTATTGTAGTGACTTGTCAATGCATAAATATCCCTAAGTGCATGCCTTAAAGGGTGAACCAAGAATGGGATGAGAAAGGATCATTATGTTTTTCAAGAGATTTTGATATTTTATCCTAATTAAACCATTCCTACTATCAATTTGACGTCCTCTAAAATTCTATTCATTTACTTATCTTATGTCTTTTATCTAGATTTGTTAGATTCCATATATCATATGGTATCAACATATCCAATAGCATTTACTTTGTGCCTTCACCCTTACTATATTGTATAAACCAACCTAAGATAAAATTGAGCCTATTTTATGGCATTTGTATTATATTAGCCTAGATGATACCATTATATGTCAATTAACTTCTTTAAATTTTATTGGTGAGGTTGATACCATTGGCTTAGAGTATAGGGTTGGTTTTGAGTCAATATATTATTACTAGGATCAATATATTTGAGATCCTATAAATCAATAAAATCCTTTTTAGTATACCTCCCTATCTTGTTTTCATAAATAAGCTATCTAAAATTTAGCCTATTTATATTATATATCATATCACCTAACCTGATACTTTTTTATGTCATGTTTGTGAACAACATCGACCAACCTGATATATTTAATTATGTTTATAAAATGCATTGTCTAGGTTGATATATTTATATGTGTCTCTTTATTTGTATCAACTAGGCTAATACAGTCTAATAATACCTTATTTATACCAACTATATTAACTAACCTAATAAAATTCATTCTTGTTATCCTATTATATTGGCCAACCCAATATAGTATGCTTTTTTTAGTTTTAGTTATCAACTATATCATTTGAAATCAACTTTCCTAATTTAAATATAATAACTAGCCTACTTCAACTATATTTTTCCCTTCCACCATGGAGTACATCTTTGCTCAATCTAAAGAGAAAACCCAATAGGATGTAATAGAACTAACCAAAATACATAGAATACATAAAACCCATTTGCCTTATCATACCATAAAAGACAAATATACAAGCAATTATCATTTGAATTCAACTCAATATAAGAGTTATGATCCACTTGAAAATCCTAAGTCCATATAAGGAGATTACTCAACTTGATAGATGAGAGGTGGAAGATGAGTGTGATCTCAATTATATTAATGAAATGGTAATTTAACTCCTTCAATGTCATGAGCACAAACATAAAGACACTATGGTGATATATCATCTCATAATGGATCCCCATGTGGAAATACCTCATTCCCCTACTCTTAGTTTTGCATTAAAGTTGGGGCAAGTCAAAATGTGACTTACTTATTCCCTTCTTCATCCTTTATGCCTAGTATTGATACTAACATGGCTAGTCTTCTATTTATTGGGTTAATCCAAATCACCTACATTAACACCAATGATAAAACCAAATCTAGTGGATCTCAACAAGCTATTTAAAAATCACTTGATCCTCATAAAATCATGATGTACTCCAAACTAGCTTTTGAAATTACAAATGCAAAATTAGATTTTGAAAATGAAAAATTGTCCTCAATAATCTCATTAGGAGTGAAAAATACAAACACCCCATCCCCCTTAAATATATTCATGTAAATCTCATTTTATGACCTTGATTTTAAAATAAAGTCATAAAGCATCTTTAATATGAACCATGGGCTATTCAAATTATAAACATTGACATAGATGGCATCACTCATTCAATCACCTATAATGGATAGAGTAATATTTATTTACATTTAAAATCCTATGTAACTATATATAAATAATAGATTAAGCTTAAATCCTTTGTCACTACCAAACTATTAGCCAAAAAAAATTATGGTGACACATTAGACTGGTATAACCAACTCAAGTCCAAATCTATCTCTAACTTAGATGAATTATTTAATGCACCAGTTCAAGAATTTTAAACTAATTATCTACATGAAAATAAATTATCACACTTCATTAATTATAAGTAAGTTATTTAACCTTTCAAGGTTTTACTAGTGCAATTCCTAAGTTAGATTAAAGGGTTGAAATGTTTAAATCAATTAAATAAAATGCAATAATTAAGCACTAATTTTTTATGTGTTTTGACCTTCTTTGGTTTTCTAAAATAGTAGTAAATATTCATAAATAGATACTTATCTAGAAAGTGACTATCATAGATGATCTAGGTTTTTAAAACTAAACTCTATATAGTTTTGAGTGTCATTAATAGGGTCTTGGTATCTATTTACTCACTGGATAGTAATGCCCCAGCTAGATAGTAATGTCAAACTATTGTAGTATTCTCAAAGTGGCACCAATGTCCTCTTTACAAGACTATTCCTATTTTTTTGGATCACCTACACATGTGTTTGTGGGTCCTATTCTTATGCACATAAAATATGGAACTCTATGTTATGCCTGTAAAATTTGATTTAGTGTGTAAAACCTAATCCTCATTAAAATTATGGCATGAGAAATAAATGTATGTTCATTAATAAGATATCCTGAACATCCTCAACACCATGCTATAAAGAGAGTTGCCTACATACCAATACTCTAAGGATGGATCAAGCTTGATGTAGTTCTCCTACCTAGTGCTTAGTGCAAGTGTAAGTGAATGCTAGAATGAAAGTGGACTTGGATGCTTTGAATGTTCTTGAGCTTTGAAATCTGGGCATAAGGTTGATGTAGATGGTAGTATGCAAAAGTAGGGCAAAATAGGGATCAAATACCTTAATTTTTCTCAACTTGTTTCTTGTTTGGATAGGTTTTTGCATCTATTTTCATCTAATGAATAAAATTCAAATAGAATTGTATTTATAGAGATCTATAGCTTGTGTAGATAATAAAATGTACTTAGTCCAACCTTAAGAGGGGAATTTTTTTGGAAAATAATCCTTTCAAGAGAGTTAGGGTAAGGAACAATAATGCCTAGTTGGGGACACAAACACTATGTGGTTGTAGTGTCCCAAATGTGGTGTTAATGTCCACTTGGAAGACTATTAAGCATACTAGGTTGGGATTTAGGAATTCTATCCTAGGACTATATTTAAATTGACTATAGATATCTATGGTATGAATAATGGTAATTAAATTTTTTTAAAGGATTAAGGATAGGTCTAAGGATAATCTAAGAATAAGATAACTAAAGCAACGCTTTTAGCGTCTAAATAGTACTTTTAGGTGATTAAATTTTCCCCCCCTTTATGCTAGAAATGTATCAAAGTGAAATGACTATTACAAGTGAAAATAAATATACCTAGACTTACCTTAGAAGTGAAACCCAGGTAGTTGAGTCTGAGTATGTGAATCTAGGTCTACACATGTGAAACATGATCCAAATTAATGACCTATAATGAAACATACAAAAAATAGTCCTTACTTAAGAGATGATCGAAAGAAAAATACTATGTAAAATAAATTAACTGACTAAAAGTTGAGTAAAGAGAGAGGAAAGGAATGAATACACCTCATTAGGTATGTAAACCAATGCATGGACCTAGTAACAACTGTGTGTGTGAGTGTGTATATAGTGATCATATCATTAAATATCTTGGATTGAGCTAATGGTTTTGTCAATCCTTATATGTGTGGCTCAGTAACTCAATCCATTTTTGAATCCATCATTGCCCACCACTACTTAGTGTATCATGATATGTGAATAGCTTGGATAAGATTGTAAGTGTGTCTAACCCTTTCATGTGGGTGGATTAAAAACTCAAGTAGGCCATGAATCCATAATTTCCCATGCATGTGAAGTAGATGCATCTATAACTAAATTTTACAAAGTGATAAAAGTATATAATTAGGTATATCTAACTATGTATGTCATCTCTACAGCCACTTGGGTACATTAGGTGGCTTTGGGCCACTCAGGAATGCCAACCATTATAGATTAAGTAATGAATGAATTTGTAAATAGCTTATAATGTGATATCAAGTGTATATAGTTTATATAATGATATGGAGTTCACCATTGCATCTGGTCAACTTGGGTGTAGCTAAGTATATAGAAACTATGTGCCGTGTACATGCCCCCAATCTGATATCTAAGTATATTGATTCTAAGCTTAGTATGTAATAATTGAATATGTGTACTTGAACTAAATGTGGGAGTGATAACGCCACATATGATGCCACTAATCTAAGTAAATGGTATGAATTTGAGCTAAAGTTAGTTTATTTGAGCAAAATATGAACATATCTATCAAATATGCAATTATATCTATGCAAATATGTACTATATCTAGTGTACTAGTCTAGATAATCTAGACTAACTTGAAGTTAGGGATACTCAATAGTATCACCTTGTAGTTTAAAATAGTTCTTTATGTTGCTATTTTCCTAATATGGGTGCTAATGTATATTTAGTCTAAAATCTAGGTGACTAAACTAATTTTTGAGTCCCTATTTTTCTTATGTCTACCTATGTCTAATTTACAAAACTAAAACTATGTGTTGACATTTATCTGTGAATACCAATGTAGGATCTTAATCTATGTGACAAACCCCAATGCCTGCCCCCTCTTTTGAGGGTAGTTTTAGAACATTTGTAATAATTGTCCTCAAAATAAGTAGCTCTACAAAATGTGTTAGCCATAGCATTGGCATGATATTTTAATGTAGTGTACAAACATAACATCAAAATGTAAAAGTATCCAAACATGAGTAGTTAACGTAAGATGTATTTTGTATTCTAGAATTACAAAAGGGTGTCAATATATATGTAATCAATGTGTATAGAAATAAATATAAGTAACTACCAAGGGGGATGGCTCATGATGTCCATCACAACACCCAAGTAAGAAGGGTAGATGCATGAGGTCCCTCATGGCATAAAAAACTAGTGTGTGACAAGAAAATACAATTTTCATGGTGAATACACATACAAATAAGCATAGCATACATATAAACACATGAGTCATGCAAAAGTAGGCCAAGGGGACACAATACAAGGGATATGGCCACATGCCACTAAATATGAGAATGAAGATGTATAAGTACATGTTCAAATGTCCACATACTCAAACAACAAGAAATTTAGCATAGATCCACATAGAAGGACATGTTAAAATATAAACATATACTAGTAGGAAAGCACACACAACAAACATGGGAACATGTCCAAGGCATACACATATAGAAATGGAATATATCTAAAGAACAATGGCATATTCAAATGCCCTCAAAGATGGAATAAACATAAGAAACATATCAAATATAATCTATGAAAACTAGAAATGGAGGAATGTATAAATGCATAGTATAAATATATGTAAATGATAGGATGTACATATGATAGGTCTAATTAGTGATAGTTGACAAAAAAATTGATCAATGAAGAGTAATTATCAATATCAAGATATATCAATGCATAAACTAGAATGTATAGAATGTAAGGATAGAACTTAGTAGTAGCAACTGTATATTAAATGCCCCAAAGTGGGTATATGTATCAAATGAATAAATGTGGATTAGTGTATATTCCCTCAGTGGGTAGCTTATATCAAATATGGATCAGTGTAGTGGACCAAAGTCCTATATGTAATCTTCAAGTAATAGACAAGAACAAGTGAAGCATATGTGTATGATAAAATTGACTATACTAAGATAGCTAGAAATATGTAATATATGGCAAGTAGTAGAAATGTAAACATAACAATGCATATAATCTATAAATTTTATGTTTTTGAGTAATATTTGAATGCTTTTATATTTTGACATGTTGTATCATTTTTGTGTTTTATAAGTATAAGTTATGTAAAATAAAATGAAAATAAATGATGTACACGGAGTGAAAGAGAAGTAATTATGTACAATATTAGGAACCTTACTAACCAATGCATCTCATGGGAGACTCACTATCATTGTGGCTAGTGTAAAAAATAGGAATGGTAATTTCTCATATAGTTTGTTTGTTATGCTATAGTTGAATGTTTTCGCAATAGGAATCTAAGTATTGTTCATCATTAGAATCAAATAACCTATTATTCTGGAGGTAACTGCCTCATAATATGGAGTTGAAATTTCTATATTGTACTTTGGCATATTGATTATGATTTTTCCCTATGAAATTATGCTTATTATATACATATAGTTTTATGGAGGTTTTTTGCTAGAAAACCTATTTTGAGAATGCTTATTTGTGTAGCATGATTTTGACATTGAAACTAAAGTTATTTCTCTTTTTATAACATGTCATGTGTATCTAGATGTTTTTCCATGATAAAATATATCTATGACTAATGTGATTTAGGATGTCCAATAAATCCCAAATCTTGTTGACCAATATTCTCAACTGATATAATAGGAGAAGTGATGCCTTGGGCTTATTTGGTCAAACCTTAACCATGATAATAAAACTATTGTATATATTTGTGACAAAAATTATACCATATTGAATGTTGAGCCTCCTTTTGGAGAGGTATATTTACTTGATTTATCTATGCTTGTCATATTTCTTCTAGCTTTGAATTTACTTTTTGAACCTTGTGTTGTTTTGAGTTATGCTTTGGTAACCTACTATTTATAAATTTAAACCTTTAAAAAATGTAGATGTGGTATTTTATGTTGTGTGGATCAAATGTCACTATGTGAATCATCTATATCCATTATCTATTGTATTTTCCTTTTTAGTGCTAAACATGAATTGGTATGATGCCTATGTATTCTATGATATGCACAAAAATATCTAGATCTCCTCATTGAGTGTAGAGGAGGTAGGTTGAAAAAATTATATTTAATCATGTCTGTTAGTATCTCACTTTAAATTTTATTTAACCTTTGAGTGATTTTTGAATCACTAGTTTTAGATGTACTTTGTTGCGATTTTGAGTTTTGATATGTAACATTGTTTGCCATAAATTGATTAGGTGAAGATGTATATACATGATTTACACTAGTATTCCCTGTAGCCCTTTGTCTTGTAAATTGATTATCCAACGTTTTAATATTTTCATGTAATAGCTGATTTTGATTTTATAAACCTGTAATTATCTTATTCATATTAATAATTTGATTACATTGAGTCTCATAGTGCAAACCCTAGTTTATTTTGATTGAACATGTAAGCACACACCCTATATGTAAGAGGTTTGAATAAGATGAGTATGGGGGTTAGTGACATTGTTATAGGTTGATTCATCTTGTGGAGGAATGATATCATGGACATGGTTGGAGGGAAATTACATATCACTCTTATGAATATGAGGAGGTGAAGGAGATTATTTCTTATGCATAAGATATGACATTAAAACTTAAAACATAGTTATTAGCTTATGAGTTAAATCCTCTATGTGTGTATGGGTTTTCTTATTAATGTAATTCTACGTAGGAGAAAGATAACATGTTATGAGATATGACATATATTTCAATTAATATAAAGCATCATCTATACATGTGTTTCTATCTTTTCTGATTTTATTCTAAATTAGAGGAAAGAAGCACACAAATGAAAGTATTAAACTTTGCAACAAAAAGTGATTAATTTCTTCTACCATTATTATCATGATTGTATAAAATAAAAATTAGAAGATGTATGGATCTGAAATAGAAAATGTTACAAACCCTAAATGTGTTTAGGGTTAGGGTTTTGTTGAACTAGGGTTGTTTTGTAAAGATTCAAATTATATTTAAATAAATGAAACCCTAATGTGAAATTGAATTAATTACCTAGGTTGTTTAAAAAAAATTCAAAAGTATGTATCCCTAAATTATTGAAAAAAATTGTAATTAATGCAAACTAGGGTTTTAAGCAATATTCAATGTAAGTTGGGTTCACCAAATGATTTAACCTTTTAGAGCTTTACTAGTGTCTAAGTTAGAGTAAAGGGATGAGATGTCTAAATTAGTTAAATAATATGAAATAATTAAGCATTGATTTGTTATAAATTTTAAACTTCTTTGAATTTATAAAAATAGAAATAACTATGTTTAAATAGAGACTTATTTGGAAAGTGACTATCATGGATGATCTGGGTTACGAAAACTAGGTTCTAGATAGTTCTAATTGTCATTAATAGGATCTTTGAATATGTTTAATAACTAAATAGTAGTGACCAACATGGAAAATAGTGTCATACTACTCTATTGTCTTTAAAGTGGTATTAGTGTCTTCTTTGTAGGACTATTTTTATTTTCAGGGAGCACTTGCTCCTATGTTTTTAGGTCCTATTCCTAACTGTATGAAATATGGAAATTTATGTTGTGCCTATAAAACTTGATTTAGTGTATAAACCTCAATCCTCTTTGAAACTATGGTATTAGCAATAAGTTTGTGTTATTTAGTAGGATATGATAGACATACTCAACACTCCATTATGAATATAGTTCTCTACATACTAATACTCTGAGGAGGGATCAACTCTGATGTAGTTCTCCCACCTAGTGCTTAGTGCAAGTGTAAGTAAATTCTAGAATGAGAATGGATGTGGATGCCTTAAATGTGTTTTATCTCTAAAATATTTAAAATCTAGGATTAGGGATACTGTATATGGTATTATGTACAATTAGGTAGAATAGGGATAAAATAACTTAATTTTTATTAACTTATTTCTTGTTTGGATAGGCTTTTGCATCTATTTTACATCTAATGAATAGAGGCCAAATATACATATATTTATAGATATCTATATCTTGTGTAGCTAATAAAACTTACTTGGGCTGATCTTAGGAGGGGAACACATTTGTAAAAGTATATATTTGGGAGAGTTAGTGCAAGGGACAATAACTCCCACTTGGGGAAACTATCATCATGTGGCTATAGTGTCCCAAATGGGATGCTAATATCTACCTAGAAAACTACTACGCATATTGGGTTAGGATCTAGGAATCTTATCCTAAGACTATGTTTTAATTGACTATAGTTCTCTATCGTCTATATAATTTCTAGAAAAGTATGGTGAATTCTCAAGGATAGGTCTATGGATAAACTAGGAAGAGGCTAACTTAAGAAAAACTCTTAGCATCCAAATACCACTTTTACATGATTACACAAGTAGAATCTTATATTTCTTAATTTCTCATCAAATGTTGGAAATCCTTAGCTAACAAATCTAAGTATAACATGTCAAAATATAGCTTCTTATATTTGTTTACCAATGCACTTTAGCCTTAACTCAAATATAGAGTTATGAATCTCTCTCCAAAATAATTAGAATAATCCCTTGATCGAGATAAAATACAACACTTCATCATAAGAAAATTCAAGCCTTCATATCCCAAGCCTATAAATCATGTTATTATGAAGTTTAAAAACAAAAATTCTATTTATGATGGTGTCTCAAACACATAAAAGTCCATGAAAACTATAAATTTTGTTTTGCTAAGAAGCTATGAATAAGTGACACTTTCCCAAACTATAGAGGGAAGCCCCTTCTAGCCTCCTCCTTCTTCCTCATAATTTAAAAATGTTGAAGTTCATCACCCACTTTCCCTAGCTAAGCTTAAAAATGCCTTCCTAAAACCTCACCTAGATAATTTGATAATTTATGTCCTAGTTATCATTGGAATTTCCCTCAAAAAAATTATCATTCCATGAAAATTAGGGACATTCTCATGAGACATGTAAATCACTTAAACACCTTGCTTTAAAATTCCTACTTATTTAAAAATTTGACCATGAATTTATGATATGAGAATTACAACAAGTTTATGATAAGGTCTAAAAATCCCATGAATCTTAATTCAAGAATGAATATCTTCACCAAGCTAATTCTCACCTTACTATACAATCAAAATCAATAACCAAAAAATCCAAATCAAAAATATAATAATAAAAAATAGCCTCCAACTATTAATTTTTTTTAAAGCGTAGTCATCCCACATTCCTCTAATGATGTAGAAAAACTTGGTCAACATGAACAACATGAAACATGTATTATCTTATATTTATCCTTGTCCTCATCAGTATTGTATCCCTTATCCTACTAACATAAAAAAATTAGGATAACCCTTCACATCATTTTGTGAATATCCATCCTAAAGAAATTATAAAATTCATTATTTTAGATTTGTTAGTGTAGGACTTTATTTTCTATTTATTTGTTTTATTCGAATTATTCTTACACATGTGGTTTAGCTTGTTTAGGTGTCATTTATCATAGGGAGTTACTTGTTCATAATTTTTAGCTAGTTGGTAGGAGTTACTCTTTAACTAGCTTTTTTGGATATGAGAGTTACATGCCTACTCTAGGATATTTACCACTGTTATAGGGGAAGTTATTTATCATCTCTCCTATTTTTACTCATTTTATATAGTTAAATACATGGGGTATTTTCATGGTTTTCACTTTTGATTTCTCTATCAAAACTACTTGTTCATTCACCCTTATTACTTTGTTTGAGCTATAGTGCATTCAATATTCCATCTTCAATCTTAGTACGATCTCCAACATGATATTAGAGTACTAAGTTTGGTAAACCACTTATCTAGTTTTTATGATGTTTGAGTTTATTATGTGATCTTGAGTTTATTTGTAAAAATGAGGATTTGAATGGTTTTCACTCTTTATTTATCTCTCATAGTTGCTTGTTCATTCACCCTTATTTCTTTTTTTGAGTTACATTGCACTCAATATTCCATATTATATCTTGGCAAGTTCAATGACATGGTATCAAAGTAACAAGAAATAAGGTGGGGCAATGGCTTCAACTCCTGAGCTAAGAGGTCATTAGAGCATATATAAACAATGAGAAAGTTATGACAAATTTTTCTAAGATATGAGAAGGTAAAAAAGTAATTTTAAACATGCATAAAGGATCGAGATCAATGCAAATGCTTACAGAAAGGAAGATGTCCTTCTATGTCACTAATTTTCATTTTCATGTGTGCTTATTTGGTGTCAATTTTTCATTGATTTCTCACATTTGAACAAATTATTAGTTGTATCTAACACCCCTTCACTAAGATATACATTGGTATTTATGCATTATTTGATCTTAATTGTTTGGACACATTGTTAGTTGAGTTTGACATCCTCACATTGACTATGAATTATACTTGTAGACACCAAGGGAGTCATTATTGATTTTATCAAAAGATTTTTTATGGGCCCTAATTTCACTCTTCTATGTACACTCAATTTTTATGACTTGTGTGTCACTTTTGTGTCATTTTCACTTATTGCTCTTGCATTCTTAGATGCATTTTCAGTTGAGACTGATGCCTATTTTTTGATCATGTATTTCACTTGTGCAATGTTTTTCTCATTTAACTTCTTTGGTGTCATCTCTCAATCATGTCAAATCCAGTTGAGAGATACTAGCTAATGAGGAGAATTGATTCTACACTAGTGCTATTCTTGTAAAGACTAACTATGTTTCTTGGTGTGCTTACTATTGATGCCTAAAACTCTCACTCTAGGTTTAAAAACCTTATATGGGAATATTTATAGGTGTGAGACTAAATTGTGATATGTAAAGCAACCTCTAAGATTTTAAAAGGTAAATCTTCATTCTAAGTTGGGGGTATGACAAGGGAAAAGAAGGAAATGCAAATAATATTAAAATAACACTTACTAAGGTGATACATTAAGAGATTTAAAAAATTATCTTATAAGTGCATAAAATAGATTTAATCCTTAAACACTATAAACCATAAAGGATCATAAAGCATGAATTAAAATCCATAATGAAAGAAAAGATTAATACTATAGAAGTAGATGAAAATAAATAATAACATAAATAAATCTTCACTCAAAGTGACATAGAACACCACATCCTCTTCATTGATAGGTATTAAATAGAATATAAAGGGCCTCGAAGGCACATACAAAACATCTAGTCACACTAGTGAAGAGTGCCTGTTAAGGTTACAAAATGAAAAAAATGCTAACTATTACTACTCCTATTCTATTACAAATGGTTGTTTAAAAAATGACAAATATGCAAATAAAATATATCTAGCCTCATCCAAAATGGTTGAGCTCAAAATATATAGGTGGAGCTGCTCTTTAGAAGGGTGACACCTAGAGATCTTAGCACTCATGCCTATGATGATACCATTGTAACTAAAAGGAAGACTTGGGCTTATGAGTGTAACTAACCTCTAGATCTCAAATATGGCACAAATACACTATCTTGTTATGGCCATGATGCTCAGGAGGATCATGGTGATGCCACATGTCTAAATCTAAGGCTATTTTTGTTATGATATTGGGAATGGGAACCCATTTTCCTTGGCTAATGGTGTTACTCCTAACTTTGATAGGGAAACTTTGCCCCTAACAAGCATCATAGTGCCACATGGAAATTCTTGCCTCTTTTCCATTATAATCACATGGTGGACCCTCCTTTTTCTTCTCCAACCAATGATGATTCCCAAAGGCCTAAACAAATAAAACACATTTGATAAGTGTCAGGATACCACATGTCAAATAGGCACTTCTCTTTGGAAAGTTGAGCAACTCCTCAAAAAAACAAGCATGGGGATACCACATGTCAAAACCATGTCTACCTTGACAAATCCTCATTAAGACCCACCCATCATATTGTCAACCAATGGCACTAATATGAGGACTAACCCAAATATAACTAGCTTTGAGGAGTGTTGGGCCACCACATGTTAAGCTGATGCTCTATTAGAGGGAACTGAGAGTCTCTCTAAGCCGAATGAGTTCTTGGCTTCCACATGGAAGAAGTGAAAGGATGTTAACACTTAGGCAAATTTGTAAAAAGGACCTAGAAAAAGAAAAAGCCAGAAGAAGAACTATTGTATGTGTCGAGTGAGTTTTGGACCAAACATGAACTACTCTAAAATAACACAAGGTGGATTATGATCCATAGTTCCTAGTGACTCACAAGGGTGTTTGCCTATAGATGAGAGAACTTAAAACTATGGTATACAGACCAATTGAGGCAAAATTTTCAAAATAATAAGAAGGTTTGTAACTTAAAATTTTTAAAGGGCCACCTACAAAGGTGTCCACTCTTCCTCCTTGGGTCGGGCCTTCTTCCTTAAGAGCCTCAAAGGCTCTATCTAGATTAATAATCTCTTTGAAGAAGATTCTCTCTAGGCCTTAAACTAATACCAACATTTGTAACTCTAGCTGGTCAAGTGGATGCATATATTCTCCACCTCAAAGACACTAAGTGACTGATCAATAGCCATAAACATACTTTGGTCATTATGTTTCTGCTCTAGCAACACTTTTATTTGGTCCTCTGGAAGGATGTTATTGTCTACCAAGAATGGGTAAGAGAGTTACAATTAGACCAATTGTTCAATATGCCCCCACCTATCTTAAACCACATTTTCTAAGGCATTTAAATATGCCTTTCATTTGGTCACTACCTTGTTACAATGTAGGAATTCATTGACCTTTTCCACCACTTTCCTTTGATAAGCCACACCCAATGATTGTAATTTCACATTTGAAGTGTTATAAATATTTAGGATGAGGAGTTGTGAATATAATACCTTAGGGGACATGAATTTAATGACTTGGTTGATAGATGTGTTTAATTGGGAGCTTAGATTATGTGAATCTATAGTGAATGTGATGGTCGGTTTTAGGTGTGTAGTCACACCCTTGATCCTTTCTTAGTAAGATTTGTATAGCTACTAGATCATGGGGAGGATTTTCTCCATCTTTGAGTGGGTGTTAAGGTCATTCTTAAGAATCTCAATTTATTGGTCCTTGACCAAGGATTCCTTCTATTCCTACTATTTTAATTATTGAAAATCCTAATTAGAATCTAAGAGCTTTTTATGGGTCTATGCAAGTTTAATATCTCTCTCTCTCTCTCTCTCTCTCTCTCTCTCTCTCTCTCTCTCTCTCTCTCTCTCTCTCTCTCTCATAGCTTGGTCTCAGTGGCCACTTGTAGATTGGATTATACCTAAAATATCTCACTAAAGGTTTGGATCTAAAGGTCAAACCTTGATTTATTGATCTTTGCATCTTTGGCCTTAGCCATGCATTGAGGTGGTCAACCATAGCCTTCACCTTGGTGAGTTCCAAATTAGTCTTCTCTAGTTATTATCTTGATTTGATGTAATCTATAGTCATAGAATTCTATGTTTCCTCCATTATCTCAACCTTGTTAGTGGTCCTAGCCTAGTTGAGATTGAGGCTAACAGCTTGTATGATATAGTCTCCTGACTACATCTGCTCTTGACACTTGAGTACTTGATGGGCTAGATGAGAAATCATGAGGGATAGTTATGTAGGGTCATAAAATGATTGTATGTAAGTCTCTACTAGGTCTAATGACTATTTCCTACTTTATTCTCCATCTAGACCTCTTAGGACCTTCTCATCATGTCCATCTATTGATGGTATTGCTATGGTGCTTGCATATTTTCCCTTGAAAAGGGGAGTCCCTATAGTAATGTGAATAGAATAATCACTTGATACTGTAAAGTAGAAGATGTTATTCCTTTGGATCTAAGTGGATGAAGAGTGAGGGTGAAGGGAGAGAAAGGTGGGAGTCCATAGAGTAAAGTGGAGAGCAATTATTCTATGATGAAATATGATGTAGATGATGAAGGTGGAGTAAGGAAAGGCAAACTAGATGAGATCAAGATCATGGAAGAAAGTAGTGTGATCTTGGTGGTAGGCTAGGGGGACGAAGAGGAGAGTGGGGAAAGATAATTAATTATCTAGGTAGTGGAGAGTTCCATAAGTAGACGTGAGACTGTGAAGGGAGATGTGAGAGAGATGAGAGAGGAAGAAGTAGAAAGAATATGCTATGAAAATTGTATCTTCTTTTGGGAGGTATTATTAGGGGGCTAGATATTGGTGCTTCAATTTTATTGAGTTGAGATGACCCATCTATGAGGTGCCCATAAGAAGCTTGTTATTATTTCAAGGCTATGGGATATGAGAACATGGGTGGCAACCAAGTTTATGGCTCCTGAACATCCATGACATCTACTTTTTTTAGAGACACATCCCCCATCTCTTCCCTAGGGGTATCCTCTTCTTCTTCTTTTATTACAATCTCAAAAGAGAATCCTACTTCTACTAGGCTTTTCTCTAGATGATGCTCATCTTAGATAATTTCAAAGTTTTTATCTCCTTATTTTTCCTCAAAATTGGAGTATGGCTTGTCAATCTCTTACCGACATTTTATATAGGCAACTATTTTTTCTTTACTCTATTCTCTCTAAGTGAATTATGTCTTTAGTACCTTAATCAACCCTTTAGAGGGGTCAAAGGTCTAGACCATGTCATAGAATTACTTTCATGGCCTAAGGATGTTCAATGATATTTGAGATAGATCTACATAATACTCAAGGTCATCCTCCATAGGTGACTTCCTCTCCTTGAGGTATGGTTAGGGCTAGTGATTAGGTATGCTAGTAGTTTATAAGGAGGCTATAAAATCAATCAAGTCATAAATCCACTTGTCATAAATAAATTTGAGGCTAAGATCTAAAATTTTGGATGCAAGAAAGCATTCCTATAGCTTATTTACCTCTATTATGCTTCCTTTTATGAATGGGACATCATACAGACCCTTATTTTTCTTTCTTGATCCATAGATGGAGTCCACTGCATCAAGATTTTGGGACAAATCTAAGGCCAAAGTTCTATGTATCAGTAGGTGTGAGATATATAAAGGCTCACCCTTAAACCCATGGGATCAGATGAAGGTGAAATGGTTCCTAAAGAACTACTTGATTAGAACCCTACCCTCAGTGAGCCATGATTATTGCACATCTATCATCTTATCTGCAGTGGCTTTTTGGTTGAGGTTGATGAGGATAGGGGATAAAAGAGTTTTGAGAACTTGTAGTAGTCTTGTGTGATGGATAGGGTGTGGGTCCATACTATGATTTGGGTCACTATGTTGGAGAGAGTATCCATCTCAAAATAGTTGAGCTTGAGGTATGTTGAGAAAAACCTAGAGTTCTAGAATAAAATGAGATGAAGGAGGTAAGAAGAATATTGGAAGGTACCCAACATTAAAAAATTCACCAACTCATTCATCATGGTGGTGGTGATTTAATCTATAAAATCCATCCTATATACTTCTCCCTTATTCATTTTAATTACGAGGAAGAATTCCCCTAACTAAAAATCATAGATGTTGGTGTCTAAGTCCATCTTGAAGATGAAATCCAACATGGATAGGGCATCCTTCAGGTACTTTGTGGGGAATCTTACCAGGGGGATGGGTAGAGGAAGTACTTCTATATAGCCTCTCTAAATGATTAAATTGATGAAGTGCACCTTGTCATACTTATGGGTGTCCCGAACATCTTTGAGGCTCTCCATGTTGCATATTTTGGCCTTTGAGTCAGTTGGGAGTTGTAACATCTCTCTAATGTTGTTTGCACTTATTTTCATCCTCAAATGGGTGTTACCCATAATTATGTTAGTTTTGGTGTCATACCTCTTTATGCAAAGGTAAACTATTTCTAAGCATGGGTAGACATAAGGAACCATAAACTGGGATAACATTTAGTCCCACATTCTACATCTAAATAAGTCATAGGCCTCTTTATAGACCTTCTCAAGCATTCAAGAATGAGCACCCTCTCTCAAGATATTAGGGTTATTGGCTAACCTAGAATCAAAGATATTTTCTATGAAATTAGTGACTAATGTTTGATCTCTATAGTGCCCTTTATTTTCCTTGTTGATGCTAGACACTTTAAACTTCAACTGAGCAGGGGTGGAAACATAGGACTTACTAGGTATGGAGGGGAGGATGTCTCCCTAACTACTTGATCCATGGGTTATCTATTTTATTTGATGTTTCTCACCTCTTAGTGAAGAGGAATAATTCTCCATCTATATAATTTCTCTCAAAAACCACTCTCTATCTTCCTGAAGGCACTAGATTAACAATCTCTAGTATGGCACGCGAAAGGAAGGGAGAACCCCGAAAGCAAGAACCTAAGAGCTATGATGAATGGAAAGAGAAACAAGAAGTCTAGAGAATTCTACAAAAAGGAAAAGTTGCGAGCTATATGGAAAGACTCCATGGGTCAAAACCGCATATCACTACAGCTTTTTTCAAAAATTGGATTGATGAAAGGGTCACCCTGCATGGTATCATAGTGAACCTAACAGAGGATTTTATAGCTGAGGTTACAGGGCTATCTATGGATGGACTTAAATTCTCCAAGCAGATAAGCATTTTGAATGAGGCCTTTTGTAAGTTCCCCAAGATAAATGAGGAAGAGCAAAAGCTGGTCAAGAATGGGGATTTCTATGAATTGGATCAGATTAAAGGGATATGGAGGGATGTCTTAAGATGCATAAGGGAGTACTTCATCCTGGATGGAAGAAGTAAGTGAGTGCATAAATTCCACTTTGTCTTCCTTAACCATTTCAGGCACAAGGTAAGTTTGTCTTTTCCCTTTTATCTTCGCTTCTCCTTGGTCCAAAGTTTATATGCTCATAGGAAAAAGGAAACGTGCCCTATCCTACATGAAGGATTTATTCTATTAATCGAAGGCTATTTCAAGAATAATGCAATGGTAAAGCACCCCAAATAAGGGGAAAACAAGGAGTTAGGGAACAGAAAGAGTGAAAGTGTAAACGGGAAAGGCAAAATCAAGCTCCCTAGCACTAAAAAGCAGAATGTAGAAGAAGAAACGAAATGGGAGAGAATTGATAAACCCAGGGAGGAAAACTTGGAGGAAGAAGAAGGAACTGAAAGCTGGGATACAAACTCTAATGAGGATGAAGAATGTCTTGAGAAGAATGAAAAAGATGATGTCAACACAGAGGAGGATTCTACAAATAAAATAGAAGATACAGAGGAAAATCAAAAAGTGTCGGAGGATGAATTTGTCTAGGATGGCCCTGTTGAGGACCCAGCTTCAAAGAACGAAAAGGAAACTACAGGTCAGGATGATAATCAAGATATGGATATGGAAATTCAAACTAGAATTAAAGAGTGGGAACAAAAGGGTCAAGAGGATATCATTGAAGAAGTCAGGAACAGTCCCAATAAAAATTTTGAGGAATGGAGAGGGAAAAAATAGAATAATGAAACACACACACCAATGACTTGGGTTAATTGCAAAGCAGAGGCATCTTTCCAACTTGATTCTTGGATGTGTAGGGATATTATGGATCTCAAAAGGAAAGTGGAAACTATGGAAGATACCGTGAAAGTTGTATGGAACAAAATTAACAATATGGAAAATTAGATAAGAGAGATCCTAGTCAAGCTCAAAGCCTATGAGAATAACCTTCGGAAACTCATTAAGGACAACAAAATGAAAATGGAGGAAGTTACATCCAATATTTGTGCTGCTGCTATCAATATTGGGAAAAGAGCCAATGAGGAGACCAAAGCCTTGGAGGGACCTAGCAAAAGGATGAGACAAAGTTCAAGAAAGAAGGTTACACAAAAAGGAGCCATGCTGGCGGTAACCACTACCCAGGATACTGTTATGAAAGGAAAAGAAACTATGAAAATTATATTGGAACTGGATGAATAATCTGGTTCCTCTTGTTGGTTATGAAACTGGTCTTATTCTTTGTTTTCTTTTTGTAATCCTATGCCTTTGGTGTAGCTAGATCTCTGTCAAATCTGGGTTTTGACCAGTAGTCCTTCTGGTGGTTTCAGGTCCATTAAAAACCTGTTTTTGCTTCTTCCTTGTTGTAGTTTTTAGGCTTTGCCAGTGGTTTTGGATGCTCTTTCTTTCTTTCCTTGTACTAGGGTTTTGGGGCCCCTTCAAAACTTGCTTTTACCTTAATCTAAAACAATCTCTACTCATGAATTCTTACAATTCTTGGTGCATCTCTCTATGTTGTTTATGTTAGCTTCAATTGCTTAATGCTCTCAAAATATCAATGAGTGAAATGTTTGGCCAAAGGAAGAGAGGGACATTTATACACAAATTTTCCTAGGTGTAATCTTCATGGGAAACTTGAAATGAGGTACCCCCATAAATGTTAAGGGTGGCATGCACACTTGAAAAGCAACTTGCAAGAGACTTATGGTGATACTTATGGGGAATTATGTAAGATAAAGCATCTATCACTAATGGTAGGAGAGGTGAGTAGATAACTATCTTTTAGAAAATATTTTTTAAACTTAGGAGGGCTAGGTTAAGGATGTGTGGTAGTTAGAGGATCCAATTGTGCCAACAACACTTACTGGAAAGGAAATAACAATAGAAAGGGAAATAAATCTAAAGGAAATAATATAAGAAATTAAAGGAAACACACAAACAATAGGAAAACTAATTATGTACAAGGGGAGGGCAGGTAAGCTATTTAAAATGATTCAAGTCAATCTTATTGACTAGGATCTCCAATGCATTACCCTTTTCATCTTATAACTCAGAAGCATTTCCCTACTTGTTGATGATGAAAAAAGGGTCCCTCCATAGAGAATCAAAATTTACATGCTAGCCCAATTTTATGACCCTTTTATCATATTTGAGAGCCAAATCCCCATGTTTTAATCCTGGGTTTAATGATTTCTTGTCAAACCACTGCTTGACTACCTATTGCTAGGTGATTTTCACATTACTTGCCTTCTCTCCTTCTTAGAGGCCAATTATCTCTAAGATCCTAACCTTTATTGCTCCATTTTTTGTAATCTCAATAGCTTTCAAAATATATAATGTTGGGATCTATGATGACATAGGCATAACTATCTCCTTCTCATACACAAATTCAGACAAGGAAATTATCAGGATTTGTTTGGGAGTGATGCAATCCACCCATAGAGCTGATATCATGTGCATATGCCATTCCCTTTGCCAATCAACACCCATCCTTTTAATTAGCCTTATTAGATTCTTATTCATTGACTCCATGAATCCATTCCCCTATAGGTAGTATTTAGATGAAGTCTTTAAGAAGATACCATTATAGAGTACAAGCTCATAAATCTTGGACCTAAGGAAGGCTTTTGCATTATCAAATATGATCATCTTAGGCAATCTAAACATTTATGTGAGCTCCTCTAATAAGCTAAGGATCATATTCTCAATTGTTTCTCTTAGTGGGACTACTTCAATCCATCTATTGAAGTAATTGGTGGTCATTAGTATCCACTTATGACTGGCTATGGAGATAAGATTGATCATTGTGATGAAATATAAACCCCACTATGTGAAGGATTCATTGATCAAAATTATGTTTAGAGGCATGTTCAATTTTTTTCTTTTCCCTATAAAGAATTGGGATTTTTTGAATGCTTGATGGTAGTCTAAAAACATGGTTGACCATTAATACCCCACATGTATAATCTTGGTTATGGTGGTTTTTATCAAGAAGTGGCCACTCAAGGAACAAAATGCATGTCTTGGAGGATTTTATCAACTTGGTATATTTTGACACATCAGAGAATATCTACTTTAAAGTTTTTCTAAATAATACTCCTTGGATTAGTGTGTAGCTAGACCCTTATAGCCAATAAAAATGCCTCTTATGTTCAAGAAGGCCATCCAAATACCAACCAGTTTGCATGAATCAAACCTTGTTGACCACTCAAGATTTTTTGGCTTCATATTGGTTTAGAAAGACTAATTCTAATGTGTCTTGTTCTTCTGTCATAACATCTACACTTTGGGCTAAGTATTCTTAGATTTCTTTTCCTCTAATCACCTTAGTTTTCTTGAATTTGATATCATACTCTAGGATTTTGGTGATCTAGTTGGCCCATTTTTCTATGATTCCCCTTACATAATATAGTTGCAAACACTAGAGTGTCTTTAACATACACCATTATTTTGCTTCTCACCACAAGATACCTAAACTTATTGAGGCCTTTGACAATGACAAAATATTGCATCTCCACAACATTGTACTTGAATTTATATCCACACAATTTCCTTGAGTAGAACATGATTAATTTCTCACTTCTTCCTTCCTTTTCCTTTTGAGTTAACATGGCTACCAGACTATGCTCACACCCATATACGTAAATTATGAAATATTTGAAAAATTTAGGGTTGACCAACACAAGAATAGTAGATATCAAATCTTTGATTTTATCAAATTCCTCTCTTCCTTTAGAGGTCCACTTGAAGGCATGGTATTTCTTCAAAATCAAGATGATTGGCCTCACCAATCATGTGAAGTCAAATATGAACCTACTGATGAAATTGATCTTTCTAAAGAAAGAGTGGACCCCTTTATTATTTACCAATAGAGCTAAGTCTCTAATGGCCTTTATTCTCTCTATATCAATGGTGATCCCTTATTTAGATACTACATATCCAATCATCTTATTTTATGAGACTTTGAAGACACATTTCTTGGGGTTAAAAGACACTCTAAATTCTTGGCACCTTTGGAAGACCTTCTCTAGGTGGTCAAAGCGGTCCTCCTTCTTTGAAAACATAGTGAGGACATATAAATATATGAGGATGATCATATTGATTAATCCCTTGAAATCTATATCCATTGCTTACTGAAATGTTGCCTTGGCATTAGATATGCCAATAGGCATCTTTGTATATGTGAAGGTTCCCCACTTTTTGGTGAAAGTGGTCTTGTGTTGATCCTCCTTGTTTACCCATACCTGATTATACCTAGAGAAACCATCTAGTAGATAAAACATTTCTACACTCATCACTATCTAGAGGATATGCTCCATAGAGGGAAGGGGGAAATGGTCTTTGAATAATTCCTTATTAAAATACCAAAAGTCCATGTACAACAAAATGTCTCCACTCTTTTTTTGCATAAAGACTAAATTAGAAACCCAAGTCAAATGCTTGATTGGGTATATGATCCTTTAATCAATTAGTTTATTAAGATTTTGAGCCATAAGGGACTCAATTTTTAGGATCACCAGCCTTTGCTTCTATCAAATAGGCTTGGCTCTTTCTACCATGTCTATGGTGTGTTGAATGACCTTGCGGTCATATCCATTTAAGTCATCATAGGTCCAATAAATGATGCCTTCATATTTTTTATAGCAAGAAATCAACCACTCCTTATACTTATGGTGAACTTACTTTCCAATATTTAGCTTTCTCCCACCTTAAACATCAATGTTAGAGTAGTCACCTTTATCTATGATAAACTTTTTTTAACCATTCTTTGCATCATCAGAGTCAAAAATATTTTCTATGTTGATTAGCCCCTTTGCTAGTTTGTCAGTCCTTAATTGCATGATTTGGTCCCTATAAGCCTCCTTAACCTTGGGCTATAGTTTTTATGTGAATTCACATGATTACTTGAGAAACATGGAAAATTGAGCATTACTTTCAAACACTTACCAATTTTGGTCATTGTTAGGAATGGTAGGTTTGATGATAATCTACATTACATGCTCATTGGTGAATAAGTCTATCACTAGATCAAATTGGAAACTAATTGTTTCCATCATATCTACTTCTATGTTCATGATCTTGGGGATGATATAAATGTTGAAGGCTTAAAATGTCTTGATTAAATACCATATATGATGGTAATAGGACCTCATATACACATTATTCATATCTATAACTCATCTTACCTACATTATGACAAGTTTACAGTCACTAAATACTTTCAATTAATTTACACCCATCTACTTGGTAAGGATGAGGCCATGGACTAGTGCTTTTTATTTAGTCTAATTATTTGTGTAGTTAAATTAAAACTAGAATTCTTAAAGGGTCTCTTTTCGAAAAGGAGACTTTAGTTAGATGTTGGCTCTAGAGCTAGTTTTTCATTTTGTGCCATCAAAGTGTAGATTCCAAAACTCAGACTCACCTTCAGTCCCTTTACTCCGATCATCTTTCTTCTTTACAACCTCAGGAATAACCTAGTCTTCATCATGAATAAGGTAGGTCTTGAGATTAGTGGTAGAAAAGTTTATGAATGGGCCACTCTCAATGAATTTATTGACAAGGGATTCTTCTTTTAGGCTTGTAGTGTCTACTACTTCCTTCGCTACAAGGATTTCCACATAGTGAGTCTCCCTTTTGGAGAAAGAAGTATGCATCACTTTAAATTTCATCATAAATTCATCCACCATGTGTTCTAGATGAAGTGGTTTAGCTAACACCTTTAACTTTGAGCCATATTTGGTTCTCATGATTAGATGAGACAAGTTTAATGATAAGTACCTACCTATATTAATAGTGAAGTCTCTTGACAAGCATAGCCCAAAGATAGGTGGGATGTCTATTACCACATCTTGTGATACAAAAATGATGGGATAAGAATATAATTTGGGGGGGGGGGGGGGGGGGGTTTCCTTGATGATGCCTAAGGTTTAAACCTTCTTCGCATCTAACTATATCACTCCTTTATTTAAGGGTTCATAGTAAAATCGTAGTGCATCCTCTATCTTCTTAGGTATTACTATTGTGCTACCACTGGAATCGAGCATGGAGTTGTGCATAAATTTCTTCCCCATAATTAGTGTAAAATAGAATGGGGTAGGTTTTGTTTTGCTTACACCTTATGTTTAATTTATGAATATAAAGGGTATCTAGGGTTTCACACTCAGGCTAGCTTCTTTCCCTTTTATCCTTATAGGCTTTACAATTAGTTTTCCTTGCATGGGATTTTATCATTCCTCCAAGGCATCTTTTAATAGAGACTTATACTTGGGGATGGATAAGACATCCCATAGGGAGACATTGGTTGGAACCCTCTCTAATTTCTCTACCACATTATATGACCTTGGGGGTGGAACCTTAGGGTCTTTTTCCTTATTATGAATTACTTTATTTCACTTTAGATACACCTAAGGTGTAGATTGAGGCATTGGAGTTTTCTCAAAATTCACCTAGGGCCATGAGATAGCTTTATGGATTTCAACTAATCTCTTATTAGAGCACACATAGTAGTCTAATAAAACCTGTAGAGTTATATACACAAGAAATTTGATCATATAGATTACATCTTTAACTTCTACATAGGAGAAAAGTACATGTTTTAAGGTTATATCTTCTTCTTGTTTGAGGGACATTCCTTGCATATGTTGCATTAAGACTATGTTCTCAATTCCCAGAGATTGGTAGCTATAGGCTAAATCGGGTGCATTCCCTTATTTCCATTATTTAATAACTTTATACTATAGGTTTCCTCTTAGGATAATTTTATGGATTTTTAGCATCATTGAAAGGGAAGTGCCATGCGTTAGAATCATCTACCAAGTTGTTTTGGCTAGCAACTAGCTATTTGTTTACACTTGTCAATATTATTTATAAGGGATCAAGGATAACAACCATTTGATTCATGGGCCATGTCTAGTTGTTAGCACTTGGTGATTTGGTACATGGTGGTTCATATTTTGCCTCTCTTGATACTAGTTTTATTGGTACAGTCCTTTTATTTCTTGGTAATTATTGAAAGAGGGATATGGAGGCAAATCTTGCTACCTTTTGAGATTGAGTATCTCATTGGAGAATTTTTGTAAGATACTCTTCATATCATTAAAATCCATAGATATTAAGTATGAGGTGGATTTTCTCACTTGAGTGGGTGGATATATGTACATAGAAGGTGGGGCTCTTGAGGTACGTGGGACTTCTTATGGTGGCATTGATATTTTTAAGAACATCAGCATCAACCAAGGAGGAAGCTTCCTCACATCTATTAAATTATTTTCATCTCTTACTACTAGATCATAAGCATTTATATGTGTCTAACCTCTAAGGGATTGAATCACAACTACAATATCTGTGTTAAAGGCCTTGAGGTAGAAAATAGTGGCCATGCCTATGGGTAGTAAATCCACTATTGGGATCCTTTGCCATGTCATTTCAAACCTAATATTTAAATTAATAATAGACTCTTGTGGGGCTCTCTTGATAGTTATTAATTGTTACAAGAGAGATGACTAGTCTACCTTCTCATTGAATCACTCAAATAATCTATCACCTAGGTCATCCTAGGTGGTGATGGAGTTGGATAGAAAAGATTAGTACTAGTTTAGAGCCTATCCTTTGAAAGACGTTGATAGTAGCCTTAAGGCTACATTTTATGCATTGATGTAGTGCACTGTACAAACATTTGTAACATAGTAAAGATGCCTTATTGTGGTCTTGAAATCTTCTCTTGAGAATTTAGGAAGTGCATTTAGGGAATTTGTAGGAATGGGATCCCATGTTGTTGGGGGCATCAAAGGGATAAGTAGGATGCCACTATCCCATGATACAAAGTTAATGGTATTTGAAGATCCATTTATTATTACTGAGCCACACTAGACCCTATAATCTTTTGATGAGTTGGAACTCCTAGAGGTAGTGTTAACAAACTCAAATTATTTGTTATTTATGACCTTATAATGGGCCTTTGTCTCATAAACTCTAACTTCTAATTAGGTATACTAGTATGTCGATCACATCAAGTGTTCTATAAAATAAAAACTATTGATGCCTAAAACTCTCACTCTAGGTTTAATAACCTTCTATGGTAAACTTTACAGATGTGGGATTGAATTATGGTCTGTAAGCAACCTCTAGGATTTTAGAAGCTGACTCTTCATTCTAAGTTAGGGGATAAAAAGGGATAAGAAATAAATGTAATAATACTAAAATAAAACTTACTAAGGTGATGTGATGAGATATTTAAATCATTATCTTATAATTTCATAAAATATATTGAATCCTTAAATACTATAGACCATAAAAGAACATAATGCATGAATTAAGATCTATAATGCAAATAAAGATCAATACTATAGAAGTAGATGAAAATAAATAAAAATAAAAAAATAACTCTTCAGTTAAATTTACATAGAACACCACATCCTCTTAATTCAAAAGCCTCAAAGGTACATACAAAATGTCTAGTCACACCCATGAGGAGCACCTGTTAAGGTCATAAAATGGAAAAATGCTAACTGCTACTACTCTTATTCTATTACAAATAGATATTTCCAAAATTATAAATATGCAAATAAAATATATCCAATCCTCTCCAAAAGGGATGAGCTCAAAATTTACATATAGAGTCACTCCTTAAAAGGAAAACACTTGGAAATCCTGACACTCATGCCTATTATGATGTCACTATAACTAAAAAGACAACTTGGGCTTATGAGTGCAACTAACCTCCAGATCCTAGATATGACAAAACTACACTATCCTATTATGGCCATGACACTCAAGACGAGTGTGGTGATGCCACATGTCTAATTTTGATGCTACTTTTGTTATGCCATTGGGAATAGGAATCTATTTGCCTTGGCTAATGGTACTACTCTAACTCTAACAAGAAAACCTTACCCCTGATGAGTGTGGTAGTGCCACATGGAAATGATCACTTCTTCTCTTTTATAACCACATGATGAGTCCCCCATTTTCTTCTCTAGCCAATAACACTATTTGAAGACTTGGTAAAAATAAAATGCCTTTGATAAGAATTAAGATGCCCTATGTTAAATAAGCACATCTCTTAGGGAAGTTGGACACCACCTCACAAAAATGAGTGTGAGGGCACTACATGTCAATATCGCATCTACCTTGATAACTCCTCAGTGAGCCTCACCCATTATCTCATTAGCCAATGGCACTACTTCAAGGACTGAGCCAAAAAGAACTACTTTTGAGGAGTGTTAAGCCACCATGTGTCAAGCTAACTCTCCACTAGAGGGTATTGAGGTCCTCTTCAATCCAAATTAGTGATTGGATACCATGTGGATGAAGTGGAAGGATGCCAACACTTAGGATAATTTTCAAAAAGGACCATGGGAAAGAAGAAGCTGAAAGAACTATTGGATGTGTCGAGCGAGTCTAAGACCAAACATGAACTACTCTAAAATAACACAAGGTGGATTCTAATCCACACTTATATAGAACATTTTCTGATAAGGATGAATCTTACTCCATTCCTATATGGATATATTCCTTCCCCTTCTGACTCAAGTTAATAAAATAAGTGTGATTACACTTATGACAAGGCTCTTAGTACCTTATTGTTTCATGTTTCCATGGATCTTCTTTACCATGTGAAACATGTACAATGTCCTTGCACTATTTGGATAATTATTTAGACTCTTTTTGGAGATCTTACTGAGATTTACATCACTCCTCCTCCTCCTATAATCTCTTTAGAGACTATTATACTCCCTCCTCCTACTCTTATTTCTTAAGATGATACATTTATGGTGGACTATGCTCTTCCTTTTTTCAAGCCACCACTACAAGATGATATTTTGACTAACCTCAACTATCCCATTATAGATTCTACTTACATCCTTATTTAATATGTTATTCTTCCAAAGCCTTCATGTCCTTGTAATTTTTAAAAACTCTACTATTTCTAGTGTGATTAGACCTATTGAGAGCTTTGATGACTCATATGTTCTTGTGGATATTCAAATTGTATATTTATGTGCTTCATCTACAATATCTTAATTAGTTTAAATAATTATAGATCCAAGGTCTCATCTTCATATGAACATTCTTCCAGTGAGTGTTCCATGTCCTTCTTATAATAGGTTCACTTTAGTGGCATTACATCTAGTTATTATGAATGATCTTGCTAGACCTATGCCACACCTTATTTTTAGAACTCCTTTAGATATCTTTGTATATTTTCCTTCATCATCCTTTATTTAATAGTCAAAATTTCATTACACACCATTTTTTCTTCATTTTGAAAATGGAAGAAACATTTTTCAATGTAGGTGGAGCTTCTTTAGTCTTTAGATAGAGGATCTTGTTATTAACATTGGTCATTTTGTGAGGTATACTTATAGTGGGAATGACTTTAGCATCATCTTCTATGAAGATATCTATCTCTCTTATTTTATCTCTTTTGGGAGGGAGTTTTTATCTATGGGTTTTATCCCTTTCTCCATTTTATGAGATTTAATTTATACATTGGTGCCTTATCAAACCTTGTTAATGCGACCCATTTTACTCTACTTTCCTAAGATACACTTAAGGAGGGGTGTTAGTGTAAGAATTTATTTTACATTTATTTATTTTATTTGGGTTACTCCTAAACATATGCTTTATCTTGTTTAGATGTTAGTTGTCATAAGGAGTTACTTGATCTTCATTTTTAGCTAGTTGGTAGGAATTACTCTTCTAGAGCCTTCATAGCCTTGTACTTCTTAAGAGTCTTTAATTTTTAGTGTGATTACACCGATTGATATATTTGATTACTTAGATGTTCTTATGGATATTCATATTGCAAATTTGTGTGCTTCTTCAATTTAGACAATTGTTAAACCAAGCTCTCCTCTTCACATGGACATTCTTCCTATGACTATTCCATGTCCTGCTCATAGGTTCACTTCATTGGAATTACATCCAATTGTTGTGTATGATCTTGATAGACCTATACCACACATTACTTTTAGACCTACTTAAAATATATTTGTATTATTGCCTTAATCCTACTTTATGTGATCGGCAAACGTTTAGTGCACACCTCATTTTATTCCTTTGGAAAAAGGAAGAAACATTGTTTGATATAGATGGAGATTCCTCAATATTTAGGCAGAGGATCTCATTATTGACATTGGTAATTTTTGGATATGTACTTGGGGTGAAAGGGCTTCAACATCATCTTTTATGGGACTTTTTAGCTCTATCTTATTTTATTTATTTTGGGAGGTATTCTTTTCCCATGGGTTTTCTCATTTTCTCCACTTTATGAGAGTTTCTTTATACATGGGTGCCTCATGAAGACTTATTATGGGGACCCATTTACTCTACCCACCTAAGCTATGCTTCAGGGGGTATTAGTGTAGGAATTTATTTTTTATTTATTTATTTTATTTAGGTTATTCTTACACATGTGGTTTAGACTAACTAGATGTAATTTTTCATAAGGAGTTACTTGACCATCATTTTTATCTAGTTCATAAGAGTTACTCTTTGACTAGTTATTCTAGGTATGGGAGATACGTGACTATTCTAAGTTTTTTACCTCTATTATAGTGGTAGTTACTTATCATCTCTCTTATTTTTATTACTTTTTTAAAGTTTAATACATGGATAATTTTTTATGGTTTTCACTCTTGATTTATCTCACTCAACTACTTATTCATTCTCCCTTATTGATTTATTTGAGCTAAAGTGCATTCAATATTCCATATTCAATCTTGGTAGGATCTCCAATAAGATTTCCCAACTATAGAAACTAACCTAGTAAAATTTTCATCCTTTAAAAATGTAACAACTAAATCAATATAGTTTCCTTCATTCCAAACTACATTAACCAACTTGATGTAGTCTATTTGTACATCCTTTCTTATTTCAACTACACCAACCAACCCATTATAATTTTATGTTAGTCAATCTAAATAAACTACATCAACCAACCCAATATAGTATGTTTACCTAACTAATTATGTATATAATATACCAACCTAGCTGATACACTCTATTCCTACCTATGTTGTTTTACAAACCACACTAATAAAATTTAATTCTTGTGTCTCTATGAGACTAACAACATCAATCAACCCAATACCATTGGCTCAACCTATCCCAACTATATCAGTTAGGCCAAGACCACATAATTCATTTACTAATAAATTTTAGTTTAGATCAAATCCTTCCTTGAATAAGTTTATTTAGCATTCCATAACTCTTTTGAAATCCCATCCAACTCATGTAGAATTTGATGAATGGGATCTCATACAGTAAATTTATAAGTTTTCTATTGCTTGAGATCATGAGGAGATCCCTACATCATAGTAATAAATTGATTTAAATTTTATTTGACATGAAAATTCCTTTACCACCACCTACAAGGTAAGATGATACATTTCCTAGGTCTAAGGATCATATTTTACAACAATGTGACTAAATGTCCATCCAAGTTGAAAAATTCATAGATGAATCTCTTTCACTAAAGTTTCTTATTACCTCTATGATCCCTAATGAAATATTACTTTGTGTGGATGATTATCTTTTATTAATTATTATCTAAGTTTGTGTTATTTGAGTCAAAATTTATTTGATTGATGAAGGGTACGACACCTATTTCACCTCCATCAAATTCATCAAAACCATTGGATACTTAGTGTCACCTCAAGTTTATCCAAAACACATGCTAAGTCTATGCCAAAAATTAAATTCCTCCACTTGGATGCTTTTAGATTCATATCACAATCCCACTTATCATAATTAGAGTTAGGGTTATGATCTTAAGCTTTCATTTACTATATAACACCTTACTTGGTTATCCTTGGAATCATCTAATAAGGGTAGTGGCCTCCTCCATATGCCAGTGTGTTAGGTTTCCCTATAAGAGTGTTATACACAAGGTTCAAGGTGATGTCAACCCTTTTAATTTTTAATAATTCCAAGAATTTGGTGTCCTAAAAATATAAACCATTAAACCCCTACCTAAAATTCACTTTTGAGAATACTAATGCTTTAATTATCCTATCAATTATAACTAAGGTTATAACAAACACCCAAGATTATGGGCACATACCACCTAACTTCCTAGATTTTGATGATGATGAGTCTGATGAGATAAACATTAATAATAAATTGTTTGACCTCATTTATAGTATATTACTCATTTTTGACCTTATTTGTGACCTTGCTCTTAAATTAAGCCCACTAATAAGTTTGCTACTTCTATGGTCATCCCTAAGAATCCCACTTCTCATTCATCCTCTAGTGACATAGTGGTTAAGTCTCTTAATATAGATATTACTAATCCAAATTATGATTATGTATATTCTATTAATGAACAATACTTAGTCATCTATACCTAAGCTAAGGATGTAGAGGTCCTTCATTATCATTCTTCAATTGAACATTCCTATGCACATTCTACATCTTCTTACAATATTAACTTAATTAAAGGTTTCTCTTACTATGATTTACATGAAATTAATAATCCCTCAATTTTTGTCCATAGTTATTATAACTTCAACCCTTTGTACCACTCTTGTTTCTTCTAAGCCTCTTCAGAGCATGCTCAATGATTGTGCCATGATTGAACCATACTATTTTTCCATGGTATCCAATCCTTAGAGTATGCCTCCTCCTATAATTTTGACCACATTGATAAGGTCCACATCAAGGTTGACTCTTAAATAAGTACCAACTCCTTTTTGTTCTTTCTATAGAGTCTATGGTCTCTCACAACATGAGTGTAGAGCATACCAGAGATATCTAAATTAGAATTGACTTATAGAGTCTACCACTATGTGTTTTAAAAGTGATGAATTATATGATGAGGTTATAAATAGACCTAGATATAATTCTCCACCTAGGTTAGATGTGTTACCACACCCACCCATCCAATAAGATGAAACATACTTCTAGTTTCACAAGGTAGGTGGTCATTAGGCCATAGATTATTAAACATACTAGATATTGTTATCATAATATAAGTTGCAAGGATCAATTCCCACCACAAATATTTAAACGCTTCAATATTATACTCATAAGTATGTTTTTTATTTCCATGGGATGAATACACATTCTTCGAATCACTGTCAAGAAATTTAATATTATCTAGATGTTCTTCATCCTAGAACATATCAATATCCTAGTCTTTTGAACATGTTACCTTGAATACATCACCACATTTTACCCTCAAACAAGGGGAGGTATATTTTACTTGTAATAATTATGATACAAAACATACAAATAGGTTTAGTTCTCTCCAAAAACATCTTCAATAATTTATAAGGCCCTCACCTCAACATTATTAGTAGCCCTCACATGATTCAGTTAGGATGAAGGAATAACCTTCCCTATGACTAAATCCATTTAGTATATAAAAGTATGCATGTGACCTAATGTTTAAAATTCCTCACTTTGAATTTAATTATCATGAGGCCCCACAAAATACTCCTTCAAATGTGCCTAATTTATTGTAGACACAGAAATCGTGTCGACTCCCCTGGTCCTTCCCCGTCTTATTCTTCTTCGCCTATTGAACCCTTGTCGATCACTTGTTTCACCAACCTTGACCCTGGCAGCATGTAAAGATGAGCACAGAGCTAAAACTAGACTCTATACCCATTATGCAGCTGCCGACGTCAGTCTTTACCCGACCGATGTCACCGACGTCGGTCACCTATCGGCCGACGTCGGCAATCCTGCTGTCGTCGGTCACCTTCCCCTGGTCCGTTATCAGTTACCATTCGGTTTCCCGAAACGGTTGACGAACCGTTTCTGGAACCGTCCCCGTCCCCCGCCTTCATCAACCTCTGCCAGCCATTTGAGCCAGGATCCCCGAACGCTATCCAAGAAACGCTGAGCAACCAACCTGTGAATTCCTCCATCAACCTGCGAACTCCGAGCAATCATCAACACTACGACATCAACTAATCTCCACACCATGGCTTTCATCGCGTCTTCTACCAGGTAAGTATTATTCTATTTATTTCATTTCTTTCTCAGTTATTATTTATCAGTTCTGTTATCCTTGCCTCTGTCCTGACTCCCCCAGACTCTCTCAGACCCTGTCCCGACTCCCCCAGACTCTCTCAGACCCTGTCCCAACTCTCCCAGACCTTGTCCCGACTCTGTCCAAAACCCTACCCTGACCTTATCAGACCCTGTCCCGACTCTGTTCAGCCCTGTCCCGACTCTGTTCAGCCCTGTCCCGAACCTGTCCAGACTTTCCCAGAACCTGCCCCTACCGACGCCGGTCACTACCCCGACTGACGACGACACCTTAACCGACGTCGGCACCTTCCTAACCGATGCCGGCACCACAGAGACCGACGCCGGCGACTGTGCAGAACAGTGCTGCATATCAGGTATGCTCTTTATTTTTTTGTCATTTATTTCTGTCATTATCATCTATTTTCATCCAATTTTCTACTCTTTTTTATCAGTGGGTTGATATCCTTCTAGGGAGTCTTCGTACTTCCGGGATCGGGCGTTCGCCTGACAACCCACCATATCTTTGACTAACGTCTTCCTGTGTTTTAGTCTCTTTTTCACAGGTGTCATTCCTCCACAGCCAAAGAGGAGAATCTTCCAACGTCTGATTTCGGTGCGCTCAACTTTATCAGGTACTTCTAGCCTTAACCATTTTCTTTCAGTTTCTTATTTCTTCTTTGAATGTAGAAAGCAATTTTGCATAGAAACATTCTGGCACGCCCGGTGGGACCCTAGGTCCTCCTTGGGTTCTTTCTTTCTTTCGTTCATTTAGGCATTAGGTTTCTTCCTTTTCGCCTCCTTTCGTCTCTTCTTAAACGACATCATAAGCAGAACTAAAATGAACATTTCTTTCTTGCACTTTTAGACTAGCTAAACTCATATTCTTCGACTCTTTCTCCATTCGTCTTCATACGAACAAACATTTCGACTTGGACATTAAAACACTTTGCATTCATTTCTGTTTGCCTGCATCTTTTAGACCATACATAGTAATTAAACCGCATATTGAATTAATCTAGATCACTTCATGTTACACGACCAAACCACCTGCACAAAACAAACATCTTAACTTACCTGAGACAAGGCCCGACTGGGATTTCATCCCCCAGCGGATACCTCACCCGTCCCGGTGACCCTACTTGGATTTCATCACCAAGGGGGAAGCCCACTCCGTTCTCTGGCGGAGTATAATCTCTAGGCGAGGTATATCTTGGCTAAGCGAGAACAGCTAACCACTGGAATCGTGAAGTGAGGGGAGCTTGCTCCTTAGCACCAGGCCACATACCAGACCCTAACACAGACTTCTTGAGCACCATAACAAAACCCGAAACCATCCATAGACTTCTTCTAGGACCCGACTCACAAAGCCAATCCTCCCCAAACACACATTCTAAGGCATAAGCCACTATAATCCTAAAAATATTTACTTCTAGAATTTTAGGATCTGCTTGTGTCTTCATCTTTTTAGTTCTTATCTGCTTGTTTGAGCGTGTAAGGATGTTCTCTCTTGCTTTTTATGGTTTTGACACACAGTCAAACCAAGGCCCTTTTTGACCACTCTGGCCGTCAACTACTTTTGTCTACCTCATCTCTAACCTGTCCTATCATGGAGTTCCACTCGGAGACTGAAAGAACTCCTACAGGACCGACCCTAACCCCGACTCAACTTCCCATCATCCCTGAAGGGGACCAGGATTTCAAAAAATTCTTGGACCTCAATACCACAGCCCTCCATAACTATCTCGCGAGAAACCCAACGCGAAACCTCTCGGGTGACATGGCGACGACATCCACACCATTCGCCACCCAACCTTTTTTGACTCAGCCTTTCGCCCCAACTGTTAACTCAACCATGGCCAATACGCAAAGTTTGGCCTCTTCGTCTATTTTTAGACCGACCTCCATCGGGGTTTCGTTACCCCCTCAATCATCTACAAATCAACCAAGTTCTACATCGTATCAGAACTTGATTGCCTCGACCCCTTACACTCTTGCGCCCACAAATGTAGGAGTGCCAACCTATCCCTCTACCAGTGCCGCTATTCAACCACCTTTGGCGGTGCCTAGTCAACTTATACCTTCGACCTTCATGACGCAACCACCCTTAACCTCTACTTCTGCCCCTACGACTAGTCATCCGTATGTTGCACCCTTACTGGTACAACCGACTACGTCGTATACCTCCTCTAGCCTCTTTCAAGCGCCTTACAACCTTAGGGGCACTCCGTCCACCAATCCGTCAGCAGACATCATCAAGATGCTGATGGATAAAATGTCCAGTCTCGAAGCTTCTATCTCCAGTTCAAATATTATCTCTTCATATGACCAGATTTATAACGAGCCCATTCATCCTTCTGTCCCTATTCGACCATACCCCAACTATTGGGAGCTTCCCAAATTTACTCGCTTTCAGAGTAAGGAAGACCCACAACAACATCTACGGGCATTCAGACATGCCTGCTACCTTATTGCCCACGACGATGCATTATTATTACGCACGTTCCCTATGTCCCTTTCTGGCCCTGCCCTTGACTGGTATAGCTCCCTTGCCAGACATTCTATCTTTTCTTTCATTCAACTCGCTCAATTATTCGTTGACCATTTCTCAATCAATATCACTAAACAAGTCTCGATCACAGACCTTTACTCCATTAGGCAATTTGACGACGAATCAGTAGTTGATTTTGTCGCCCATTGGAGAGACTTGATCAACCAGCTCTCTTTCTCCTTGCCTCAATCCGAGCTCATTGAGCTCTTTTCCCGAGCATGTGTCAGTCACATCTCATCCACCTTGCGGGTTCAAACATTCCACACTTTTGACGAGGCCTTCACCATGGCCCGAAAGCTTGAACTCCGTGCTATTGAAGAAGATAAGGTCAAATTGTGTAACACTAACACAAGAACCAATGACCATTCTTCTTCCAGACCTTCTTCTGCCCACTCTCAATCTAAGGGGTCGGCAAACACTGTCATCTTTAGACCATCATCTTCAACAATAACCAACCGACCAACATCTTCAACATTAGACTACATCAATAAACATTTTCAACGTCAATCCATACAGCGTCAATTCACTCCAATTAGAGAGTCATATGCCTCTATCTTGGATAAACTCGTCAAGCAGGGGGTCCTCAATCTCCCTTCAATCCGACCACATCAATTCGACCCCTCAACACCTATCCCTGCATGGTACAGGGAGAATCACTTTTATAACTATCACCGTGTCAAAGGCCATGATACGGATCACTGTCAAACTTTTAAAAACCTCATCCAGGACATGCTAGACAAGGGTGATCTTATTTTGGATAACTCGAACGCACTGCCCAACCAAAACCTTGACATCTTCAAACAACCTTTTTCTAATCACCCACCTACTCAAGACAACATTCAAACCATAATCAATGACCCTCAAGACCATATACACACCGTTAACACTATCTTACCTCTTGTCCCTGACCAACCTTCTTCACAGGATGAAGAACCCTCTTCTCCTATTAGTCCTCCATCTATTTCTCCTATATTGGAGGATGCCTTGCTCACACCTACACCATTAGCCCTACCTTCATCCAATGACCATATCTTGCCTACTCCTCAAGCACAAGCAGAAGGCATGATCATCCCTACCATCTGCCCACTTGAGGAGCCACCCTCTCCTATTTCTTCTCCACCAAGAGAAGACCCTATCTCTTCACCCATTTTGATTGAGGAAGACCCAGTCACGGTTTCCTCTTGCCCTTTGCCTGAGATTGTTATATCTTACTCACCTCCATCCACATCTAAACCCAAACCCGTATCTAACCTTGCCCCACACAATAGTGGCCCTCGACCCAAACCCACGAAGACCATTAGACCACATCGGAGGACTCCTCCCCCACCTTCGTCATTACCTTCAATCTTAGGCCCACATCCATCCACTTTAATTGGAGTGCTTCCTACTCCCATCCTTCACAGAGACACGTCACCTCCATTACTCTATCAACCTGTCAAACATATATCTCCCTCAAATCATCGACCTACGTCTCTTATGCCTCTTAAACCAACGTCATCAACCCTCACTGCAATAAAATATCTAGACCCGTTAGCAGGTTCTTATACCTTGCTGTTACGGCACTTGTTGCAGTCATCTCGCCTCAACCTTCCGCCTCTCAAACCATATCATTCTCTCGGACCTAAACCACCTTGGTTCGACGACACTCATATTTGTGCGTATCATCGCACACCTGGACACGACACGGAGCATTATTGTGCCCTCAGGGTTGCCATTCGCCAATGTCTGGGGAATGACACCTCTCTTCTTGACCACGTCATCAAGCCTTCAACACCGCCCCTCTCATCAACTCTCAGATCAAGACCCTCTTGGTTCGACAACTCTAAATACTGTCACTATCATCATACTCCGGGACATGACACTGAGCGTTGTTGCGCTCTTAAAGCTGTCATTCGTCACCAACGGAGAAAGGATTCCCTTTTCATCAAGGATCCTCTAGACCTTCCCTCCCACAAATCATCAACACCAACTCACACATCTCCAACCTCATCACCTAAATCAGGATCTCCACGCTAGGTTCTGGTTCCTTTGTCACCTTTAACCCCCTTATTCGACATCAACATAGTCCATCTGACCACTAAACCTCAACCTACCTTAACCAATCCATCAAACATTCTCCCTAGCCGCTGGGGGAATTCAACCTTCATCCAAACCTCGACCAATTTTTCAACACAGTCTCGACCACATATCAATCACTCTTTCAACTTAGCCTCAACCAGACTAGCAACCAAACATTTAACCCGACCTCAACCAAACATTCGACCCAACCAAAGACCAAATACCAACCAATCAACCCTCGACCAACCATTGACCAACTATCAAACGACCAAATCTCAATCAAACATTGACCAACCCCTTTTATTCATACATTCAACCAGTCTCGATCAATCAACGACCATATCAGTCAACTTCACGTCCACTCATCAATCAACATGTGACCAATATGGAGCGAAGTAAATGAGGCAATTTTGATCCTAATTGGCTCGGACCTTTTATTATCACGCACAAGTATGGATCAGGGACTTACCGTCTATCTTCTCTTGATGGACGCCCAGAACCTGAGCCTCTTAATGCGTTGCATCTGCGACCATTCTACTGCTAGTCGAGTATTCGTCCACTTGACACTTAACTTGAGCTCGTCCCTTGAGCAATCCCCATCCTCTTCGTCCTACCTCCTTTCAACCCTATTCCTCTTAACAACTCCTATAACCCTTTTATGATACATGGATGCTTTGTCCTAATAAAAGGGAGCCCTTGACCTTCTACAGTCTTGTCCATGACTCACATTTCTATAAAAACAAATCAAGATGTCAAAACATATCTATGGTCACTATATCTATATCAAAATCAAAAAGCAGACTGCTCCCTCGAAGGACAGCTATTCAAACATTATTAAACAAAAATATAGACCACTCCCTCGAAGGATGGCTATGACTACTCTGGCAATAAACAACATTATTTTAAGAAGCTTCCCGCATCGATCAGCTTCACAACCTGACCACTACAGCAAATGACATCTCTATGCAGGCTTCCCGCATTGATCAGTCTGCGCAAAAAAAAAATAAAAAAAAATGAGTCACGGACTTGACTTGTAGTTGTCTCAGGGTCTCCTATAAAAAAGGGGCAAAGTTATCTCTGCTCTTAAAACGGGTTACCCTCTTTCCTCCTCCTATTACCTACTCAAGGGACTTCAAGCTCACTTTAATGTCTCAGTGATTCGATTACCGCTCTAACATAACCACGGTCAACGACGTCACACATGAATGGGGCTCTTGGTTCTCATAACCCCTATCTATGCTATATTTTTGGTCCTTGTCAATGAAAGAGCAATTTGCCTTTCATCCTTTCTCTTCACTTTGGTCACATTCACCTTCATCACTTGTTGATCAAATCAGCTCAACTCTCTTTTCAGACCATCAACATGACCTACCTTGTTCCCCCTAGTTTCTATGGACACCAATACACATGGAAACTATCGACTCGACCCAATTTATGTTAAGCATAAACCAATACTTGCTGAAGCATAAATAGACCTCAATTCATTTTTAGCATACATCCATCACGCATATGGAATATTGCTAGGGATGAAAAACCCCTCAACCAATGTTGCAGAATACACCATTTGGAAAAGGCTGCAACATCTTTTTTTTCCTCACCATCCCTTTGACCCTTCCTCCCTTCTAGGGAGAACTACATCAGCCTGAGGCCCTATCACCAGGGCTATGTAGGCAGCACTCAGTTGACATGGGGTCTTCTGGGGTTAGCTCAGCCGCATCCTTTCGTCCATTCATCCATCCATCGACCACCAACCATTGGAGATCATGCCTATCTCCTCCGACCTCGACCACTTCCAAGATGTTGTTGCCTTGGTTGTTTTTGCATGTATGCTACCTCATGACTGGTTAGCAGAATTGTGCGTAGACCTTTTTGGACCCTCACAAGTATAGGATCGCACACCGGTTGATCTGCACTACTTGTGACTTTTTCGCGTTTCTAGGAGCACTTCCTGAGCCCGGGATACCTGGAACGTGATGACCCATTTGGAGCTTCAGCTTAGATTAAGTGACCCGATCAGCAGACGACTAAATGCTAGGGCCCGGTTACTTCAATTTTGGCACTCCTCGACCCTTGACCTGTGACACTTTGGCCTGACCATCTCGTGCAGTGGTATGCGCGCAATCACGACCTTTGCAGCATTCACCCTCACCCCTTTTTCATCCGCTCTTTATCAAATCAGCACCCGATTCCCGGTTCCCTTCCCTCGACTCCTGCTTTGAGGGGGAATACCTCATCCTTACTCGGGGCATTTTGCTTCCTATTTTGTCTTGCAGTTCATTCGAATAACCAAAAAGATGAAGTCAACCTTATCCCTCACCTAGGGCACTCACTCCTATTTTTGTCTTGCAGTTCATCCAGAACAACCAACAAGACAAAAAGGGGCAAATGTAGACACCAAAATCGTGTCGACTCCCCTGGTCCTTCCCCGTCTTATTCTTCTTTGCCTATTGAACCCTTGTCGATCACTTGTTTCACCAACCTTGACCTTGGCAGCATGTAAAGATGAGCACAGAGCTAAAACTAGACTCTATACCCATTATGCATCTGCCGACGTCAGTCTTTACCCGACCGATGTCGTCGACGTCGGTCACCTATCGGCCGACGTCGGCAATCCTGCCGTCGTCGGTCACCTTCCCCTGGTCTGTTATCAGTTACCATTTGGTTTCCCGAAATGGTTGACGAACCGTTTCTGGAACCGTCCCCGTCCCCCGCCTTCATCAACCTCTGCCAGCCATTTGAGCCAGGATCCCCGAACGCTATCCAAGAAACGCTGAGCAACCAACCTGCAAATTCCTCCATCAACCTACAAACTCTGAGCAATCATCAACACTACGACATCAACTAATCTCCACACCATGGCTTTCATCACGTCTTTTACCAGGTAAGTATTATTCTGTTTATTTCATTTCTTTCTCAGTTATTATTTATCAGTTCTGTTATCCTTGCCTCTGTCCCGACTCCCCCAGACTCTCTCAGACCCTGTCCCGACTCCCCCAGACTTTCTCAGACCCTATCCCGACTCTCCTAGACCTTGTCCCGACTCTATCCAAAACCCTACCCTGACCTTATCAGACCCTGTCCCGACTCTGTTCAGCCCTGTCCCGACTCTGTTCAGCCCTGTCCCAAACCTGTCCAGACTTTCCCAGAACCTGCCCCTACCGACGCCGGTCACTACCCCGACCGACGACGACACCTTAACCGACGTCGGCACCTTCCTAACCAACGCTGGCACCACAGAGACCGACGCCGGCGACTGTGCAGAATAGTGCTGCATATCAGGTACGCTCTTTATTTTTCTGTCATTTATTTCTGTCATTATCATCTATTTTCGTCCAATTTTCTACTCTTTTTTATCAGTGGGTTGATATCCTTCTAGGGAGTCTTCGTACTTCCGGGATCGGGCGTTCGCCTGACAACCCACCATATCTTTGACTAACGTCTTCCCGTGTTTTAGTCTCTTTTTCGCAGGTGTCATTCTTCCACAGCCAAAGAGGAGAAACTTCCAACGTCTGATTTCGGTGTGCTCAACTTTATCAGGTACTTCTAGCCTTAACCATTTTCTTTCAGTTTCTTATTTCTTCTTTGAATTTAGAAAGCAATTTTGCATAGAAACATTTATCCTTAGAGATTATCTACTAAATAATCCTAGCATGACTCTTAGAGAGAGTACGGGAAACCATGATTAGAGAATGATACCAATTAAATAAGATTTTTCTGATGTTATAAATGATGTATTTCAAGATATTTCATGTGATTTATGAGTAAACATTTGATTCATATTAGATTATCTTCACATTGTGATATGAATTATTTTCATTTTATTATTATTTTTATCATATGTGATGCTTGTTGTATATATCTTAATTCTATCATGTTTTCCTTTTATTATTAGGATTTTCATTTATAGCATGCATATCTTGTTCATATCTAGTTTATATAATTTTACAATCGACATTTTCTAGACATGATAATCTTAGGTATCACCTTCTAGTTTTGTATATCACATTATTACCATTTTTTAGATTTCCTTAGTCTCCCTATGATTATTTGACCCCAATTTTACCTTAACCTTGATTTGGGATGACTTTATATATTAGTGTTTATGATATATCCCATGTAGGTTAGTATATATTCCATAGTGATATGACTATCATATGTTTATATCATAGCTTATTCACTTCTGAATCATTGTTTTCCCTCCTTTGAGTCAACTATAAGAATATTCATCATTGCAATATACTTATCTATCACATGAATGGATCTCTCACGATCCCCATTTATCCCTATATTTTATTTATTTTAAGGCACATTTAAGTTAGTTTTGATATTTCACACTTATACATAGGGAAATTTTAGGAGTCTTTTAAGCACCATGGTCTCTAGGTTCTCCTCTCTAGAAATGCATCGTAAGATATCTTATTTTAATTATGTATATTATTCATGTTTGGTTTTTCCAAATATGTACAGAGGAGAAACATAAAAATAAAAAATATTTAAAATACATATTATTATAAAAGGAAATGTTAAAATGGAAATTTCATAATAAAAGTTTGATCACACCAAAATTCATGATCTTTATTTGACACATCTCGTATTCTAGTTGAAGCTCAAACTCCACAATTAGCCTCATGATATAGCCAAGGTCCATTGGGGTGTATTAGGCCATTATATTGTGGTAGGAGGTCTTATATTAGTATATAATTATATATTCCTACATATCTAGTGCCACCTATCTTCTCACACAAGTTCTCAATCTTTTTAATAGGCTGACAACTCTATAAATGTTCTTGAGGAGTGGGGAACATATTATGATAAATAAAGATCATTTAATTTTTATTGCATATAGCCTTCATGGTAAAATATATGTAATAAACTTGATAGAATAATATTCATGATTCTTAGGTGGAATCTCCTAGGTCGTTGATGTTGAAAGATTTTAGCCTTACAAACTTGTCTAGAGTGTCTCATATTCATTAAGGATTTCTACATCATCAGTGGGTACCTTGTATCCCTCATTACATCATAATTTTTATGATACCCCATTAATCTATAATGTGTGTATCTGATCATGTCTTCTTTCATCTACCTTAAGAGTTTATTTTATATCATAATTTATAATGACACTTGGTTTTTTAGTTTGTGAATTGCATTGTAAGACCCTAGGAATCTAACAAGCCTTCCTTAAAAACACCTCACCATATTTATCCACACCATACTAATCATCATATTCATGTCATTAGGTGGTTGTGTTTTATTACATCATGTTTTATTAACATTAATTTAAAATTTCAACTCATTGGAGTGATTTACTTATTTTTCCACCATGTTCTTATTAGAATTTTTGGGCTTCACTTTATTACATAGGACAATGTGCTTACAATCATTAGGGTGTTTATTTACGTTTAATATAAGATTACTTGGCTTGTATTAAATTTTTGGATGACACTTATTTAACATAAATGTTGTTTTTACTTATGTTTAATTTAAGTTGACTTAACTTTTCTTACATTTTGGAATTACATTTGTTTATAATTATTTATGTCTTCTTGATGTTTGATTTAACATGAAATTTTTATTTGCATTTCCTTTTTGAAATTATTGTATTGGATATTTTATTACAATGTTTTACATAAATTTTCATAAGATTTATTGTGTTTTACAGTTATCTTTTATCATTTTTTGTTCTTTTTGACCATACATTTTCTCATTTTTGTAGAAAAGAATAAAATATAAGTCATAGATTATAATTATTAACCAAAGAATAATATTATACATTAATGTGTGATAGAAATAAAATAAGATCATACATCTAGATAACATCAATGATTCATAAATGATACATATATACATATATAAATGGCTCAGTGTTATATGACACATCACATATACATAAAAATTAACTATAACTAAATCATATGTCAGATCTAGGCCTATAGTCCACCTTCACCTCTATTAAGAAGGTGAGTTTCTAGACCTCCCATGGATTCTATAGATCATTCCATGTGTATAATCCACTATAGAGTCTATGTTCATGATTGCATCCCTTGGACTTGTCCCTATAGTTGAAAAACTTGCACCTATATCCCTACTACATTTCAAGATATAGACATGTGTGTAAATCCCTTTATTTATAGCTCATGCCACGTAGATAACTCACTCAATTAAACACCTTCTGATAGTGACATTTGAGTAGTAACCTATGCTTATCTCCATAGCTCCTCGATAGCCTCTCTTACCAATAAAAACCATATAGCATGTGATCTGAACTTCAATGAAATGAGATCTTATAGTGTCATGTTGAGGAAGTACAATGTCAAAAATATCATGGTGAGTAGTATCCACCTAATTCCTCCATTGTGTATCCTTATTTACCACCAAATATACAAAATGTAACTAAAATAACATTACACCTTATATGAATATCAAAATGTCTAGTTTATCTATTAGTACAACCTAATATGTATATTTATACCTCAAGGAAATGGAAGTGATAACATATAATTAAAAACATTAATTAAAAATAATAGTACCATAATCTTTACCAGCTAATACATGAGTGATGATATGAGTACATGGTGGTGAGAATCCTTTGAATCTTCCTCTCAAGATCAGTAAAATTTGTCAAAGATCCTTGTATGCTCATCACTGTATGGTCCACCTATATGTCAGAGTTGCCTAATGGTGTAACTATTGTATTTAAGGAATTTATACCACATGTATGCCTCTTATATATCCTTATTCCACCCATTTTCATATTTTTCATTATTTTTACACCACTAGATGGTGAGGTCTCACTACAAGCACTCTAATTGGCACTCATCCTCTTACACTTGTAGCTCTCTAACCTACAACGACTAGAATATTGGGAACACTAAATGAGACAATGGGTTATAAATTCTAAAGTATATTTATATTTAATTACATATATGTGGTTCTAACTACCAATTAGAGTGCACAATGATGTAGATTTTCCCCTAACTTGCATTATGGTTAGCCATGATGTCCATCCATCCATAATACCCTTGTATAGTATCCACATGATCTAATCTCAAAATATGCTCTCTATTACTAGTGTGTGTGGGATCAATTATATGACATGATACTAATCCCACATCATCACTCATGAGAGTAAATAAAATATATAATGAGGTAGTATTTTAGGTCTAAACATCAATAACCTCTCATAGATCTAACATGAAAAAAGTATGATTAGAACTATAATATATTGGATCCTACTTAGAATGTTATATAATTTATGCACTAGTTGTACCCATATGACCAATCCCATGTCAAACAAAGTTCCTTTCTCCAAAATATATTGAAATATATATATGATGTATAGTGGCATGGCCCTATCAGAATTATTAAAAAAATAACATGTGGTTGTAAGTATGATTAGAGCCTCTAAAATATCTAGAACTCCCTAAAGGTAATATTGTCACCAAATATTTCACCCTAGAATAGGTTGTTAAAGCCTATTCTATATTGGGGAAACATGGGAACACTTCCAAGCATGTGGATGTACCTATAGTGGAAGTGAGCCTCTAGATTTAAGGGGTTAGCTCCATGATTATATCTTGAAGTGATTTCACCTATGATCATTCTCAATTGTGGGGAAAAGAGTAAAAAAATTTCATCAAATTAACATACTTTAAGGGGGTGATACACCAAGATGCTTTCCACATTACCATAATATTTAATCTACTAATAATCAAGGCATACAAACTAACTTCTAATTCTTAGAAGGTTTCTAACATGAGTGTTTCAATATAGAGGTGAGATGTGGGTAGCAACATAAGGAAAATGAACCAAATAGTAGATTACTCACTCCAAAGATAATAATAAACTTTAAAAGAGAATAACACACTTAAATACACTCTATATGACTTATTAGAATAGGAAATCTTACACAAACATGAAAGTATAAGGGAAGAAAAGATAGATAATTATCACTTTACATCACTTGCACACTTATAAAATTATTCAATAACTCAAAAATAGATTTGTATTAATGTTCAAAAGAAAAATATGACATCATTCCAATAGTTCTTCATCATACATGGTGTGGTATTATATTACAAAGAATTAAATAGTAGCTACTTATAGAATTAGAGAAGTAGGAGAAAAAAATGAAGTAAAGAAGCTCAAAGGTCACAATGCCACATGTAAAGACACGAGAACTAGTTAAATTGTAAAGGAATGGAGTGTGAAATATATCATGAATGTTTTTTAAGATAAATGTCCATATAAACCATGACAAACTCTCCAAAATTATATGGAGACTCATAAACTATCCTTTATGAAACTACCTTCATCATGGATCATCTCTTGAGAATTTGAAATTGAATTAGGAGAGCCAACACATATGTTATGATAGTCATAGAAATTTTATTAGTTTCTAGTTATTTTATAGACATTTGTATTTACAATTTATAGTCATTCATTAGTCTTCTATACCTCAACTCTTATAATTTGGTAGTCACTAGTTATCTTGGATCTTAACTAAGATTTCATGGCAGGGTATGGGTATGAATTGCTTGCTTTTCTATATAATAATTTGATACTACATGGATACCTATGTGGAATTACATTGCCACATTGCTTATTTCATTTTAAAATATGCCTATCATCATTTGGACATGTGGATCCATTCTATACACCATGGAATTTAGTCAAATTCATTTTGTTAATCTCCTCTAGATTATCTTTGATGGACTTTTAACATCAATCATTAATCTATAACCTAGGCATCTAATATTATGACACTTGTCACCACCATGTTCTTTCTATGGATCATATTATTAGCCCATCTAATTCATGCACTTGTGCTACTTGGTAGTCTCATGTTTGATCTAGGCTCTTTGACCTTTGAATTAATGTGTGCTATTGATCTTAGTTACTCAGTTAAATGCATGCCATTGATCATAGCTTATAAGATCAAATGTGCATTATTGATTTGATTATCTAGTTAAAATGTGACACTTAGAATAATGGAATTCAATTTAAATATCCTTTGAGTCGTTGACCCTCAATCATACCATTATATCTCCATTATATGATCAAATGTGTGTCATTGATCTTGGGTCCTAGTATTTAAACATAGATCGTTGATCCTATCTATACAACTCAATGCATGCCATAGATCTTTGATCTAGTCACTTTTTGACCCTATTAAGAACCCATGTACCATTGATATTATCTTGATTGAATGTTATTTTTCCACTTGGTAGCTTTGTTTTTGAGATCAAGATCCTTTAGATATTTTGAACCTAAATGGTTAGTTCTTGATGCATGAACTTGATGTCCCCACACACGTCTATCTCTGCTATTTCAACTTTAAATGCTTATATCTTGAGATAACAAGCTCATCAAGACATGAAATTTGCATAGGATGCTTATGAGACAAAAACAATCATATCCAAGTAGTTATTTTGATCTAAAGGTTTTCTAAGCAGACTTATATAATGTATAACTAGGCTACCCTTTTCATTCTTGTGTGACATGCCATGATGTTCTAAACCCCTAAATGACTCAAAATGGATAAGACTAAAATATATCATGACCAACATTAGAATATAATTAAATTACATAAAATAGACCAAAACATACCCTATGACACTATGGTCAACCCCCATATCAAGTCTTGACTATAGGGGGTTGACCCATTTTGACTTGTGGTAAAAATGGTCAACATTCTTAAAAATTTCCCAAGGGTGGTATGCTTTTTATGCCATGAAAAATTGGATAATCCTATACATTAGGATATGGAGTCATATGTACATAGTTTTTACACATAAATTATGTTTAAAAAAACAAAAAACATAAGGGAAAGGTACACAAAAATGAGACAAACTCAAAAGAAACACACATGTGTTTAACTAGAACACTTAGGGAACACAACACAACTGAAATAAAAGACACAACCCTATTATAATATTTACCAAACCTCATTTTGAGGTAAAACATCTGATCATACCTTAACTAGGGTCAAAAATGGCTCCCATATCATCTTTATCACTCCATGAAGGTAGCCTAACATGGGGAGCATGCTCATCACCAATCACTTGGATATATAGGTGATCAATAAGCCTATCACATTTAAATCTTATTAGGTCTGCATGTGAATTATATGTGACCTTCATTAATGATATTTATTTCTCTCCAAGATCCTCGGTTGGAGATATAATTATTGTGATCTCCATCATATCCATTAGATGTTCTCTAAAAAATGCAGATTAGAGTGTATGAAAGTCTTTTCAACCTTGTATTCTTCTAAGATAAGAAGTGGTTGATGTTTGAAAGCATCAATCTCCTCTTCTTCATGATCCAATACCTTTTGATCTATATCAACATTATGTGGGTATCTTGAATATTCTTGAGGCACAATAACTCCTCCCTTAACCTTATTATCCATGTCTACAACTTCTTAGACACTAACATCATCAAATTTCTTCATGACAATAGATTATTGATCAACAAAATGACCTTCATATTTATGATTGATATAAGATTTTTCAACATGATCATTAGTCTCATTAACAACCTTGAATTTAGATATGGAATCTCTTGGAGAAAAGGAAGACTTACCCAACTTATCAAACTCCTTTCATATGACATTGAGATTTCACCATAATTATTATTCGTTCAAAACATGGGACTTTAATTATATTCTAATGTTGGTCATGATAAGACAATAAACATCATGTTTGTTAGAGGCATTAACCAAATTAGATGTAGATTTATTGAGAGGAGGAGTAACATCACCAAGCTAATCAAAATCATGGCATATGACATCAAACCTTTTCCATAAGTCATTCTCATCCACCTCATGAGTGTCATCATCCAAAGCATCTTCATCAATGGAAGGGATAAATACATCACTTTTCCCACTATGGTGTTCAATTATATTTATCAATCTATGATCATCATATTCATGAATCATATAATTACCTTCAATAGCATGAGAATGTTTGACACTCACCTCAACTCCTTCAAATTTCTCCTCATGCATGATATAAGTCCCAAAGTTAGTTAGTTCAAATTATGCATAAGGATCATGTCCATATGCATTTACACCATACTCATCCAAGAAAAAACTAGAGATTTCTTCAAGTTTAGAAGCTCTATCATCCACATTAGACTCTTCCTTCTCATGAACATTACAATTTAAGTTAGAGCTTGTTCCAATGTATAACTCAATGTGAAACTTTGTAAGAGGTTGAGTTCTAATAGTCACTTTGGTCCCACATATTGTCCTAAAGTTGAATAATTACCAATAAAATAAGAGATAACTACCAATATTGGTTGTAAAGACTCTTGAAAGGTAGGTTTCAAAGTGAGCTGGGAGATCAACAACAACTATATCTTTAAGGATAGGAAAGTTAAGACAATTACGCAAGACAACCTTTAATATTTTTTATCAGACCTATGGTCCTAATAGGTATACCATCTATTTAGATCACTCCTTAGTTATTAGGTTCATATTTCAGTCCCAACTTATTAGCTACAATTTCAGGCATGACTAAGGTAGAGGCTCCACTATCAACTATATAATTATGAATCAATTTATCACCCACTATGAGAGTGAAGTAAAATGGTGAAGGTTTCTCAGTCCTAATAGATGTTTAAACAATAGTTTTAGGATAATTTTTAATGAAAACATGACTTTTACTTTTATTTGAAGGTGAAGGACTAGTTGGAATAGTGGACAATTGCTTTTGTAACAACTCTTTTTATCCATGCATATGAAGGATATCCCACAAGGAGATAGATGTTTTATCAGTTTTCAAGGAATACATAGTGTTTAGATCATTAGTAATTAGATTTTCTTGAGTCCTTTAAGGTAAATAATTTCTTGGAACTTGAGGAACAGAGGATCCTTGAATAGACCTTACCACATTTTGACTTGATGGAGGTGTTGGAGCTTTTGGAACTATCACACTTGTATCCATGCCTTGATACCTTACAAGAGGATTGTATGAGAATGTGGGCATGTTACTACCACCTCCTAGAGCCTTCCACTTGGATTTGTTATTTTTTGAAATAGAGGATCCTTGATTAAGTACAAAAGTGTCTTCCACCAAGAAGTTGGTGAAGCTTTTTCCTTGAGGTTGTTAACCCTTATTTTTTTGCATCATGACCTCATATTTAGCTAATAAGGGAAGAGTAAATCCTCTTTTAGGAATAATATATTTCTCTCCACTCTCATTTACATCCATAAATTGACCTTGTTACCAATCTTCTCCTTGCACCAAATTGCTATGCACTGGTATCATCTCTCTTGCATTGGTGGTAGAGTTGGGTTTATACACATTGGCAAGCTTGTTAGAGTTAGGCTACCATTGACCTCTTCCTCTTCCAAATTTTTGACCATTCTATTGCTGACAAGGGTAAGTATTTTGATAGGCACTTTGTTTCATATTCCCTCTCCCAGTCTTAGCTTCCAACCATTTAATTTATACATCTTTATCCATGGCATTATCTACCTTCTTAGGAGTAGTCTTAAGCTTGGTATTATCATTAGTAATTTAAACCACATTTGGAATACTAGTATAAGTATGAGACAATGGAGGCATAATCACCTTAGGAGGAAAACTTATAGATTGGATGAGACCATTTTAATATTTTATATCAATTTCATATGCTTCAGGGAGAATGGAACCACCCATGGATTGAAGCATGATTGTAATTTTAGTATCAATGGCTCTCAAGTAAGTAGGGAAGACAAAACTAATAGGTGGCCTCATAAGAGGAGGTAATCTATACTAATTCTTTTGAAACCTCTCATTAAAGTCATACATTTTTTCCTTAGGGCCTCTTTTGATCACATTAAGCTAATGTGTGAGAGATGCATGGTCACTTTCATTTCCAAATCTTGAGGCCAACAACACTCTAAACCCATCTTATGATGTGATACATCCACCTTCTAGAGTCCTATAACAATAAATATCTTTCCCTCTAAGGGACATGGCAAGGATTATAATGTAAATATTCTCTTGAGTGGTGTTATGGAAGATTAAAAAGTTGGAGACATCTATAATATGTTCACTAAGTGTAACATGACTCTTACCATTAAATATGGGCACACTTTTTGTAGCATTAGGAGGGATGACATCATATACTTGAAGGTGAATTGGATTTTTAGTATTGAAGGTAGGGAAAGCATGAGGTATAGACATGTCTTCTTCAAATTATTTGAAATCTTCAATTTATTTAATTTCTTCAACCTCTTCCTCTCTATAAAAATCTACTAGTTCTCTAAAGGGAAGATTAGGCTGTGGATATTGAACTTCAAGAGGAAGTTCAGGCTAAATAGTTGGATTAATGGGATTGAGAACTCTACTAGAGGATGACTTAGTGAGAACCATGAATTATGAGAGCAAGTTTATAACAGGACAATGGCCTTGAACCATATTTTACCTTAGTGGATTTTCCAAATGATGAGTAACACACCAATTTACAACTAATGTTTTCAAGACTAACATTAACATTGATAAGTTGTCTTGAAGACAAGGGTCCCACTGGGCATGCTATAACTATTGTCACAAAATATTGTACCCTATAAGAGGGTGTTCAAGCCTCTTATATATTTGGGCAACATGGGAACACTTCTAGGTATGTGTGTGTACCTATAGTGGAAGTGAGCCTCTAAATTTAAGGGGTTAGCTCCCTGAATGTATCTTGAAGTGCTTTCACCTATGATAATGCTTGATTACGGGGAAAAGAGTTAGAAACTTGCATGAAATTAACCTCATATAATGGGGTGATACACCAATATATTTTCCACATGACCATAATATTTCATCTACTAATAATCAAGGCAAACAAACTAGCTTGTAAGTCTTAGAAGGTTTCTAACATGAGTGTTTAAATATAGAGGTGAGATGTGAGAAGCAACACAAGGAAAATAAACCATAGGGTAGAGTACTCACTCTAAGGAAAATAATACACTTTAAAATATCCAAACACACTTGAATACACTCTATGTAACTTGTTATAATAGGAAATATTGTATAAACATAAAAGGATAAGGGAAGAAATGATAGAGAATTATCACTTTGCATCACCATACATCACTTGCACACTTAGAAAATTGGTCAAGAACTCAAAACTAGATTTTCATTAATGTTCAAAACAAAAAAATGACATAATTCTAGTAGGGATTCACCATACATGGTGTGGTATTATATCAAAAAGGCCAAAATGGTATCTACTTATAGAACTGGGGAAGCAAGAGAAAAGAATGAAGTAAAGAAGCTCAAAGGTCAAAATGCCACATGTCAAGGAATGAGAACTAGTTACATTATAATAAAATGGAGTGTGAAATATAACATGAATGTATCCTAATAAAAATGTCCATATAAACCATGACAAATGCTGCAAAGTGGTGCAAATATTATTCAGCTAGCCTTTGTGAAATTGCCTTTATTATGGATCATCTCTCAAGCATTTGAAACTAAATTAGGAGATTTGACACATATGATATGATATTCATATACATTTTCATATATACTAAAAATATTATATAAATTTGTATTTACCATATATAGTCATTCATTGGTATTTTATACCTTGATTCTTTACATCTGGAAGTCACTAGCTATCTTGGATCTTGACTAAGCTTTCATTATGTGGTATGGGTTTGAAGTGCTTGATTCTCTATAGAAACCTTTGATCCTACATGTATACCTATGTGACATTCCCTTGACACATTGATTATTTCATTTTAAAACATACCTAACATCATTTAGACATAGGGATCCATTTTGTGTATCTTGGAATTTGATCAAATTCATTTTGTTGATCTCCTCTAGAGTCTCTTTTATTTTACTTTTAATGTTGGCCATTGATTTATGACCCAGGCATTCGAGATTATGACACTTGTCACCACCAAATTCTTTCTATGCATCCTATTATCATCCCATCTGGTTCATGTACTTATGGAACTTATTAGTCTCACATTTCATTTGATCTCCTTAACCTTTGACTCAACACATGCCATTGATTTTATTTTCTTAGTTAAGCACATGTCATTGATCCTAGCCTATAAGATCAAACATGCACCATCGATTTGCTTATCTAATTAAAATGTGACACTTAGCATAATATAATTCAATATAAATATAATTTGACTCTTTAACCCTCACTCACACTATTGGATCTCCACTACACAATAAAATGTACACTATTGATCTTGTGTCCCAGTATTTAAATGTGGATCATTGATCCTATCATATGACTCAATGTGTGTTGTTGATCTTTGATCTGGTCACATTTTGACTCTTTTACCCTATTAAACACCTGCATGCCATTGATCTTATCATGATTGAATTTTATTTCACCAATTTGCAAATTAGTGTTTGAGCTCAGGATCATTTAGATATTTTGAACATAAACCATTAGTTCCTAAAGTATGAACTTGATGTTCTCGTGCATGTCTGCACGTCTATCTCTACTAGCTCAAATTTTAAATGCTTATATTTTGAGATAGAAATCTCATAAAGACATAAAATTTAAGAATTATGATTATGAGATAAAAATCATCATATCCATTTAGCACTTTTTACTTGAAAGGTTTTCTAAGCACACTTGTAAAATGTACAATTAGGTTGCCCTGTTCATTCTCGTGTGACCAACCATGGTAGTTTGACCCCCTAGATGACTCAAAATGACATAAGACTAAAATAGATCACTACCAAGGTTATAGTGGAATTAAATGACATAAAATAGACCATAACACACCCTATGAAACTATGTTCTACCCACATATCAAGTATTGACTATAGGGGGTTGACCTATTTTAACTTGTGGTAAAAATGGTCAATAGGTACACCTTTAATAACCATGTGATGATATTAAAATCATCATACATATCTAATATTATGTCCCAATGGGCTAGTTTCCATCTCTCATCTAGGTTATCTAGAGTATTATACACCATAGTTCTACCTGTTATAGGAAGATCAAGGTTCACATACATACCATCCAATGTGATCTCCACATTGATAGTATTTCCATACAACACCCACATAAATGTATCTATGAGTATCTCACATCACTCTATAAACATGGAAATAAGATTTTAGTTTATAAGAACCCAAAACATCTCCATGATCCCTATAATTGCTAGTGTTGTAAGTTTCACTTGATCAAATACTAATCGTATCTCTAGTAAATCCAACAATTGACTCATATCCACATTCCACCATAGTCTCTGATGCCTCTAAAAATATCAAACACAAAATTAAGTACCAATAATATATATAGTAGGTGTAATAACTAACTCATATCCTTGTTACACCATAGTCTCTAACACATTTTTAAAATATCAAATAATAAATTCCAAATATATTTTGATTCAAAAATTTGAAAGAAATGCTAAAAATCAATGTAAAATAAAAAAATAACTTTTTTCTCATTTTCTAATACATCAACCAAATACCTAAATGTACTAGCCATGGTTATTTTTATACTATATTTATCATACCATATAGTATCATCTAATATATTAGTCTACTATATTAGATAATCCATATGGTTTCAACTCCTATTTATCCAGTTGTACTAGTGATAACCCATGATATTGGCTAAACACACTTCTTTTTACTATATTGGATAAATGCAAAACTAAATTGACCATGTTTACTTCATAAGTCCACTACCCATACCATACATTATCAACCAACTAGATCATTTTATACCACATCAACCATACTATATGGTATTAACCAACATTTCACATAATTTTATCGACCATACCCTATGGTATCAGCTAGGAAGTTTTCATCTCCCTTAAAAATTGTATTAACCTAACCGATATAATTTAATGAGGATGGTGATTTTTTTCCTCAACCCTAATTAATGACTTTCGACCTAGTTTCTACATTTCCTTAACTGCCCATCATTTACTTAATTTTAGTTTATTTTTATGTCTATTGGGGAAATTTCAATACACAGATTCTCCCTAGTGCATAGATTTTCTAATTTTGTTCATTTTATCTGAAAAATGACAAAAAATATAATAAATTCATATCCAACCTATATTTCTTGAGTTTTATCTATGATATGTCACTAAACACATCTACGTCATCAACCATGAGCCATGATCTCTATGCTAGATTTGGATAATTAGAACCTTAGTTTTCCAAAACTTAATTATGTAAATGAATAGTTTTCAACTATATATAGTAACAATTTCAAATTATATATCCTTTAGTTTTTTACTTAAATATTTCATTCTTCACCCATATATTTTTTTAGGTACGTAATTTTCATGAAGCTAAACAAGTGTTACAATCCTCCTGAGATAGATAAAGTTTAAGTGCTAAAAGAATGTTTTTGAGAAAAAATTGAATTATATCTTTTTTTTTAGGTTCACCTCTCAATCTTTCCATTGGGTGCCTTCCATCACCTTTGACACACATAACACTTTATACAATCAACAAGTTGTGTCAAGGTACATATTTTTATTTTATTTTACTTTAGTTATTTCATCATTTTATTTTAGTTATGCTCTTTAGTGTGTTGATATGTTTCTTTCCCCAAGCACCATCTTGTGTTACACTATTGTGATATGTGATGAGATTAGGTTGGGGTATATGTATACATATAATATATTTCACTTTATAATTTATTGAAATTTTCTATTGTAGTGGCCTGTTGATGCATCAATCACCCTAAGTGCATGCCTTAAAGGGTGTATTGGGAATGGTGTGCGAAAGGATCTTTGTGTCTTAATAGATATCTTGATATTTTATCATGATTACACAATTGATAATATCAATTTTACATCCTTTGATATTATATTTATTTACCTCTCATGTATGTCTCATATTTATATTTTATAGTTTTCCTATATCCTATGACATCCACCTAGATATACCATCCATTTTATGTCTTCACTCTTTCTATATTATATTTTTAACCTTTCAGAGTTTTATTTAAGTAAATCTTGTGTTTGATTAAAATTATGAGTGGTCTAAATTAGGGTAAAATATGAATAAAATAACCAATAATTTGTTACATATTTTGACTAGCTTTCAATTTCTAAAAATAGTAATAATTATGTGCAAATAAAGACTTATCTAGAAAACACCTAATATAGATGATCTAAGTGCTGGAAACTAAGATAAGAATAGGATTGAGTTTAGTAAATTAGATATTTGTATCATATACCCTCCTATATAGTAGGACCACATTTGTATATAGGTTTCATATGTCTCTAGTTCCTGATATTAATGCTAATGTCCTCTCTTTGAATGATTACTGGGTTTTGTAGATCATGTCTTGTTTTGGTTTTAATACAAATTTTAGGTCTGTGTGATCAATAATTTTTTTGTACCTATGTTTTCCTATGAAAAATTTAGGTTTTCATGCTTGTAAGGGTTTTAATGAACACCATGATAAAAAGGAGTTAATGGGCATGATGTATTAGATGTGTGATCTACACCCTATGTGGGAATGCTACCAACAATTATATACACATAATATTTTTAAGTTTTATCAAATGTTGATGCTTTCTATCTTTTAAGAAATTATCAAGATTCAATATCTTTGAGTGCACACCTTAAAGGGTGTACTAGGAAAGGGGTGGGTAGACCATTTATGCTTCAAAATATTCATGACTTCCACTTATTACCAATCCAACCAGATCCTAAAACATTACCCTAAGATATTACTCCTTTTTTTCACACTCTAATATTTTCCTACTTTCCATCCCTCTTTTCCTCAATTTAAGTCCCTTTTGATAGTCTATTATACTAAGTCAACTGGGTTGACCTTGTATAGTTTTGGGTGAAATTTATTTAGGGTATAGGTCAGCTCTTAGCCGACCTAGCCTATGACTTAGTGAATTTTTGTCCATAACTGTACTAGGTCTATTGGATCAACTCTATCGACCAAAAATTTTAGAAGGAATTAGGTTTAAATCCACCTATATATACAAGATCATTTCATCATTATTTACACAATAAACAAGAGTTATTATTCACTTGTGCTTATTTATAATCTACTCTTCCACCATTCTACTTGAGGAGTCTTAGCTTAGGGTTTCTACTTGGATAATCTATGGAGAAGTCTTAGATGATTTGACCTTTATTAGTGATCCTTACAAACAATAACAACCTCTTATGAATCCCCTTTGGCCAAGGGAGAGATTTAGTCTTGATGGGTTCATCTTTAAGGTAAGTATTCTCTAACTTTGCTCTTCTCTTTAGTAGATAGAAGTAACATACGTATTGGCTTCGAATAATATTACTCTTTTCTTTATATATATTAGGGTCTTACTTGTATATAACTTAATTGAGATTATATTATGCATGTTTATTTGTTTACAAACCCCCATGTTGTGCCATAGTCTTTGGTGAGCACTAGATTAGATTTATTTTCTTTACTTTTTATTAGTTTAGTGAGATAAGAAAACATAGGACCTAAATAGGGTTATTACATGATTGTGCTTGACTGGAGGCTTTGGAACCCTCCCTAACATTGTGTATTATGATAAGAGATCCCCTTATTGGGTCTAGTGTATCTCTATATTGGTCATATTCCTAATATTCTAATATATCTCCTATCAAAAGTGTAAGTATGATTTATCTTCTTTGAGTTAGGATTGATTTATAGACATGATGCATTCTGATTGCATACATTCTAGTGAACTTGACATGAATCTAACCCTTGCAAGTTTTATCTCACATTTTTCATTATTTTATCATTTTATCTCTCTATATTTAGGATACTAGGTTGATAGTGTCAAATCAATATGACTCTATTCTATTTTTGTAGGTTTATCAGTAGGTATAGGCTATTAGGTCAACTCTATCAATATAATACACTTTTAGACTTCCAAATAGACTATTAGGTCAACCGTATTGACATAGTACACTTTTAGACTTCTAGAAAACATACTAGGTTAACCCTATCAACATAATATACTTTACAGGTTTCAACTAATAGGGAACTCTAGAACTAGGTCAACCTAGTCGACCTAGTTGGTAGAATTTTCAAGTATAAATCAAGGTACTTCACTAGTAATTTAATTTCACTCTGCATCCTCCAACCCACCAAGGTTCCCTTCTCTCTTTCTTTAACATTTCTATTATTCCTTACAATTCTATTTTTCAAATTTCATAGTCTTTAAAATTTCCCCTATATAGCAAACTAGGTCCACTCCATCGACCTAGTTCTATATTTTATATTTTATCTTCTATCTAGAAAACTAGGTCAACAATGTCCATGTAGTTTTTTTAAACCCTTGTTTTAGCAATATAATAGCAACACTATCAACTTTGTTCAATAATATCTACATAAATTGTCATATGAATCAACATTATAATGTGTTTCAAAGTTAGAATTCACATTTATATTCTAGTAACTAGCTCACACTTTCACTTTTTAGTTACTCACATGCTTAGAAGAGATTGCATAGTATAATTAGGTGGTTTTTTAATATACCATTTAATTACACTATTTTTTATACACACACCACCAAATTACATAATCTTGAAATCTATTTAAACAATTATCTACCCAAGGCCTACCTACTTGGATTTCATCACCAAGGGGGAAGCCGACTTGGTTTTCTAGACAAGTATAAACACATGGTAATGGTATATATTGGATAATAACCCAACACCCTTCACATTGTAGTGTGTGAAGTAAGGGGGTAGGACTTAATATCAACCCAAAACCATTTCCAACACATACTCTTTTCAACTTAAACATTCTAGAACTGTCTAAAGATTGATTTCTAGTTCTTTGCTTACAACCAATTTCATATCACATCTAAATACTAAACACATGATATATTGAGAGAGTGGGGGGGTGAATCAGTATATCATATATCTTATAAATATTTTACTTAATCAAACTCCACTTAACTAAACATTCAATATATGCAATAATAATAAAATAATATGAACCACAAAAGAGAGAGTGAGAGACACCAAATTTTTATGTGGAAACCCAAAGTTATAAAACACACAGAGAATAATCTCAAGTGTATGAAAGAGCACCAACTCAAATTGAAAAGTTCAAAATCACCAAATTGTAGGAGCACCAACTTCTTTACTGAGCACCAACACAAAAACTATTTGTAAACACTAACCCATAGGAGCACCAACCCCTCTTGTGTATAAAACACAACTATCTCTCAATGTTGCTTTCTCAATAAATGATAGAACTCTACAATATCTCTTTCTATTCTCTCTTCTTTTCTTATATAAAATAATTATAAACCATGCACTCTTTTTCATATTACAAATGGCTTCTCAAGACTTTATTTATATCTTTCCAAAGGACCTTTGGCATTCATCCTTTGTGACCCTTCACTCATGGAAAATGACACCAAAACATTCATGACCCTTCGAATCCTTGTATTTTAAAAGTCATATGGTGACCCTTCATAAACAAATGTGTCCTTTCCTCTTCTATCTTTATCTCATGACTCTTTGACATATCCATGGGCCCTCTTTTGACCTATATGCAACCAAAAATATATTCATTAATATTAAATAAATATCAACAAATCTTAGCCAAAAAATAAACATTAAAAACACCTTTAGACAATAAATGCTATGGGGCCTTTATTACCAATGCTAGAATTTTGACATCAATGACAATATTTCCAAAAATCTCTCCCTTTGTCATTGACAAAAACCTCAAATTGAAACTATCATATCCTAAAACGTGTATTACATATGCCAACCTACACATACTACCATCTAAAAATCATATAGTAACTCCCCCTTATTGTAGCATTAAGTTCCTATTCCCTGTACTTATTTTTGCACCTATTCCTTATACCTATTCATATACCTATTTTTTGTACCTATTTCCATTCTTCTTCCCCTTTGACATCAATGACAAAGTGCATATCCTTGAGATAACACTTAGCTCCCCTCAACTGATATTGATCCTTAATGGCAGGAAGTAAAAGAAATTACTTTCAACTTATCTTGTAGATACTCGAATGTGTGTTTTGGTAGTGCCTTTATGAAAATATTTGCAATCTATTTTATAGTACAAATCTATTCCGTCTTAACCTACTGATCTATAACATGCTCTTTCAAGATATGATATCTGATAGGAATATGTTTTATTCTTAAATGCATCAGTAGATTCTTAGAAATATTAATCAAACTTGTGTTGTCACAAAAAATAGAAATAGGTTCATCATATTTTATCTTGATATCTTCCAAAGTTTCCTTTATCCAAAGCATTTGAGTACAACATAATACTAATGTAATACATTCTATTTCAGCTATAAAAATTGATATTGAATTCTTCTTTTTGCTTAGCCATGATCTAAGCTATCACTGAGGAAGAAAGATCCTCCACTTCTACTCTTTCTATCATCTAAGCAACCTAACCAATCTAAATCTGTATAAGTAACCAAAGTGAAATATTTACCTATGGTATACCACAATCTATAATCCAATGTCCCCTTGACATATCTAAATATTCTCTTTGCCAACTAAACATGACTTTCCTTTGGGGCTACCTAATATCTCGCAGCCATGCCTACTACATGCATGATGTTTGGCCTTGATTTTATCAAATATAAAAGACTAATAATCATAGATATATATAAATATTGATTTTCAATAGGTGGATCTTCATCCTTAATCACTTTATTCCCTATACTCATTGGTGTGCCAATTGGTGCACAATCCTCAAAACCAATTTTTTTCAAAATTCCCTTAGCATACTTACTTTGAGATATGAAAATTCCTTTATCTAACTAAAATATTTGTAACCCTAATAAAAATGAAAATTCTCCAAGCATAGACATCTCAAATTATTTTTCATATTATAAAAAAATTATTTTATCATCTTTTCAATGTTTCCTCCAAAAATTATGCCATCAACATATACCACAATAATCAAATGATGCTCACCTTCTATTTTGATGTAGAGATTATTTTCAAAAAAACCTCTCTTGAAACCTTGATCTTACAGGTACTTACCAAGTCTTTCATACCAAGCTCTGGGAGCTTTTTTTAATCCATACAGTGCTTTATTCAATACACATATATGGCTACTATCATTTGAGAGAATAAATACCTCAGGTTGCTCAATGTAGACCTCCTCTTCTAGAATCTCATTCAGGAAGTTAGATTTGGCATCCATCTCAAACACTTTGAAATTTTTAAACACTACATATGCAAGAAACATTCTAATAACCTCTAGCCTTGCCACTAGTGCAAAAGTTCATTCAAAATCTATACCCTCAATCTAATAATATCCTTTAGATATTAACCTTGCTTTATTTTTGGTAATTTCACCATCTTTATTTAGCTTATTTTTGTAAACCAATTTTATTCCTATCAAATTTTGATCTTTTGGTCTAGGCACTAATTCCCAAGTATCATTCTTTTCTATCTGATTTAATTCTTCATCCATTTCTTTAACCCAATGCTCATCATGTCTAGCTTCTAAAAAATTTCTAGGCTAAATTATGGATAACAAAGAAAATTTTACTTGCTCAGATTTACTTACCATCATCCTTTTGGTGCAAACTCCTTCATTTATGTTATTGATGATGTCACTCCTGTTATGATTTCTATGAAAATATTTGAATGGGGTCTTGGTGTCATTTTTCTCTTTCTTCTCATCCTCATCTGATTCTGCAAAATTTTCTTCTTAAATGATTTTAGGAGTGTCCACTAGATCACTAGCTCTTTGTGCTACATCTTCATCTATTTTGACACTTGTACTTTAAATAATCTCCTTGGTTATTTTTTTATAACATTTATAACCTTTAATTTTGCTAAAATATCCAAGACATATACCTTTATCTACTATAGATTCAAACTTACCCAATTTTTCATCAGTTCTCTTTATGAAGCATCTACTACAAAAAAATCTAAAATAATCAACTGTAGCTGGTTTCTCTTTCCATAGATCATAGAGAGTATTTTCACTATTTAATCTCAATAATGCTCTATTCTAAATATTCACTATTGTACCTATTACCTCTCTACAACATTTATCTAGTATCTTGGATTCATTTATCATTGTCCTTGCCATCTCTTGAACTATTCTATATTTCCACTAAACTACTCCATTTTGCCATGGAATTATAACTTATAAATAATGTCTCTTGATCCCATGGTATTCACAATACTTAATAAAATAATCTAACATGAATTCTCCTCTTCGATCTAATCTCAAGCACTTAATATTCAAATTAGTTTCATTCTCAACAAAAGCCTTGAATTTTTTGAATTCATTGAAAGGTTCTAATTTTTTCTTTAAAAACATCACCCAAGTCATATGTGTAAAATCATCAATAAGTAACATTATATATATCTCACCTTGAGTACTTTGAGTTCTCATAGGTCCATAAAAATCAATGTGAATAAGATTTAACATCTGAGTGGTTGAGTATTATTTTATTTTGAACCATGTTCTAACCTGCTTCTCATGTTGACATGGTTCATAAAGTGTGTTGGAGGGTTTTGTAATCTTTAGAAGATCTCTAACTACTTGATTCTTGATGATGTTGACAAGATTGTCAAAATTTATTTGTCACATTCTCCTGTACCATAGCCAACTTTCCTCAACTTGAATTAAACAACATTGTTTACCTTTGATATCTAATAATGTATACAAATTGTTTCATGTCTTATGAGCATCTAAAATCAATGCATTTGAATATTTTCTCCTAATTTCACAACCTTATAAATAAAAAGTTAGTGTTTCCCTTATTGTTCACAAAGTCTGTCACTCATTTTTGGGACAACACACGAACTAATTTTGGTCCTAAAAGCCAAAATTTTTCTCTTCCCTTCTCAAAAATTGTTATGAGCCTTCAAATTCTCTATTTTTCAAACTTTTTCAGCTAAGGGACTCTACAAATACATTTCTACAGACTCCATAGGCTCAATTCTACGGACTCTACAGAAAGGAAACTATGGAGTTTGTAGGAAGGGAACTATGGGATTTGTAGGAAGGGAACTATAGACTTTGCAAGAAGGAAACTACGGACTCTTTCAAGGCTCAAAAGACTTAGGGAAAACTACAAACTCTGTAGGTCCATTTCTATGAACTCTGTAGGCCTAGTTCTATGAACTCAGTTCTACGGACTTTGTAGAAAAGGTTCTACAGACTTGTTTCTATGGAATGGGAACTATAGACTCTATAGGTTATTTTCTTAGCTCTATGGATTGGGAACTATGCACTACATAGACCCATTTCTACAAACTTTGTAAGAAAGAAAAAAGTTCTCAACACTTAGGCATTTTTCAAGGTTGGTTCATCGCTTTAGTTTAACTAAAAATGTTCATCAACAAGCTTATAAAGTAAAGGAATGAACCATTGAACTATTGAACCTTGAATTGAAAAGGTTCAATGGGTTCAATTGGTTCAATGAGAAAGGTTCAATGAGTTTGGTCCAATGAGAAAGGTTTAGTGAGTTTGGTTCAACGAGATTGGTTCAATGAGTTTGGTTCAACGCAGTTGGTTCAAGTGGTCATTTGAATGAATAAGACACATGATTGAACTGTTGAACTGTAGTTGGTTCAACCAGTTAGTTCAATTGTCTGGTTCAAAAGAGTGCCTCAAAATGAGAAGACCAAGTACCCTTGTGGAGGGTACATGGGAGCCAAAATGGACCCTTGCAACTTATCCAAAAGGCAATCTTGGAAATCAAATAGCCCTTTTAGAGGGTAGGTGAGGAGCAAATGGACCATTTCAAAGGCCAAATGGAGTAAAGGAATTTCTTTGAAAAAAGGTTTTTCATGGAAAAATGATTGAGGCATTTCCTTCAGACAATTTTTTTTGAAGGAATTCCTTCAGACTTTTGTCCGAAGGAATAAGCCAGACCAAAGGAAAAACCTAACCAAAAGTGGCCAAAAGCAAGTGGGAAAGACACAAAGGAACATTTCCTTTAGAAAAAATGTCTAAAGTAATTCCTTTGAACATTTTATCTGAAGGAATTGAAGCCCAAAAGATCAAAAGCCTGAAGCACCCCGAAGGGCAAGTACCCTTGTGGGGGGCTCTCACTAAAGAAAATGAATTGTCTATCAAAAACTCAAAGGGAAGGTCCCCTCCAAGAAGGATCAAATGACAAAGCTAAAGGAATTGACAAAGAGGATGACAAGCTTGTAGCTATCAATTTTAGGACAACCAACTAGCCATTGGATTTCAAATGATGATGGGCCCACATACATCAAATTCATGGCAATAAAATAGCCGTTGATCTTTGCAAGCTTAAGCATGGACCTGAACGCATTCAAAGGCCTTATTTCCAAGGCCAAAGGGAAGAACCACTAAAAGAAGGAGCCAAAAGAGCTAGTCAAGCTGGGAATGTAGCCCTGAGAGCTCAAATGTCAGGAAAAGACAAAAATAGAAAGGGGAAAGGATAGCTCAAGGGCTCACATCATAGTAGAAAGAGGGAAAGGCTAAAGTATCTATGCAATAGTCATTCCAGTTGGTGAAATAGTCTAAAAAGTAGATATTTTGACTAGAAAACATTGAAGGTGCACCCTATTTTGTCTCCCTTAGAGTAAAGGTGAAGTAGATAGCTATGCAAATAGTAGGAGATAGACCAAATGACCCAAACCTAGGAGAAGACATATGAAATGACTTAGCATGCCACAGTTAAGGTAGCTGCCTTATTCTAGCATGGTCCTTTGACAAAACTAAAGATGCATTCAAAGCATTGAATGTAACATGGGTCACTCCAAGGAATAAAGCACTAGTCTTTTCTAGGCTGCTATATATTGTAAATCTTTTCTTTTCACAAGGGAGATCTTTTTGAGAAAAGAAGTAAAACTTTGCCAAAATTGAGAGGCTATCACTGAGAATTTGAGCTTAGGTTGTTAATCATATTTCCTTGTTTGAATGAGAAAGCAAGTTAATTTCAGACTTTGTGCTATCATGGCTTGTGTCATTTAGGAGATTGTTCTTATGTCTATCCTCTAAATGTGTTCTTATCCATTGAATGAAATAAGCAGAGCTAGTGGAGATAATCAGGAAGGTGTCCTAAAGCCAATTATGGGAAGACTTTGTGCTGCCTATAATTGCCTTTAGTGTGTTTAGATATTTTCTATTTTCTATGTAAAGGACCTTGGGATGACTTTGTGCCCTCATTATTCTTTGTATCTCACTCTTTAGGCAGCTGAAGTGGAGACTTTGTGTTACACTTCATTTTGTTGGTTACTTCACCATGTTACCAGTCATTTGTCATTATCTGAAAGAACTACTATTTCTTGTAAGACCACTTTTAAAAGAAGATAAGTGACTTTAGTGTTTTCACCTAGATTTCTCCTTTGCCTGTGAACATCATCTTTAAAAAAAGAGAGATGGATGGTGTTACCCTACCCTTGAGTATTATTTTTTGCATATATTTATAGTATATAGCCCCTTCATACTTATAGGGAACATTCCCTTGATGAGAAGAGAGATTTGTCCCCTTTTGATGTGGTAAACCTACACATTTGGCTAACTAATCTTCCTTGATGTGGTTGATCAGACCTATTTTTCTCATCATTACGTTGGTGAAAAAATATTCACCCAATAATTTTTTAGCAACTCTATTGGGGATGTTACGTGTAGTCTGAAGCCTCAAGATTCATATTGAAGCAGTTCCTATCCTTATCCATTATATACTCTGGTGACTCTAGTCTATGTCTTACCCATTATGATTATAGCCTTATCCATTTATTTTGTTGTGGAAGAACTAGCTACTCTAGTGCTTTCCCATTGTTAGTTTTTCCTCCCAGCTTCATGCAACATTTTTTTTGGTGACTCCACTGGGGAAAGAGTACATAGTTTGAAGCCTCAAGCTTAAAGCTGAAGTAGGACTAGTTCTTTTCCATGTTTATTCTTCAATTTGGTAACTCTATGCTATACTAGAAGCTAGATAACCCAAGGTGTTGTTGACCCAATCTTTGAGTTGGTACAGCAAGGAAATTTTGATTTGTTTCCTCCACAACTTCAAGTTTAATGATCTAGGAGTTTTCCTCCCATCCATACCAGGTCACCAATACAAGGTAGAGCTTCTTTTTATACTATCACTAGAGCTTTACCTATACATACTCCACCTGGATTTGTTATCCCTACTTTCAATAATCTAATCATGACAGTTCATGGCCCCTTGGGTAACTCTTTTGGCCCACTAAATTTAACTCCACCCCTACATGAGCTTTTTCATAGCTCAAGGAAGAATTTCCCCAAATTATCTACTGATGGGAGATTTCACCTTGATGAACACATTACAACCTTCAATATAGAGTGTGGTGTGATACGTGTGGAATTTGAGGACATGGTATTCAGGCTGTTTATGGAAACATTACAAGGTGCTACTTCAGACTAGATCTATCACCTGTAGGCTCAATCAGTAACTAATTAAAACACACTCAAAGCCATGTTTGAAGCAAGGTTTAAACCTATATAATATGCACATGCCTTGCTAGCCTAGCTCACACAGATGAAGAAAGAACCTCATGAACCTATGAGGAATTTCATTGCCAAGTTTGACAAGCTGAGGAATCAAATTACTACGATTGCTTAGCCTACACCTAAGAACCTAAAATTTTTCTTCATCAACTCACAACTACCTAAATTGAATTTTATACTAAGGTGTGATGGCCACATAGACCTTGCTGCTACTCAAGACTTGGCTACTGAGGTAGAAGATGGCCTTATCTTGGTAGGAAAGATAAGGAGAGATCCTAACAAAGGTAAATCTTTTTCATCTTCTAAGAATTCATCTACAGGCACCACTGATCAAATGGTGCAAAAGTTGGCAAATGAACTGCTAGCCTTGAAAATAAAAATGGCCTAAGGTATGCCTACTCCTTATTGAGATATGCCAAAGAGGACATTTCAAAACTAGTCATACCAAGGCAAAGCTGCCAAGAATCAAGAGAAAACAAATCATCTTCCTCCCCCATAGAAGAACCTTGACCTTAAAGCACCTCTAACCAACTCAGTAGTTGGATATCTAGAAAAAAAACATGATTTCTCTTTCCAACCTGAGTTTGATCAAGAAAATGATGCTGATCTCTTTGTAGCATACCAAGAAGAATTAGCTGGTGACTCCAACATCGGTTTCCTAAATTAACAAGATGAACCCAGAAGTGAAGGTAAATCAGTTGATGGATCATAAGTTGTTTTCACTTGGTCCAAGAATCAATTAGCCCAATAAGCTGATAAATAAAAAATAAAAGAGTGAGCTCAGCCTACAATTTTAATTGCCAAACGAGGAACTTCTCTGCCTTTCCAACCAACGGACCTGGTGATTTCTAAAAAAGTAAGTAACCCAAATATTTATGTACCTTCAACTTCAATCTCATAGATCAGCCCTCCCCCTCCTAAAAACAAGAAGGATGAACTCCTTTCCTCTATTCATAGTCTATTTTAGACATTTGACATAATCGACTATGTCAAGAAAACCAAAATTCAAATGTCTGAATTTGAATTCCTACAAGCCAACCCTGAGCAGTTGGATAGGTTGGTTGAGTGTGTGAAGAATAAATCCATTCTACAAGACAAGATGTTAAGAATGTAACTCATGATACCCTAAGGAACATGTTCATCCTAAAAAATCTTGTCATTACTCCTCCTGCTACCCCTAGGAAAATAGAGCCTTTTTATGTTTCCCTGTTGATAAACAGTCACAAGCTGAACAATTGCATCATTGAAGCTTCAAACAATGTCATGCCTACCAAAGTGGTAGAATCTCTTGGTCTCACATTGACCAAGACATTTGGGAGATGTTTCTCCATGGAGAACAAACAAGTGCCACTATTGGGACAAATCAAGGATGCACAATTTGCATTTTTTGCCTTTCCAGAAGAGAGGATCAAGATGATAGTCTTGGTGGCTGACATCCCAGCCTCATATGACATTCTTCTTGGGAGAAATTTCTACAAGGATGTTTGTGAATAATTGAGCATGGACCTATCTGAGGCAAGGATCCTAGTTAAAGGCATCATGTAGAGGTTGCTTCCTAAAAAGGAGGCAAAATATGTTGTCACTCAGACATCAGCGCCTGAAGCCCAAATTCTATTTGAGTCTTCAAGCAAGGGTAATTACTTTTTTTCTACTAAGGATGTTTATGTTTCAAAAGATGAAAGTCCTGTAGGTGGTGATCCAAAGATTGATTTGAACAAGACATCAAAAGAATTGGTAGGGCACATTACAGATGAAAAAGGATCTTCCCTCTCTAATGATGAAAAATCTGATAGAAGATCAGCTTTGATGATGTTTGGATCCTAAAATTTAATGGAAACAATTCTTCTACTAGTTCAAGAGCTGGAACTATGTTGATATCTCCTCAAGGAGATATTTTTCCTTCTTCATACAAGTTATAATTCAACAACACTAACAACACTGTTGAGTATGAATATCTACTACTAGGGTTGAAGGTAGCTCAAGATAGAGGTGTTAAACTCCTTCATGCTAAAGGCGATGTTGAATTGATGGTTGATCAAGTGAGGAACATGTGTCAAACCAAGAGCAAAATATTATGCCATTACCATAATCTAGTATGAGACTAACTTGTGAGTTTTAATGCTTTCAATATATTTGTAGTACCTAGAGAGCTTCATAATCATGAAAATTCATTGGCTAACCTTGTGAAATACATGGTTGTTCACCCTGATTTCAAAGATAATAGGTAAACTATCAAACTAGTCTTTCAACCAAGTGTGCTTGATAAAGCCAACCATTGGCAAGTGTTTGATGCTAACAATCAAATAATGTGCTTCATTGGACTCGAAGAGTAACAAACTATGGTATTGGACCATACTACTTTGCACCAAAGTTAGAGAAAGAAACTCTTATCCAAGAGAGCAAGGATTTATGGTTTTTAGATTGGAGACCACATCTTGCCATGGGGAAAGAAGAGAGAACCAAAAAGAATGCACAGAAATTTGATCCCTAGTGTAAAGGTCCATTCACCAATCATCACTTCTAGGGAGAAAATTATTTCCTTCTGATATATCAAGATATAATGCCATTTTCACTGTCTCATAGTGGGTGGCATCTAAAGCACTTCAATTCTTGAAGTGTCAAATAAGATCATTTGTACATATGTATATTTGTATAGTCTTTAGTTCCATTTTGTGCTTTTTGTTTTTGTTTTTAGCACCTTTCTTTTTTTTAGTTAGCATGACTCCATATCCCAATGGCATACTTAAAGGCACTAGATATTCTTGTCTCTACTCCCCTGAGCTACTTCAAAATTTCAACTGAAGGAAGTTCCCCAACTGGAGCCAGCTGTTGTTCCAAAAGTCTGTCACTCATTTTTGGGACAACACATGAACTATTTTTGGTCCTAGAAGCCAAAAAATTTCTCTTCCCTTCTCAAAAATTGTTATGAGCCTTAAAATTATCTATTTTCAAACTTTTTTAGCTAAGGGACTCTATAGATGCATTTCTACAGACTTCACAGGCTCAATTCTATGGACTCTACAGATACATTTCTACGGACTCTACAAAAGGGAAACTTTGAACTTTATAGGAAGGGAACTATAGACTTTGCAGAAAGGGAAATATAGACTTTGAAGGAAGGAAACTATGGACTCTTTCAAGGATCGAAAGACTTAGGGAAAACTACGGACTCTGTAGGCCAATTTCTACGAACTCTATAGGCCTAGTTCTACAGACTCATTTCTATGGACTCAGTTCTACAGACTCAGTTCTATGGACTCTGTAGAAAAGGTTCTATGGACTTGTTTCTATGGACTAGTAACTATGGAATTTGTAGGTTAATTTCTTTTTTCTATAGACTAGAAACTATGGACTCTACAGGTTAGTTTCTTGGTTCTATGGACTAGGAACTACGAACTACACAGACCCATTTCTACGAACTCTACATGAAAGAAATGAGTTCTCAACACTTAGGCATTTTTTAATGTTGGTTCATCACTTTGGTTCAACTAAAAATGTTCATCAACAAGATTCTAAAGCAAAGGAATGGACCAATGAATTGTTGAACCTTGAACCAAAAAGTTTCAATGGGTTCAATTAGTTCAATGAGTTTGGTTCAATGATAAAAGTTCAATGAGTTTGGTTCAATGAGAATGGTTTAATGAGTTTGGTTCAATGTGGTTGGTTCAAGCGGTCATTTGAATAAGTGGGACACATGATTGGACTATTGAATCATTAAACTGTAGTTGGTTTAATTGGTTAGTTTAATCAACTGGTTCAAAGGAGTGCCTCAAAGTGAGAAGACCAAGTACCCTTGCAGAGGGAACTTGGGAGCCAAAATGGACCCTTGCAACTTATCCCAAAGGCAATCTTGGAAATAAAACAACCCTTTTGGAGGGCAGGTGAGGAGAAAATGGACCATTTCAAAGGCCAAATGGAGTAAAGGAATTCCTTCAAAAAAATGTTTTCCATGGCAAAATGATTAAGGCATTTCCTTTGGACAAAAAAGTTTGAAGGAATTCCTTCAAACGTTTGTTTGAAGGAATAAGCTGGACCAAAGGAAAAACCCAACTAAAAGTGGCCAAAAGCAAGTGGGAAAGACATGAAGGAACATTTCCTTCAGATAAAATGTCTGAAGGAATTCCTTTAGACATTTTATCTAAAGGAATTAAAGCTTGAAAGATCAAAAGCCTGAAGTTCCCTCGAAGCACCCTGAAGGACAGGTACCCATGTGGGGGGCTATCACCAAAGAAAATGAATCATTTCTCAAGACCCCAAAGGGCATGTCCCCTCTGAGAAGGATTAATGAAAAAGCTGAAGGAATTGCCAAAGTGGATGATGGGCCCATAGCCATCAATTTTAGGACAACCAACTAGCCGTTGGCTTTCAAATGATGACGGACTTGTAGACGTCAAATTTGTGGCAATAAAATAGCCGTTGATCTTTCCAGGCTTAAGTGTGGACCCAAATGCATTTAAAGGCCTTATTTCCAATGCCAAAGGGAAGAACTATTGAAATAAGGATCCAAAAGAGCCAGCCAAGTTAGGAATGTAGCCCTAAGATCTCAGATGCCAAGAAAAGACAAAATTAGAAAGGGGAAAGGATAGCCTGAGAGCTCAAATCACAATAAAAAGAGGGATAGGCCAAAGTATCTATGCAGTAGTTATTCTAGTAGGTGGAATAGTTTTCAAAGTAGATATTTTGATTGGTAAACATTAAAGGTGTACCCTATTTTGTCTCCCTTGGAGTAAAGGTGAAGTAGACAGCTACAAAAATAGTAAGAGATAGACCAGATGACCCAAACCTAGGAGAAGACATGTGAAATGACTTAGCACACCACAGTTAAGGTAGCTGCCTTGTTTTAGCATGGCCCTTTGACAAAATTGAAGATGCATTCAAAGCATTGAATGTAACATGGGTCGCTCTAAGGAACAAAGTGCTAATCTTTTTTAGGTTGCTATATATTGTAAATCTCTTCTTTTCACAAGGGAGATATTTTTGAGAAAAGAAGCAAAACTCTACCAAAATTGAGAGGCTATCACTAAGACTTTGAGCTCAGGTTGTTAATCATATTTCCTTGTTTGAATGAGAAAGCAAGTTACTTTTAGACTTTGTGCTATCATGGCTTATGTCATTTAGGAGATTGTTCTTATGTCTGTCTTCTAAATGTGTTCTTGTCCATTAAATGAAATAAGTAGAGATAGTGGAGATAATTAGGAAGGTGTCCTAAAACCAACTGTGGGAAGACTTTGTGCTGCCTACAATTTCCTTTAGTGTGTTTAGTTATTTTCTATTTTATATGTAAATGACATTGGAAAAACTTTGTGCCCTCATTGTTCTTCGTGTCTCACTCTTTGGGCAGCTAAAGTGGAGACTTTGTGCTACACTTCATTTTGCTAGTTATTGCACCCTGTTACTAGTCATTTGTCAATATCTGAAATAACTCCTATTGTTTCCTATAAGACCACTTCTAAAAGAAGATAAGTGCCTTTAGTGTTTTCACCTAGATTTCTCCTTTGCCTATGAACATCATCTCTAAAAAAAGAGAGATGGATGGTGTTACCCTACCCTTGAGTGTTATTTTCTACATATATTTATAGTATATATCCCCTTTATACTTATAGGGAACCTCCCCTTGATGAGAGGAGAGATTTGTCCCCTTTTGACGTGGTAAACCTACACATTCGGTTGACCAATCTTCCTTGCTATGGTTGATCAAACCTATTTTGCTCATCAATACACTAGTGACAAAATATTCACCCAACATCCCTAATCACACATTTGACTTACACTCAAAATATTATTCTTAAGACTTTCTACATACAAAACATTTTTAGTCTTAGTTCTACCATTATCCAAACTTAATGTACATTTTCTACCAATTATAGTAGTAGTATTATTTCCAAATTTCATTATGACACCATTCATCTTATTTAGGGTTATGAACTTTCTCTTGTATCCTATCATGTTCCTTGAACATATACTATCAATGAACCATGGCTTTACTTCATTTCTTGCATGCAAAGTTGTCTAGACTAATATAGACTATTCTGGTTGTTTCTTTTGCCATGAACCTGTCTAAAATTTCTTCTTGATGGAGCCTTGAAACTCTGGTCCTTATTGACTGACTCAAACATATTTCTACATTACCAATCTATGTGTATGAAGTTGTTGCACTTGTAACATATTATGGCCTCTTCATTAAAGCCTGATAGATGAGCAAAAGAGTTGTGGCTTCTGCTTGACTCTGCGTGAGTTTCCTTCTCCTTGTTTTTGATATTATTAGCCCTTTTTTGACATTCTATTTTCTTATGACCTTATACATTAAAATAAAAACAATAACCATTAAAATATAAATTATTTATGTATCTCTAACCTGATTGCCTTTTGTGGCTCTGTTCCTTTCAGCCTTCTTTGTTTGAGATGTCCTTTATATTCTTAACTTCTTCCTTTTTCATTTCCTATTTTTTAAGAGCTTCATCATAGCTCTTTCCTTTTACTATGTTAACCTTGTATGTGAAAGTAGTGACCTCCCATTTCTATTTTTCAAATCTAATACCTATCTTATCTGGCATTGATCTTTGACTTTCTAATTTCTTATTCAACATATTAGTTTTATTCTCAAATTTTGAATCATTGGCTACTCTATTATTGACTACTTTATTTGTTCTCTCAAGATATGCTTTTAAAGAAGAAATTTCAATAACACACCTCTCACATTCTTCACTTACTTTTGGAAATTGAGATGTTAGATCTTCCTCAATATTTTTGGCTTCTTCAATGTGTGTTTGTAGATCTTCGATTATTTCTTTTGACTCTTCATTTTTCTCGATCTCGAGCTTCAATATTTGATTCTTACTTTAAAGAGCTTTTAATTCTTATAAGGAATAAATGAGTTCTCCTTCTAGATTCACTTTGGCTTCATCTTGTTCTTCTTCTTGATCATCTATAATTTTTCTTGTAGAGGCATCTTCATGTATGACCATGAATAGAATCTCTAATACTTATGAATCGCTGACTCCACTATCTTCAGTTGAGCTAGGATATTTAGAATATAAACTCTTATTTTTGAATCCATTCATGAATTTTCATTTGAAATTATTCTTGTATGTATACTTTCCTTCTTCATTATCACCATTACCCTTATCTAGGTACATAGCTACAAAATGTCTAATCTTTTCATAATTAAAACATTTAAGAAGTAATTTTCCTTGATATTTACCTGTATTCTTTTTCAGCTTGTAGATGAATAGAGCTATGTTGTCATCTTCATCATCGCTAGAGCTATCACTTGATTCTTGAATCTTAGCCTTGTCTTTCTTTGATGTCTTGAAAGTAGCTTCCCTTTTTTAGGGTTTCTCTTGTTTGGTCTATATCTCATATGTTTTAATAATACCATATAGCTCATCCATATTTAGCTTGGCTAGATCCCTCATCTCATTTATTGTTGAAACCTTTGCATCATATCTCATTGGTAGAGATCTCATAACCTTTTACACCATCACTAATTATTCTAACTTTTGTATAAGGCCTTAAATATGATTAACTATTTGATCAACCCATAAAATATATCTCACTATATTTTCTTCCTCTTCCATTTTCAAACTCTCAAATTGTCTTCTAAAATTATGGAGCTTAGCTTGTTGAACCTTTCCATCACCTTTGTAAATATTCTCAACCTTTACCCAAGTCTAATGAGCAAATTTTCATTGCATAACTTTAAGAAATCATGATTCACATAAACCACATAAAATATCATTTAAATCTTTAACATTATTTTCACTTGCCTTCTTTTCTACTAGAGTAATCACAAGTGTCTGTGTCCCTTCGTGTTCCTCCACAACTACTTGCCAAATGTCAAATCCAACAGACATCAAATAAGTCCTCATCCTTATGCTATAAAAAGAATAATCTGTCCTATCAAACAAAGGTGCCTTATTTGTAGAAAAACCTTCAAGTGATCCAATCATCATTTTTTCCTTGATCTACCTTCAAGCTATAAAACTATTTCTAAAGGAACCTATTCTGATACCAATTGTTAAGCACAAGATATACTGAGAGGGGGTGAATTATTATATCATATATCTTATAAATATTTTACTTAATCAAACTCCACTTAACAATACATTAAAGATATGCAATAAAATTGAAATAATATGCACCACACGAGAGAGAGAGAGAGAGAGAGAGAGAGAGAGAGAGAGAGAGAGAGAGAGAGAGAGAGAGAGAGAGAGAGAGAGACTAGATTTTTACATGGAAACCCAAAGTGAGAAAAACCATAGAGAACAATCTCAAGTTTATAAAATAGCACCAACTTGCAGGAGCACCAACCCCTTTTTTGATCACCAACATAACAACTATTTGTCAGAACCAACCCCATGTAAATATTTTTTAGCACCAACCAGAGGACCACCAACCCCTCTTATGTATAAAACATAACTATCTATCAATGTTGCTTTCTCAACAAATGATATAACTATTAGCCAAATTTCATACCTTCTTTTGTAGCTTAGTTTGGCTAAGTTCAACATTCACTTGTATATTTTAACACATTTTTAAAATACCAATTATTTTTTATTTTCTTTTCTTCATATATTTTTTTTAGCCTTTTCAAAGTGTCTTTTTGATCTTTTGCCCAAGTTTGAATTCTTTCAAGTTTTTTGTCTCAGATTTTTGTCTCAAAAAATAATTACAAAAGAATTCTCTCCTTGTCTTCCTTGAAGGAGTTATTTCATCCATTTTATCTTGGATAAAAAATTCTAAAAGAATTCTTCCTTTGTCTTTTCTTGAAATATTTTCCTTCACAACTT